>BSDF01000002.1:130508488-130888488 GCA_027925045.1 Hypotaenidia okinawae | reverse complement strand
ATTCCTGGGACGGAAGGCTCCGGTTCTTCCCATTTATGTTTTACTCTCGATGCTAAATAACAGTAGTTAAGAACACAGAGACCCTGCAAAGTACTTTTTATTTGAGATAAGTTCTTTTCACCTTCATTTCCTTTAAACCAAAAAAATACCTACCGAACAAACAAACAAAACCCACTCACAAAGTTAGTCTAATACACCTGCAATTAGCTTAATACATTTTACATTTTCATGACTAAAACTTCTTCCCACCTAATCCTGAGGCTGCATTTTGTTCTTTGGGCAAATTATAGTGGAGGCTTCCTTTTAATTTTTTTTATTATTATTTTTTTTCCAGGTAGTGTTTTGTCTTGATATAATGAGCTGCCTTTCCATACATGCTTGCGTGTCAACACGAAATTCTTAAAGGGACTAGTTTGTATCTCTGTAATGTATCTAACAGATTCTGAAATGAAACATAGCAAAACAAATCTTATCAAAACTGAGTGCCATCCTTTGCATTCTTTTTCCACCCTCTTACTATCACGGCCAAAGTTATTCATATTACTATGATCAAATCTAAAGTTCTGCCTTAAACTGTCAGACCAAGTTCTGGCACTTCAAAACTGAAGTAAATTAATAAGCATTGTCTCTATGTCTCCTTAAATCATTCATTAAAATTACATGTTTAAAATTAACATAAAAGTCACTGAAATTTAGAGAGTCAGATAAAAAGGAAAAAAAAGAAAGGTAAAAGCAATAATATAGGGTGCAACACTATAAAATGTGAGCTGAGGCAAGAGGCTCGAAAGACATTAAAACCTCTTTAAAAATGTAAATCTTTTTGAAATATTTTGGATTTGAACATTAAAGCCAGGAATATCACTGTTCTCCCAACAGGCAAGAAGTATATTAAGGATGGATAACACATACCTGTTATGTAGATATCGTCTACCACCAAAATCAGAACGAGCAGTAAAAGCTAGGTGTTGTTTTCACTGTCAGTAAAAAAATCTACTTCCATTTTTGTGAAGACAAAAGAAGAAATATGGATCAAAGGACAACTGCCCAGAAACCACATGAACCTACACGCGCAGCCAGCAACGTACGAGATCTCAGTCGCACCTAACAGGGTCACCACATGGCTACCAACGGTTCCAGCGGGAAAGAATGTTTTCATCTTGTTTGGCAGTTAGGAGTAGGGGAGTAATAAACAGGTGAAGTATTTAGCAATTTGGCAGACAAAATCCTATCTATCCATTTCCGAACTCAATTTTTCCCTTGAAACTACGACAGCATGCATAAGCCAACACCTGACTACACCTACCAGGAGCAGAGAGAGAACAGCAAGTGTGTACTGGTGTGCAGTCACAGCATGGTCACCATCTCACTTCTCAGAGCAGCATCTAGACCTCTGAGGGAATTCCACCTCCTAAGGTAATGTCAAACTGACACCTCCCTCCAAAAGGAGTCAATGTTATTGTGCTGAAGGACATAGCAAAAGACAATGTCTGCAAGACACTTCGGGAAGTGATTCTGAAACATGTATCAGCAAGAATAATTTTTCTCATAATCATCAATTAAAAAAAAAACCCACACACAAAAAGACCCCAAAACCCAAACAAACAAACAAAAAACCCCAACAAAAACCCAGCTCTCCAGCTGCAGGAGGCACAAAACGTGTCTGATATGTGAGGAAAAATGGTCATTGCGGTGAGCAGTCTTCCACCATCTGGACCAGCTCTGAGAGAATAAACTGGTTCCACTCGGTGCCCAGTACCGATACTTTGCACATCAGCAGTTAATGAAAAAGATGTCCTGTTTAACAAAGAAAAAGTGAAATTGAATCTTCATAACTTTCTGCCAGTGAGACCTATTCCAATAGTAAGTACCTGGTTACTGACGGACATTGCTGCTGTTTTTTTCTCAAAGTACAAACCAGGCTGATGTAGCCTAGGAACCCCATAAAAAAATGATTCTTAAAAGAGGATTCTCATTGTAACACTGCCATAGATGCACTATCAATTGCAAACTAAATTATATTTGCCATTTCAGAGAAGCTCAACCCTTCTCGTCCACCCGAGCCTATTGCCCATTTTCAGGCAGGTACCAGCATACATATACATCAAGAGATGCTCTTCCATCAGAGAACCAAGTACGAAGAGGAAAATAGAAGTCTAGGGGCAAACTTTCCAATGCTAGGAATAGATAGTGGAAGCAGCACTATTTGTACGGGTCTATAGCAGTTGGATTCCCCAATAAACAGGAGGCGAGGAAAATCCACGCTGCACCTTGTATACTGCTGACTGTAATATATGTCCTCGTTGCCTGGATACCTCTAGTAGTGAATTACTGAGCAAGGGTGCGAGGCTTTTTCCTAGTTAGTATTAAATAAAAAAATCTCGACCTACTACTCCATAAGAGACAGAAGATGCACATGGAGGCTTCCTGCACCCTTGCCAGCCGAGTGCCAGAAAGAGACAGATCGAGCCTTGAGAATTTTAAATCTTGTGGGTTGCTGTGCCAACCTTATGAACTAGATCTCGTACAATTCATCACCCAAGTTGCAGAAAAATAGTTCAAGAACTCAAAATAATGAATTCTGTCATTTCCAATAGAAGTGTGAAGGGAGAATTATGAATGAACCTTTTAAAAACACGTATGTGGAGGGAGATTGCCCTTCTACAAAATGAAAGCAGCAGGCTTCTATTTAAATGGCCCAATCCTGAAAGCGAGACCTTTCATTTTCAATTAACTTAAATTGACAATTGAGAAAGGTTTGAAAATGTTGTTGGAGCCTTTCAGTTTGATAGATCTCAGCTCTGACATTACACACAGCATTCTGACCCAATTTTTAGGGTGTGCTGTTTTAAAATTGAAAATTTGAAATGAAAAAAATACTTGGTTCAATCAAAGCTGTTGCAAGACATTAAAACAACTTAATCTGTTAGAAAAGCATTTTCAATATTTTCTCACCATGATGTTCTATAATGCATCATTCATTAGCATACATTAAAGCCTAAGCACCATGCCTTCCTGCAGCATTACATTATTTTATGTTGCTGTGGTATTTTCATTGAGAAACTAAGTTCTATCACAGAACAGAGTACCACATACAACAGGTAACAATTTTCCACAGAAATAAAACCATTCTTGATAATCTGAAACAGTCTGTGCTACCAATCTCCATTATCAAAATAATACAATTATCTAATATTGTGTACTTCACATTAACATGACAGAACATAGGTAAATCAAACTAGTTCTCAGGCTCGATATCAAACACTGTTGATTGTTTAATAAATAAATAGGAGAATACTGCAAAGCTCATAAGCAAGAGACAGAACTTTGAAAACACTGAGAAGTGAGGCAAAGATCCCCACATTAAAGAGTCCATTTATCAATCATCAAATGGAGTACCGCGCCTGCTACTTGCCAGATGTAAAAGCATACTTTGCTAAGCTCAGAACCACATTATCCTAATGACTCAGTTTTAAATCACTTGTGAATTACTGTTTTAATAGATTCAATTTGCAGATAAAGAAAAACAAACAAACAAGAAGTTGCTGATTTTTCTATCATGTGGGTTACCACATTACTATTTTTGATTTTTTTTTCAGGAACTCTCCACTAATGACTTGCTAAAAATAATGAATACTGTTTAAAGTCATGTTTTATTTCTTGTAGCCAGTCGAAATTGATGTACATGATACAGATTTGCGAGTAACACTGATGATATGTGCTGGACCCCATTTTTCCATCCCAGTCCTAAATTGCTTGAGGACCAACAGAACAGGAACCAACTTCTTCTGGTACTGAGTCCATATGCACCTGATATAAATTCTGCCACCAAGTTTGAAATACAAGCCATGTCAAGCACAAGGATGGAGTTCTACTCTTGCACTACTCTAGCTGTTTTGTAAACTTAGTGGGATTAAATAGGATTTGATTCAGATATTCATATCTGGCCAAGCAATACTTGGCCATCTCTTGAGGAATGAAACCAGCAAAGATGTGTTTATACTAGAACACCTTTGTTAAGGAGCTGGCCTGGAGCTGATTTAATGATGTGCAGAAAATAGCAGTAAACCCCACTTGGCCATCCAAGGAACTGGCTATTATACCCAGGCCACAGGAGTCCCATTTTCCTCACTGTACGTCCTGTGTTCTTCCCTGGTAGGAGACAAGATAGAAGGCAGTGGAAGCTCATTGCCGCCTGAAGCTTTTCCCAGTACACTGCCTACGTGTACGTATACTAGCCACTTGGAAATGCAGACTGGACCTCTGCATTGCTCTGTTTTTAGACTACTGCTTTTAAACACAAAATTTTGGTACAGAGACAATCCTCTGGCTATATGAGATAAGCTGTAGACAAAGATACAGGTTTTTTGCTACAGAAGCACAAAGCTTGTGCTCTGGGAAGTGATGTGTGTCCAGCTTAAGTCAAAAGTAACTTTGTAAATGAGATAACAGTATCCTGGTCTTGTCCCATACTTGATTTTTATTTTTTTTTTAATGTCTGTCTGAAGTAACCCTTAGGCAGCCTGGTGTGCTTCAGTGAGAGAGAGTGGGGCAGGATGGCAAGTACTGGGCAATGGAAACAGCACTCTGAAAATTACTATTTCCTCTCAACGGTTCAGAGACTGAAGGATAATGAGCAAGCGTGAACAGAGCTACAACAGCCTTTTAAGCATTTTGTAACTTTTTTCCCTATCCTATGACTAGAAAAAGAATGAAAGGACCAAAATAAGTGTTCATAATATCTCAAAATTACGTATATAAATGTTTCATATGCTTCCTATGTAAGTTCTAAGAACTTCTGCTCTTAAAGAATATGGGGAAATGCATAGCACTGTGTAGTTTTCTCAGCATATAAAGGACTCAGGGACTTTGAAAGCTGTGTAGCATAAACAGTCTTAATCACTAACTCAGTTTTAATAAACTGAGGACCAGTAACATAGGAAATGTCATTTTAAACTAGTCTTTGTAATATGATGAGAAATCACAATAAATTGAAGTATGTGTAGCACTGTACAAGAAAAGGCCTACATAAAGGAAGGTCTAATTTAACATGACCATAGCTTACTATGGAAGAGTATTCACTATTACAAATGTGGAAAGTCACTTTAAAATACTGGTATTGCAACCAACTGTCTACTGCACAAAATGCTCGACTCTATCTGCCATTTCAGTCTGCAGGAACAGATGTTCAACTCTCAGGTGTGACATCTGAAAGTTGGCTTTCATCAAAAAGTTCCCTGTAAACAGCGCACCTGCGGCGCTGTAGAAGCACTGGAAACACTGCTGGATCCGCCTGCAAAACTCATCCTGGCCTTGCTTTCCCCACTTCATGTTTGAAGTTTTCCAATTAATTTTACCCTGAAGGAAGTCTTTTGGAATTCCCTACCAGGGCATCCGGCCCTGGGCAAGTGCTATTACTAGGAGCAGCCCTACAATAACAAATCCACCTGCTGCACAGGTGATCACGAGGGCGGGGCCGGGGAAATAAATAAGCGCGCAAAACCAAAATACCTTCAGAAAATCTTCCTAAACCCGATGCAAAATCGTGACTTCCTCTGCTAACGAGTCCCAAATGCCAGCGTAGCCCCCGGCAGCTGCGCGACAGGCCGCCGGGGCAGGAGCGGCCCGCGGGGGCGCAGGAGCGCGCAGCGGGGCTGAGCGGGGCCGGGCTGCAGCGGGCCGCGTCCCGCGCCCGGGACACACGCACACCCCGCCCCGGGAGCCCGAGGCTGCGCCCAGCGCACCGCGCTTCCCCGGAGCGCCCCGGGCGCCTACAGCAGGGACACGTGACCAAGAGTACTTAAAAAAATATATAATAAAACAATAAAAATGTATAGAATTTTCCCTTCCCCCCTCCTTTCCTCCCCAACACCCAAGCCCGGCTGCTGTCCCTTCGCACGCAAGCCGGATCAAGTTTCCCCACGTTGCACGTTCGCCTCCTCCAGTGAGGCCGCTCGCCGGCGCGGCGGGCTGCGCGGGGCTGTGTCACTCGGCGGCCGCCGGCCCCCGGGAACTTACCGGCGGGACCGCCCCGTCCCTCGGCCTCCGGCGGCGCGGTCGCAGGTCAGGGCGGCGGCATCCCACGGGCCGCCAGCCTCCCCCGCACCCCCCGGTTCCCCGCGGGCGTCCCGACGCTGGGCTGCGTGACTTGTTTGGTGTGGCTGGCACCGTCTTTACCATATGCTGTAGCGGGAAGAAGGAGGAGGAGAGAATCGGGGTGGGGGGGAGAATTAACTTTGCTCAATGGCGACAGGGCAGCAGCCTCAGCCCCAAGCATCAGATCGATTTACTAAACAAACTGAAACGTGGGTGGGGATGTTAAACAGTAACCAGCAGCCTCAATGAAAACTGAAAGCTGCTGCTGCTGACTGCGGCTGGCCCTGCGCGCAGCCCGCGCCCCGCCGGCAGGCAGACCAGCCTCTCCGGGCCCGGCTCGGCTCGGTCCGGCTCCACTGAGCCGAGCCGCCGCTGGTGGGAGCCGCGGTGTTGCGGCGGGGCTCTCCCCCCACCCCGGTTCTGGTGTACCCACCCCCTTGCCCATCGGCCGGCTCCGCGGCAGCGCCCCCGGCCGCCGGGCCAGGGAGCGGCACGTCCCCAGATCCCTCGGTTGCTCGGCACCGGCCACCAGCCGCCCCACTGCGAGCTCCTACTGCCCCTCGGCTACGGGCGGAGAAATAAACCCCCGGCCCGCCCTGCTTTCCCTCACGAGTGTAGGCGCGGGAGGGGTGGCGAGGCCGGCAGCGGCCGAGCGAACGGCGAGTCCCAGTCGCGAAGCCGCTGCCCCAGGCCCGCCAGTCCTCAGATCTCCGCTGTGTTCGGTAGCCACAGATTTGCGGGCGCCCAGACATAAAGAGTCCTCCACCGGGTGACTCTCCCTTTGCTCCACTGAAGCTGCCGGGGGTGGGGGGGGGGGGGGAGAAGAGAAGAAAAGCCCCCCCGCGTTTTAGTTATGTTGCTGTTTTTATAAAGGAACGGGAACTAATACTGCATATTCTGGTTTCCCTGCGCTAGAGACACTTCGCCGGCCTCTAGCATCGGTAAGGTCGTGACACAAGGAAGTAAGGAAGTGTTTATAAAATAATAATTGGCATTGTTTCTCCGGCATTGAACATTCACAGACTCGAAACAATAATTAACGCCTTGCCTATGATATCACCAGCTCACACCCACGGAGGCATCAGGAAGAAGAAAGGAAATAATTCAAGGCTGCGAAGGTGGTGTCTTGTCACTCCGAATATCATCCGGGGTAGGGGGTGGGTGGTAGGTGTCCCCTTGGCTGTGTGAGAGGAGGGTATTTAGCAGAAGTTCCCCTGCAAGCATGAAGAAAGTCCCCGCAGAAAGGGACTGTCTCTGCGTGGGTGCATGAACACGCCCGGCTCCCATAACTGCACACCCGTGTCAGTGATTTAACGACAGTCTCGCAGGAGAGGGACTACGCGGGCTCCGCACAGGAAGGAGATTGGGTTTTATTTAAAAAAAAAAAAAAAAAATATATATATATGAAAAATGTTCTCTTCCTCCAGCCTCTGAAAGTGGCCGGTGATTGATGGGTTTCCCCGGTGAGGAGATCAGCGAGTTTCCTCTACCTTCTCACCGATGGTACCTTGCCACGCTGTTGTATCTCGTTACGGTAGCCAATTCCTCATTTCCAGAGTTTGCCCGTAGAAACTCTGGATCCAATTTCTAGGGGCTTTCGATTGCCCCTTGGAGGGAACAATGGGAATTTTGCTTGACAATTCCCCCCCACCACCACCACCATTACGAAACATTAATAATCACTGGAAATAATTGCCCAGGTAGCCACAAGGAAGGTGTAAATACAGCCACAGTCCTCCGGTGTTATTTCAAAGGTGGTTTTTAAAAGGCCAATAAAAGTCACAGAGGAAGACTTGTTCCTGAGGAGTTCTTGCCCATCTCCTGCCGCAGATAAAATACTGCAGGCAAGGGCAGCACTGCCAAGGAAATAAACGTTACTGCTGCTGGCTACAGCGCGCCTCGGAGCATTCCGCCGGCGCAAATAGCCGGTTTAGAAAGTGACTGTCACTTAAATGAGGGTTGTTTTTTTACCTTCCTTCTGAGGATCTCAGCCATATGCCGTGGGCTACTACCCGGGTTTCTCATATGGATAAAGAGGAATGGTCGGGGTTTCTTTGCTGCCTTAATTAGAATAAAGTTAACGTACTAAAAGCAAGTGGTCATCTGTAGCAACTGTATTTCCACTCTTGCACCTGGGTGCAGGCAGTGTGGGTGGAGGGGCTAGCTCAGGACGTTTTGATTCCAGTCACTTTAGCGTATACAAGTGTTATTATTATTCTTTCTGCAGGAAAGGCACTGCTTCGTGCCAAAAGTAAATAGCTTGCAGAATAGTAAATGGAATTTATTTCCTGTGCGGAGAATATTTGCACGTATTTCTCATCACATAAGGCCACGTTTGATTTAACCTTAATGTAACTAGTGGTTTTCATTTCGAATTCAGCGTTTCCTTAAATGGTTTTTATGAAGTGGTTGCCTCTTTTAGTTATCAACAAGGTTTTTTGAGGAAAAGGGGGGCCAGCATAGAGTCCCTTGACGGTCACCTCGCCGCCAGTGCTATCCCTGAAGGAGCGTTTTCACCTGTCACCCCCACGATGAAATCATGCGACCTCCCAAATCGCTCCAGTGGCTGC
The DNA here is from genome assembly GCA_027925045.1 of Hypotaenidia okinawae. Taxonomy (NCBI): domain Eukaryota; kingdom Metazoa; phylum Chordata; class Aves; order Gruiformes; family Rallidae; genus Hypotaenidia; species Hypotaenidia okinawae. Next base: position 130,879,825 of record BSDF01000002.1, on the reverse strand, counting down.
GAATGGCCCCGTCTCCCATGGCCGGGAGCCCTTCCTGCTTCCCCCAAAGGTGGAGACTCCCGCAATCCCCAGCCCTCACACCCCCTTCCCTTCCCGCCTTGAGGATGGAGCACCAAGGCACTAGGGCAGTGAAGCGGCGGGGACCCTCTCCTCGGGGTCCCTGAAAGCACGAGCTGGGCCATCAGGGGCAGGAGATGCCCCTTTTGCTCACCGCATCTCTCCCTACCTACATCCCGGGAGGCAGGACTGAGGTTAGGGAGGGGAGGAAATCCACGTAGCCCTTTGCAGCAGAGATAACGAATATTTCCAGGCGTTGACCTCAAGGGCGAAGTCCCAGACAGTATAGTTTCCGTGCCAATTTGGAGAAGCCCCTCTAAGCACTTGACTGCCTCTGGTTGTGGCCGCAGACACCTGCTGGGCGGCTGCCCGCCGGGCTGCGGCCGCAGGCTCAGCCCCCGTCCCCGCCGTGCGAGGGACCCGCGCCCCGGGCGCGCAGCCCGGTACTCTCCCGCAGGGCAGCTACTGGCCACCTCTGTGCTGCGAGGGTCTGTGCTTCCCCGACCTGCTCCGAGCAGTGATGTCTACCCCTCGGGCAGGCAGACGCCCGGCGGCTTATTTTGGGAAAAAACATGGGGAGCTGCGGGGGCTGCTTTTGCAGGCGGCGGGGCAGGGTCTGGGGCGACAGCCAGGCTCGGGGGCCAGCGGCCGCCCATCGCGGCAACCCGCCCGGTCTTCGCTCGCTTCATTCCGGTATCATTAACCTGCGGGTGAAGCAACCGTTTGTGTGCCCTCTCTTCCTCCCCTGGGCTGCTTTTTTCTCTGTTACTGATCCATCCCTTGTAAATCATTTATGGGGAACCGGGCACTTCGCTCCTCGCAGGAGCTTCCCTTGAAAAACTTTCCCATCTTCAGGCAAGCGCCTTTTCTTTGTTGACGCGAATAATTGATAAAGGACCCCAACGTGCCTTCAAAAACCATCTAAACGGCTGGCGGGAACTATAGTCACTCAGGGTCACGGGGTGCTCCTGGATTTGAAAGCGCAATACAGGAAATGATCAAGACCAAACCGGTTTAAAGAAACAGGTAGTTTTATGTGGTTACCTGAAACCATAAATGGGAAACGTGGTCTAATTTTACAGGTTCTGGTACGGAGCGTTCAAGCTGACTTCTGCAGAGCCCGCTCTCCATCCCCTCACCCCCCGGCCAGGGAGCACCTGGCATTCTGGTAATAACTAATGTTTCGGGGAGGGGTGGTGGTGGTGGTGGTTGTTGCTTGAGGGTTTTTTGGGGGTTTGGGTTTTGGTGTTGGTTTTTTTTTTTTACCTCTACGGCCAGAGCGAGAGGGAAAGTGCAGTGTTCAAAAGAAAAAGAAAAGCTGTAAACCTCTTAAAACTCTGAATCGTGAGATTACGCCGGCACCACGCGGCTATGAACCGATTTCAAGGGCTGCATTAGAGACTCTGTTTTCTTTAAAGGTTCCCTGGCTAAACTATTAATTGCCAGGGTTTCATGAAAGATTTGCAGACTTTACAATCATTTATGATCCGTGCAATAAAAACTCGGAGATATGGGCAGACTGGTTCAAGGTGTAATGCAAAGATGTATTAGGTGCCCTTGGCAACTATCTGTGGGTGCTGTTTGTATTCTCCCGAACACGCCCTTCGCTGCAATGAACATTTCTGCAAAACCGCGGGTTGGGTTGTTCATTTCCAGAGCTCTGAAGGTTCACACAAAAGAGCTATAGATTGCAGGCACGGGAATCAAATGATTGGAAACTCATTCTAGTCCCCCGAAGAGTTCAAATGCAAGTGAGATAATTACCCTTGACGAAAAGTAAACTTCGAGGGAAAATATATGCCTTTCCTCCTCGTAAATTAAAAGCCCGCGAGAGAGCAGATTTGAGTATTCAGCCCGTAATGCTCTCCTGACCCCCATCAAGGCAGAGATTACATTATTGTCCGCCACAGCAGAAGGCGGAGAGGAACCCCTCGAATGCGAAGAAAGACACCTCAAAGGGTATTGACGGTCCTCCAATGATATCCTATTTAGGAGCCTCACAAGCGAGCACCCTAGGCATTTTAAAGATTATCCCCCTAAAGATCTTTGAAGATTATGCTAATAACTGCAGATTACAAGAGTTTACTACGAGAGCGGAGAAACAAAACCAGCCTCATGGCGGTTGCCCATGGTAATTTTCTGCTTCTCTTTTAAGATGATTTGCGGCCCCCTCTCCCCGGCCGTTTCCCTCATTAGCAGCTGAGTAACGGGAGGGGGAGCTCCTGCTGCCCCTCTCTATCTAACAGTGCGGGGAGGGGGAGGCTGCGGCTGCGGCTGTGGCTGTCTCTGCGGCTGTGCGGAGGCGGCGGGGAGCACCGGCAGCACCGGGCAAGGCAACGCCGCAGGTAGCGCGGTCTGCAGCGGCGGGACCGTGCGAGACCCAGCCGTGCCACCTAGCGGCGCCGGGCCGCGCTGCCCGCTCTGCCCGCTACCGTCCCCCGCCCCCGCCGCTGCCGCCACGGGGAGCAGCAGACCCTCGGGGTGCCCGCAGCTGGAGGGAGGGAGGAGCTACGTCCCTACCCGCAGCGACTGCCTTTAAGTGAGAGAGTGAGGGAAATCCTCGCAGCGTGCCCAAGTGTTACGCGCCAGGCGTCCCGCGTATTGCAGGGGGAAAGGAGACGATCGGCAGCCCAAGGGCTTCACGCTGCCTGAATATTTCGTCGTGTCCCCCCCGCCCCGCATCTTGACCCTTTCACCCCGCAAATACTCATCAAGTAGATAGATTGCTAAATAGAGTGTAAGAGCCAGGGTCTCCATCCTGTTTGTTCCACCCGACCCGAGTCAGTGATCCTGTCAACTCCTGCCCCAGAAAAGGCACATCCTCCGATCGTGCAAAGAGAGGGTGGGGGATATATCATCACCGAGGACGTTGTCATTAACGTAACGACAGTAAATGTGTGGAAGCACAAATCACGTTCACTGTGTTTGTTTTTCTGTTTAAAAGTTCTGCCAGGCAAAGGCAGGAATAAGGGCTCGGAAGCACAAATGCATTTACTGATATAATGAGAACAAATGCAATGAAAATTATTCCCTAGACAAAGACAATAACTGCATATTTGGAGATTTTTTTTTTATCTCATTGCTTAATCCAGGCCCTGTTCATGGTATGCTTTACGCAAATCATGACTATTTTCCTCCCAAAATCCAGTCAAGAGATGCAGGCATGAAAAAAAGATTAAAAATATTTAATAGTTATTATAGGTACTTCAACATAGAATCATAGAATATACTGAGTTGGAAGGGACCCATAAGGATCAAGTCCAATTCCTAACATGCCATACTATATCTAAATGCATTGGTCATAGCAGACCATCTTCTAAGCATTTGTTGCTTGGTCTACACTGATAAAGTGTATTGTTCTATCATTATTTGATAATTTTACTGTGATTTAGAATAAATCTCTCATGTATCTATACAAATGATCACAAGGGTTTATATGCATGGCAATTTCAGCATGGATACATATCTGATAGTTTGCATGCTCTGTCCAGTGCGTGCTATTCTGAAATGGTCCTTACTCAGGAAGATGCTTTTCCCTCTGTGTTTGAGATGCAGTGGTCGCCTTAGACTTCCTCCCAGGAGATACAGGTCATGGGAGATATCTTGGAAACTGTGGGCTAGGTAAGCAGAGGACATGGCTGCTGAAAGAGATTTAAACAGTAACAATATGAGAATGCAGCAAAGCTGAAAAAGGCTGAAACAGAGATTAACAGGATGAGAGTGCATCTGATGCATAATTTGTACACATAGTAGCTCCACCTCATTGATTCAGTTAGGGATGATTGAATTCAGAAGGTATGCAGGGCAAAAGAAAGTGATCTTTTACTGATAAGTGAGTGTAATTCGCACTGTGTATACTGATAAACAATGTGTATGCCGCATATATTTGCAGTGTAGACATGGCATATGAAAATTATCTTTTGCTCAGAGTTGGGAATGATTCAACCTCCATGACATCAATTGATGGAAACTTCTGCAATGGTTTACTTGGGCTCCACAGGTAAAAAGTGCCCTAGAAGTCTAATGAACCATTTAAACAAATTCCATTAATATGGGTTAATAACAATGGTAAAAACCAGGTGGTTTGTCTGGGCTATTTTTATGCTCATGTAGATGCAGAGAAGATGAGACAATTCAACTTTGCCTAAATCTTAAAGTTTACCAGCTATTTTTATAGCATCCCAGAAGGCATTGTGCTTGGCACTGGTTTTAAAGAGTCACAGAATAGCTTTGTAGCCCATTTTGGGCGTTAAATTGTTTAAAAGAATGCTTTTTAACTTCTTCCATTTGTAGATCACCACCTTTTCCTTTCAGTGGGGGTACAGACTCATGGCAATACTCCTGTTTTTATTTACGTTTCTTTGTTACATCTCACATGCTCCTTAATCCGTACGTACCACAGTGATTCAGAGATCACCAAATGAGAAGTGCTGCTTTAGGAAAAGAAAAGCCAACTCCTCACAGATGGTTTCCGTTGAACTGGCTGCACTTTAACCACTTCAACACAGTTGGATCAGAAACGCATAGCTCAGGTCGTTAGTGCAGAAGAAGGTCTGACTGCCGGCCACAGCTGCTCAGGCTGAAGGGGCTGAGCCATGTGAATGCTGAAGAGCCCTGCCAGTCCCTCCCTTGCTCCAAGGACTTCTTCCTAGGTTGTCCACCCCTAGCTGAAAGGTGCCAGTTCCTGCTGTGAACCACATCAAAAGAATCCAGCTTAGTATTTATATTAAATCAACTTGCTCGCTTTTAAATCAGATGATTGCAACAGTACTGGGCATGCATGCAGTTATTATAGAAGAACCAAAGAGGGGGATGTAATCTTCAAAATACTGATCAAAAGATGATTGTCAGTTTGCAGCAGAAGGTGAGTGGCTGTATTCTGGGTTAACTACTGTATTGCAGAATTTGGAGGTATAACTTTAATCATCCGTGAGGGTGAGAATGTCTTTATATGTTCAAGTTCTGAAGTCATCAGATCCAGAAGGGGTAGGCCATTTTACAAGTACCTCAGCCCCATAAGTGCTCATATAATTAGGGATGTTATTTAGGACTCAGCTACAGTTGTGATTCTTTCATGCTCTCCATGGTCTGTAGAAAGCATAGCAGCATTCACCACACATGATCAAACCCTCCTATGGTCATAATTATGTCAACAATAGAAGCCAATTTTAATTTCTGAAGTAATTAAAAATGTAGAAGAATGGCATTTTAATGAGTTTGTCTTAAACCCACTATTTAACATAGCTATACATCTAAAACTGCACATTTACCTTTTCGGTGAGAACTGTGTCTCCCATAAGCCTCACCTAAAGCCTAATTACAGTATAGGCACTCATATGCTAGATGGTGAATCTGAAGTTGTCACTTATATAAATATTTTACATAAAACTAAAAGCATAATTAAAAAGTATAAAAGCATACATCACTTAAGATTGCTAAGAGACAATGTTGAGGTCACCATAAAAAAACTGCACTCCGTAAATCATATCACACTATATAAATCAATACTTGCTAACTTTCAATGTTTTTTCTCATACTGATTTTACACAAATGAACATTTTTTTTTCAAGGAACAGGAAAGATCGATGCATGTTTTTGCCACCCTGACAGTAGTATAGTCTTGTGCAGTACTCAGATTGTTTTTTCCTAGAAAGTTTATATGTATAGCTTAACAGCATGCTAGCATGAGAGTTCTCACCTTCTCCCAAGAAAAGGAAACAAAAAGACCATTTTATTTGGGTTGATGATTTGGTCAGAAGAAACTCATTACAAGATATCTGGTTTACAAGTTACTGGTTTGCCTCTTAAATATAAAATATATAAACCAAATGAGGCATGCTGAGGAAGAGCATATTGAAAGGAAATTCCCTCCCCAGTGTGGACTACATTGGATGCTCTGAGAAAGATATCCTTGGGGAACAGCTGCTTATCTCTATTGCCTGTTCCCAATTCAGATATCTGCTATAATGGGATATTCCTCATGTTGGGACAAATGGAAGTTCTAGGGAGAAGGACAGGTTCTCACAGTAAAGGAACGGGGTCTCAGATTCCCTAAGAGGAAGCTACATGTTACATAGATGTAGCACAGAAATTCAGAACATGTATGTAAGTAAACCTAAAATACTTTTTTTTTTTTTCAGGTGCTTAGTATCAACAATGTGCACTGAAACCTACTCTGTCAGGACCTATGTTGTATCTGAACTATAGGTGTGCACCAGCTTCATCTTCTGTTACCATGCTTGAGCCTCGGGGATGGAGATTTGTACTATAAAGTGAATTTCAGACTTGCTTCTCTACTGGAGCATCACTTCCTTATAACCTTCATCGTACACTGTTGCATGAAGCAGGGAAGGGGATTCAGAAACATGAATCTTAAATGAGCCCGATGACTGAAGATTTCAGATGAAGCTTCTCAAGAAATTTTGCTTTCAGAAAGCCTCTTATCCTGACCTGTGAATGAACAGAAGTGGCCAAACTGTGTTACCAGACTGAATAGGCTGGCAACAGAAACTCTTTCAAGGGAAGAAGAGCTAATCACATGCTTTAGAGTTATTGTCAATCAGGTACATTTACACCATTTCAGTTACTTGCATATTTTTCTTATTTTTTGACATTTGAGTATATGTAGAATAAAATGTATAGCTGCAGTACATTTGTGCCTTTTGGGCCTTAATTATGACATCTGTGCTAGGCACAGAGACAGAACATTCTAGATGCACATAACTATTGGAAGTGTAATCTCTTTCAGTAGATAAATTCCCTTTCACTGTTTTAATTCAAAATCTCTAATTATAGCTTTAATGCTTCACAGAAGGAAACTTAGAGAAGAAACTATGCCTTTTCTTAATTTCATTCTTTTAAATGTAGCAACATAAAAAATTTTGAAGTAAAACTCTACAGTAGCTTCTGTGGCCTATATTTTGTGAGAGTGTGTAAAATGTAACTCTATTTTATTTCTTTGTAAGTGTCAGGAGAGTGTAAATCAATAATAGAGAGGTAACTGTGCAATTAACTCATGTCACCCCTGTACCTTCACATTAGCATCACTGAGAATGGTATTACCCTTTCAATGACCTCAGTAAAAGCAATAACATCCTTTTCTGCTAAACTTAATTTTTTAAAGTGAGCTAATGCTCCTGAAAGGTGATAGATTGACAGTCCTGTAAAGTGAAGTTCCTTTTTTGGTCATTGACAAGGTATTGTATGGTTAGTACATAATTCCACAAATTATCTAGTGCTCCAACCATGTCTTAAAAGGATAAGCATGGGGTCTGGTACTTCTTCTTTCACCCATTTCATTGAGGCATCACAACTTAGATGGCAGTTGTCAGGATAGTTTCTGATTCAGTTACTATCAATTAGCAAGCAGAGCTGAAATTCCAATTCATTTTTGGCAGGCAATCTCACTTTACTGTAATCAGTATTGACAGAAGGTAGATGGCCACCACAGACCAGCAAGTGTAGGCCCCATACCCTGTTACCAGTCGCCTGAGCTGTTTCATTTGCAAAATGGCATCAAATAGCAGTTCAAAAGGCATTAGGAAATCCTTGAAACAACAAAGGAAGTTAAATGCAATGTATTAAGCTTCTGTCAAGCTGGTAGTAAGATGTTGAAAGCTTTATGCTTACTGGGGAAATGGAGAAATTTCAGCAATTTTGTAAGTGGGAAGACAATTTCATCACTCAAAAGAATGTTTTCATGTATGAATTTTACATCATAGTATAGCACTGATCAAGTCTATATATATTTCAGACCAGAAGTGTGAAAGATAATGGCACCCTGGGTCATTACTCAGTTGTCCCCTCTGCCATGGGTCTCAACAAAAGAGAGGAAAGTCTCTGCCTCTCACCTTGTCTACAAGGAAAATCTGCAAATATTTTCCTGTCTCAGAGTGGTGTAGAATATAGACAAATATAGAAAGATTATGAACAATTCTGATACAGTGGTAGTAAGGGAGTCAGATATGATATGAGGTAAGACCACGCTAGGGTACACCCTTTAATGGTTGAAAGGTCTTCCTTTCTTCAAATGTGGCTGCAGCAAAACATTTGAAGAGCAGTTAAAATGGCACCTGTCTCTTTCTAGGTGTACTTCTGTATTTCTACGTAAACATGGAACTGTTCTCATTTAAGTGCAGAGGAGGAGAACCACATCTACATCTACAGTAATCACCTGGTGTGTTGGAGGGGTTCTTGTTTTGCATGAGAACTTTCCTTCTCTTTGTACTTGGGTTCATATGTATGGACTGTACAGTGAGTATGAATCACAGAACCACAGAATCACAGAATTGTAGGGGTTGGAAGGGACCTTGAGAGATCATCGGGTCAAACCCCCTGCCAAAGCAGGCTCCCTAGGACATGAAGTCAAAGTTGTTTTCTTCTCAGTGGCCAGGACACCATTCTCTGTGCCTCACTTGCAGCATGGACATGAGGATCTCTAGGAGTTTACATCCGATGTGCAGGGAATATTGTCAGCAGCGGTGAGGCATCTTGGAGAGTTGGTACATTTTCACTGCTTTGCCTTTGAAGTTTAGATGCATGAACACACGTAAGGCTGGCAGCTGTCATGAGCTTGACTGCCAGGACACATGCAATGTGGCTGTATGTCCTAAAATCAGAGCAGACCACAGAAAACCAACTTCATTTTGTCCTCCATTAGTCAGTGACGTAGTTGAAACCAGAAAAGGGCTAGGCCTCTTCTTTCTGCCCCAAGTGAAGAGTTCTGCCATGGACATTGTCTTCTGCTTTTTCATGGAAGGTGAGAATTTTGTCTCTCATTTCAATATTTTCTGAAAAGAAAAGTACAACCAATGCATGTTTTAGAATGAGCAAGTTCAGGCCCTTGGACTGTATCTGTTCTAAGGAATCTGGGCAAGACAAGAGTCAACAGTCCCACCTCTTTTCTTGTGGTTTTATGAGAAAGAAACCCGAGAGGTTACCCTGGAAATGAGCTACAACAATATCTGTTTTTTACACCATACCTTGTCTAGACACTGAAGTAACAAGAGCTAGAGGGTATATTGGACATACTGCACATAGTCAGAAGGGCTTGTAGTATTCCTACTATATTCAAGTCCTGCTATTTTCTTTACAGTGAACTGTTCCTTGCTGCTCTCTTAGGACTGAAACTGGTCTTTTGAAATGTCATAGGAATAAATATTTGGATGATAGGATGATGAGATTTTCTAAAATGTCGCAGGGATGTAGACATATCTTTCACTAAATGTATTGGAGGATGTGTTCCCAATCTCTGATCTAGTCTTTTAAAAGTTTTCTTCTTTGGCTTACTGTAATATTCTCTTATCTGGGGTAAATCCACTTACCTAGATTGCAGAATGCCGTTGTACCAGGTTACACTGATGTTTTTCCTGTGGAATGCCTATCTGGGTGAAAGACATTTGCATATGAGACATCTCTTCTTACATTTAAATCCAACCACTCCTCAGCGTGCCATCTCATTAATTGTACACTGGAAAAAAAGACAAGGAGAACACTGTGACCTGTGTATGTGTAGTACTTAGTGAGAACCTAGGGAATTATTTAATGAATTAAATCACCTCAGATATTTCTTCTACATTCTTCAATAGCTTACCACATCCCATATGCCTGTAGAAATTGCTATAGGGCTCAGGTGGTCCCTCATTAGCTGTAATGTCATTTAATTTCTTCCATCTTTATGCTGGAAGTACCTTCAAATAAAGCTTGATAAAGCTAATTCTCGGTGGCCATAATTAACAAACGAGGCAGAGGTAGGACAAGAACCCACATTTATGAGCGCAGAAAAGATCCATGTTGGTGGCATACATTGCCGTGTTTACCCAGTGGCAGTGAGCTAGTGAACTCAGCTGTTACTGGCACTACCCCCTGCAGGAAAAAAGGTAGTGCTAATTAAAACTCACTATGCACAAAAGGGCCATTCCTAATGAACATGTACTGATGAGATGTTTAGCTGTGTCTTTTGCATCTGCACATGCATTAAAAGTAGCTTCCATGAGAGAGTTCTTTTCCCAGGAAGGGTTGTCAATTTTCCTGAAGGATTTTGGTCAGTACTGATGTGTTCTGTGTGGAACCATGCAGTGACTTGAGGAGCATGCTGAAGTAAAAAGTAAAAAAATTCCAATTTTGCAAAACCAAACATATTCAGACTGAGTTTCTGAGTGATGTTATCAGGAAGCGCTCTGGCAGCAGAAGAGCTCCTCCCTTCTTTCCAGCTGGTCTTGGGGGTAAGAAGAGATGACCTCTGGATGTCACTTCCTACCTAACATTCTCTATGAGTCTGTGACCATTTCTGCATTTCTGTGAAGGACAACTGATACAATAAACTGATATGAGCACAAACAAGTTAACTTCATAAGAAGTGTAATGCTGCCAAAGTCAATGGTAAAATTCCCCTTGGCTTCAAGGGAAACAAAACGACTTTTGTCTGTGGAGAATGTGGGGTTTTTTTTTCAATGAATACATTATAGAATGTACAGGCAAACATTACCATACAATTGTAACAATTGTTTATCATAACCCCACCCTGACACGTACTGACAACCATAAGAATGCTTTGACTTATGGATCTTCTGTAAATACTTGCTCTGGTTCAGCACCAGGTCACACTGCAGCCAAAGAATCCTATTATATCTGCCTTTATCTTTTTTCCTATAGGTTTGAATCTGTCCTCAGAGCAAGACTAGACCTGAGACTTGCAGCATGTTCTGGGACCCCACGTGCCAGGGTGTGTTTGCATGGTGGAGAGCTGCCAGGCTCCTTGTCATAACCCTCTTTCAGAGCAGTCTGGATGTAGGCACATCAGTCGTTTGGCTTTGAATAGTAATTTGGGGTATCAACATACCAGCTTGTACTATTTACATAAACAAAAGGAGTTAGCTATTTGACTGCTACCAAAATTCAATGCATTTGCTTAACACCTGATTAAGACTTTGTATATCCTAGTTGCATTCCCAGGTATCTCTGTATTGATGAGCGTGATGCAAAAGTCTAGACACAAGGATACGGTTAACAGGAGTAACTGAAGCTGCAAAATGAACCTGTTTATTACGGTTTTCAGTGTTAAAGCCAGATTTTCAAGTTTCAGTTTTACAGAAATACCGTACACCCTGAAAGCGTTTTCTCTGTTAAAAGGCCATCTGTGAAGTCAATGTCAAACGGTGTTGATCACTTGCATTTCTCACAGTCAACACTAGATGGCCATGTGGCCTTTTTCTTCTTATGTTAAAATTTAATTATGAAAAAGCTCCTATGGTGTTCTTGATGACTATAAATAATGTCACGTTAGGAATTTTCTCTAGAAAATTTAGTCTGTGTTAGACTGATTGGAGTAGGTTAGAATTGCAGATAGTACCTGATAACTACACACAGTGTTCAGTACAAGTTATAGTAAAAATAATGTTTAAAAATATCTTTTTAAAGAAAAATCTCTGATAAAAGTTCCAAAGTAACCTTTCTAGCTACATTCTGATGTTTTAACATAGCTTATTTTCATGAAGGAAGTTTGCTTCATAGTATGGATGATAGTTTACATATCTATATATTGCTGATACCTAAATTTAGAGGCCTTTCATAGCTATCAGACTATAAGAAAATCTGAATGCTATCAATAATTTTTGTTCCCAAAGTATAGGCATTTTTGAGAACAAAAGTTACTTCAAACAAAAAGTTCAGCATCCTCACATATGTTCCTCTAGCATGAGGTTTGCCTTATCCTTTTGTAATGCATACATTTTTTTCTGCAACTGTAACTTCTTAAGATTTATTTGTGAAACTTGAATAATTTAAAAGTATTTGATGAAAATTATTATCATCCTCACATTTCTGTAGAGGTATTAAAGTATTCTTTTAGTTGAAAAGGTGATACCGTTCCAAAATTATTAGTAATAAAACAGAACACTAGTCATTTGGTTTTTAACTTTTTAACAGGACCTTTGACTTCCACATGTTTAATACAGTTCTTTCAGATACTTTTTTCATTCCCATATTTTCATTATCCTTGCAAGAAAGGATAGAAATTTCCCATCATCTGTTTTTTGTTCATTTTAGAGTAGCAGGGAACCTTTTTGAAAGTGGTAGATCCATTGCTCACAGAAAACCTAGCTCTTAATTGAACAAATTATAAAAAAAGCCTTATGTAAAAATTGGAAATAAGCAATAAGTTATAAAAAATAAAATAACAGTTGTCTACAGAATTATGTATCAACATTGCATGTCTCTCTTATATTTCCCTCATTTGTTATGTATTTCCCTTATTTACCAGCAGTCCTGGCTGATTGGGGTGGTTCCTCTTGACTGGAAGCTGGCACACGACTCCTGTCTACAAGAAGGGACCTGGGGAACTACAGGCCTGTCAGCCTGACCTCAGTGCTGGGGAAGGTGATGGAAAAAGTCATCTTGAGTATCATACTGCAACACATGCAGGACACTCAGGCCATCAGGGCCAGTCAGCATGGGTTTATGAAAGGCAGATCGTGCTTGACCAACCTGATCTCCTTCTGTGACAAGGTGACATGCTTAATGGCTGAGGGGATGTTGTCTACCTGGACTTCAGTAAAGCCTTCAACACTGTTCCCCAACATCATCCTCCTGGAGAAACTAGCTGCTCATGGATTAGATGGGTATACTCTTTGCTGGGTTAAAAACTGTCCGGACGGCCAGGCTCATAGAGTTGTGGTGAACAGAGTTAAATCCATCTGGTGGCAGGTCACAAGTGGTGTTCCCCAGGGCTCAGTGCTGGGACCAGTCGTCTTTAACATCCTTATTAATGATCTGGAGAAGGGGATTGAATGCACCCTCAGTAAGTTTGCAGATGACACCAAATTATGTGGGAGTGTCCATCCGCTGGAAGGCAGGATTGTCGCTGCAAAGGGACCTGGACAGATGGGCAGAAGCCAACTTTATGGAGTTCAACAAGGCCAAGTGCCAGGTCCTGCACTTTGGTCACAATAACCCCAGGCAATGCTACAGGCTTTGGGCAGAGATTTACGTTAGATATCAGGAAGGATTTTGTTACTAAAAGGGTAGTCAAGTATTGGAACAGGCTGCCCAGGGAAGTGATGGAGTCACCATCCCTGGAGATATTTAAAAAGTATGTAGATGTTGTGCTTGGGGACATGGACTAGAGGTGGACTAGGCAGGGTTAGGCTGTGCTTTGACTCAGTGATCTTAAAGTTCTTTTCCAGCCTGAGTCTATGATTCGATAAGAGACATTCAAAATGCAACAACATACTGTTTAGTCACAGAAAACCTACTGTAGACTCTGGGAAGACCTGATGATTTTCTTTGATGTTCCCTACATCACTGAAGATTCCAGACTTGTTTAATAATGTGAATTATGAATTTCTCTGAAATGCTCTTCAAAAAGCTAACCCTGCTTATGCAGAGGATGTGTACACCTTCTATGACTTCTTTGGCTGCATATTAGTTTAGATAGACTTTTATTGCCAAAGTAAGGTAAACCCTGGCATTACTATGTGGGATTAAAAATTCATTTCTTACTTCGGATACTACTGGATACCTCTACTAAATGCCATTAATATGTGAGATCTTTATGTTCTGCCCAAAGATTTGAGCCACATATTTAAAGCAGTTTTCTGAATTTTAGGCAGATGGCTTGTTCTTCGTTTATGTTAGCCTCGAGTGGCAGATCTTTATTGACCATAAATTTCTGGCACTCTTATAGTGCAGCTGCTTCACGTTTAATATTTGGATGGCAGCATGCTCAATAGTATCGAAAGCCAAGGAATTGGATTTGAGTTTAATGCACTGCTTATTACTCTCAAAGAGCTATTTATTTCAGGGGGAATCAACTATGTATGAAAGCCGTTATATCAAACAGATGAGCAGTTCTCTGCAGTAGATAGGACAAATCCCTGTTTTAAAATCTTCAGGACACATACAATGCTACCCCAGGTAGTTCCCATTACCTTCTAATGGGTATATCTGGACTCTTGTATTTTGCTTGTTCTCAAAATGTGTTTGGCAGCTGTGAGTGGCTTTCAGTCAGATTCCAACACATTTCAGCAGGCAACCCTAACCTGGTCTGTGTTCAGTGTTGACCCTGCTCACAGTGGGAGGCTGGCCTAGATGGCCACATAAAGTCCTTTCCAACTTATTCAGAATTATTATATCAGAATTATTCTCTGATTTAGGAATTTAATTTGTTTTCCTTAAAAAAAAAAAAAATAGACTTTTTACAATTTCCTACAAGTTCCTACCTTTTTTTAACCATTTATGATTTTCTGCCTGTTCTGGGAGAAAGCAGAAGTTATGGTGGTTCCAAACCATAAAGCTTGTCTTGAAGCCTGCATTCATGCTGTGGAATAAAGCAAGGCTGGAGCATGGAGTTAAGCACTGGATCACCACCGTTCCTGCTAATGACTTTTTAATAAACTCATTGGCACAGTTTAGGATCTCACAACTAGGGCTTTTGCTGACAGCCAACAGACAAGTGCTAGGATATTCTTGAATGGGTGGCTATTCCAATAGGCCATTCCCCAAAAGGTAGAGTAGACGTAGCCATCCTGTCCCTGGAGGGGAAGAGGATTTTCCATGGAGATGTAAGCTGGTTAACATGAGTTGTATTCAGAGCTGAGCTTCCTCCGTCTAATTTGTTTATTTCATGCTCTGAGGTTCATAGTGAAATGTCTGCTGACCTCAAAGCAGGCACCAGACTTGATTGCAAGAGTGGACATAAACTTGTAGGAAATTGAAGGTAGAATATTGCTGATTGAGAAGTAGTCGGTCTTCGGGGAGCCCTTCAATCAGAAATCTGATTAAGCTTGCAGATTTTCTATGTCTGGGACCTTCATTCACAGTGTAAGAATTCTGCAGAAGTTAAGGATGTTTGATAACAGAAATAAGCTTAACTGACAGACATAGCTCCTGACAAATGTAGCAAATTGAACATAAATGCAATAGTTGGTTAAACTTCTTTCAGTAGCTGACTGCAGGGCTGTGCAAGAACCTTACCAGAGCTATTGTTACTAAATCTGATCTCAGCTTGCTCTGTTAGGACAGCTGTTTCCAAGATTGGTTTATGTTACTTGAGGAAGAAGACCTCTAACAAGCTATGACAAGCACTATAAAGTCAAATATATTGACTGCTAGATGGTAGAATTGACTGCTTGCTTGCTTACAAGATCATAATTTTTCCAACTTTATATTCTTCAAGTAGCTTGCCAGAGAGATGAGTATTTGTAAAGAAATTTGCCAGATCCTTCCTTTTGGTCCAAAGTTCTTAAGGACCTTTGGAAAGGTACCAGCATGTCCAACAGCCTTCTGTAGGGTAATATCAGCAAGTCCTTGTTTTATCTCCTATACTGGAAAGGGTACTGAAAATATAAAGGATGTCTGACAGTTTGACATGTTTTAATAAGTTGTTTATAGACTTCTGTTTGACAGGAATTATTTACTGGAACCTTCATGTTCCTGATATTTATAGGATTTGGATTTACTTGCAGCAGCCTGTGAGTTTCTTGATTTGCAGAATCAATAGGTGGAAGGTTATGCTGACTTTGCAGAGTTGGCGACCTTTGTAATGCCTTGCTACCATCTTATACCAGCAAGCTTTGTTGCAGTCAGGTTCTTGTTTCTCCCAGGCTCCACTCTTTGGTTACACCGGGGAAAGGAAATGAAGCCTAGCATAAGATTTCATAAGAAACAGGAGTCAAAATATGATTTTGGTGATATCCTTAAAATCTTATCAATCTGCATTTTCAAATTGCCTGGTAAACTGGCAGAAACACCAGCTTTTGGCACTGCGTTTGCAGTACATTGTTGAATAGAGCCTCTTCTATGAGCAGTCAGGCAGTGTAGAACAGACTTTCTAGTCCCATGGGCTAGAAGTTGGGCAAGAGAGAGTAGAAAATAGGTCATACATAGAACAACACAGAATATAAAGTAGTATTATAGCACACTTTCCAAGTGATAACCTAAAATGTTCCTTGGTTGGCATCAAAATAGCCAGGTATTGTTTTTCTGGAATGTCCTGTAAACACACTTTTCCTTTGCATTAGTGATATGATCTGTATCCAGAAAAATCATGGAGCAAATCCTCCTGGAAACTATGCTCAGGTCCATGGAAAACATGGCTTCACTAAAGGAAAATCATGACTAATAAATCTGGTGGCACTCAATAGGGTTATGGCATTGGTGGAAAAGGGAAGAGCAACTGACGTCATCTACCTGGACTTGTGCAAAGCATTTGACATTCATGCACAACATTCTTATCTCCAAGTTGGGGAAACATGGATTTGATGGATGGACCACTTGGTGGATAAGGAATTGCCTGAAAGGTTGCGTTCAAAGAGCTGTGGTAAAAGGCTTGTTGTCCAAGTGGAGGCCAGTGGTAAGTGGGGATCCTCAGGGGTTTGTATTGGGACTGGTACTGCTTAACATCTTTGTTGGCGATAGGGACAGAGGATCAGAGGGCACCCTCAAAAGCTAAGTTTGCCAATGACACCAAGTTGTGTGGTGCAGTTGACATGTGAGAGGGAAGGGATGCCATCCAGAGGGAACTTGACAGGCTTAGGAGGTGAGCCCGTATGAACTGCATGAAGTTCAGCAATGCTAAGTGCAAAGACCCTGCACATGGGTGAGGCACAACTATAGGCTGGGTGGAGAAGTGATTGATGGCAGCCCTGAGGAGAAGGACTTGGGGGTGCTGATTGATGTAAAGCTCAACGTGAGCCAGCATGGTGTGATTGCAGTCAAGAAAGCCAACCATATCCTGGGCTGCATCATAAGCAGTGTGACCAGCAGGTCCAAGCATGTGATTCTGTTCCTATACTCTGCTCTCATGAGACACCACCTGGAATCCAGTTCTGGATTCCCAATTCAAGAAGGACACGGAGTTGTTGGAGTAAGGCCATTAGAAGGCCACAAAAGTGATCAGGGCACCTCTCCTGTGAAGACAGGCTGAGAGAGTTGGTGTTCAGCCTGGAGAAGAGAAGGCTGGGGGAAACCTTATTGAAGCTTTCCAGTATATGAAGGGAGCCTACAGGAAAGATGGAGAGGGACTCTTTATCAGGGAGTGCAGTGATAGAACAAGGGGTAATATCTTTAAGCTAAAAGAGGGTATATTTAGTTCAGATGCAAGGAAGAAAATTTTCCCTATGAGGGTGTTGAGGCACTGGAACAGGTTGTCCAGAGAAGCTGTGGATGCCCCAACCCTTCAGGACAGTGTTCAAGGTCAGGTTGGATGGGGCTTTGGGCAACTTGGTCTACCCCAACCTGTCCCAACCTGTGGGCGTTGGAACTAGATGATCTCTAAGGCCCCTTCTAATCCAACCCGTTCTATGATCCATGTTCTGTGTATAACAGTGGCTTTTCAAATCACTGACACTGTAATAGGATGATTTAATAAATTCAGGATGTTTGAGCCATTGATTCCACATGGAATGTCTTACAGGTGCTTCCCGCATGGAGGTCACAGGTTATAAGCACAATAATATTTAATTCCATAAAACGGATTACTTGGGCAGATTTCCTGAGCTTGCCATTTACTTTTTTCACTACTCTGTAGTGCAGGTGGCACTTGGTGGTAGTAGAATGTATATGGTTATCCTAAAGTGACAGCCTTCTGTGACGGTTAAGTTTTCTGAGACACCAGGAAATCAATGTTTTTGTGATCACTGACACCTCACATTTGTATTTTTTTTTAGTTTCTCACCATATGGCCCATATTCCACTTCAGGATGCGTTGTGACAGATTTATTGCCCTATTCTAGTTGAGACACACCAAAGAATGTTCCATTATTATTGTCTATGTTATAACCATGTAGCTCAAAATCACTGAGCACACAAAACACCTTGCAGATATTTCTAATAAATACTATACCATTTTCAGAAGTGATGATGCCATCTGAAAATGAAAAGCTAATAGGTTAAAAAATGAAATATAATTAAACAAATATAATCTTCAATATATATATATAATAGGTAAAATTCCACACTGTTGTGTGAAGGCTAGGAAATAAAATCTTGCTTCAGAAATCCATCACAGGTTGATGTTATAGCACAACATATCTACTTTTGTACTGTCTTTTGTGTTCATATGTGGGATTTCACTGTACAAAAAATGCTTTTAAATGGTACACGATCCGGAGGAAATAAAGTTCTACTTAAATAAGAAAAATCATCTGCCTCAGTGTTGCCTGAACTGATGGTGACAGGCTTGAATGAACCAGTGTGGCATAACCTTGTTCTTGTGATTATACAACCTGAGAACATCTAGCCGGACCTATTATTTTAGTAAGGAGGTTGAGAAACTTTTTCTTTCTTTAATGTGTGTCCAAACTCTTATATAAATGTTGTGGTTTAGCCCCAGCTGGCAGCTGAGCACCACACAGCACCATGCTTTCCTTTGGGGAGAGAAAGACAAGCCTCGTGGATTAGGGTAAGGACAGTTTACTGGGACAGCAAAGGGCAGGGGAAATAACAACAGTATTTATAACAGAATATACAAATATACACAGTACAGTTTCTCACCAAAGAAACCATACAACTCAGACCACACACTTGAGACCCATCACAAAGCCAGACCATCCCCAAGCCGCATGTCCTGGAGCTGCACCCCCTCTCCTTAATTAGCCCCCTTTTATACTGACAATTACATCCTACAGTATGGAATACCCCCTTTAGTTAATTTAGTAGACCTGTCCTGTCTGTGTTCCACCCCAACATCTAGTGAAGATTAACCCTATCCTAACTGAACCCAGGACGATAGATTAATGTAATTATTGATATCTAAAAGTTTGAGGTACGATTTGACTTGACTTTCCCAATTTAATATTGAATCTTCATCAAATTAACTCTAAAATTAGTTATGAGATCTTACTATACTCTCTGTTTTGCTTTATTGATTATTAACTTTGTGCATTAAAATCTAAAGACTAAATAAGATTTTCCTGCCTTACTGCCCAAGAGTCATCTCAGGATGTGCACCATGGTGTGCACTGCTGTCCCAGAGAAGTACCTGGTGGGTAGAAGGCAGACTGCTAATTGTATGTTACCAGCTACCTACTTCAAATATTGAATGAAAATTTAGTCCTCTTTTTTACATCCAATGATTATAAAATGCCAAAACCAATGAAAACAAGTATTTTTCCTCTATGTACTGAGTTACCTTTTATCATATCAGTATGGAAAATATCTGCATGCAGATTATATTTCTGTCTTCCATGTTTCATGTAAAAATTAGTTAATTTTTCAGTCTATTGCTTCTTGTAGCATTCTGCTTAAAAATACATAATTTTTCTGTGTTATTATTTTAGAGGTCATGATATATATCAGTTATAGACATTAAAAAGCTAGAAACTCCATCTTTTCCTAAGGAAAAGATAACAACCTTCCTAGCAATGTCTGTTGCAAGCTAAGGTCCAACAGACTGTAATCGTGTATCAGCATTAGCTCATACAAAGCTACACTGGAAGGGAATATTCCAGTTATTCAAACATTTTAAATAAAAATTTCATCTTTGTTCAGTCAGACTAGAATAACCCAGGGTTTTGGAGCATGATTTTTAATCTAACTAATTTTCTTGATCCACTTCACAAAGCAGCCCTGTGAACAATTCTGTGGGCATAAATTATATGACACATGAAGATGTAGGGTAGGAAAAAGTAGTCAGAGACAAAGAGAATGGGCATGAGAGCTTATAAAGTATCCATCTCCTGTAATAACAAATTCTGGAGTGCTTGAACATACTTCATCCAACGGCTTTATAAAATATACATAGTATTGTTGATTAAATTGCTTGTGGAGCAAATAATGCTGTTTTAGAAAAAGCTTGTACTAAGAAACATGAGCACCACTGGCCTCAGTTATGGGTGCATTGCCCACAATGTACCCTCTCTGTAACGGACAGAAAACACTGATGCAGACCTACTTCCACTGATTGAAAAGACTGTGGTATGTCAAAATGGATCATTTGCACTGGAGATGTCTGTCTCAGACAATGCAGTGGGATCTCCTTAGAACATAGTAGCTGTTTTAAGTGACAACTTCCACTGTGCTTATTGAGAAAGTTTTGACACAAAATTCCTTTACAGTCCCTATGATACTTGGTAGATATCATAGCAAGTTTGGTATTATGGAAGGTGCTATGACCAATATTAAGAAACTCATGGACTGCTGATAGATGGACTAAAAAGACCCTTCATCATACACCTGTCTTATCCACTCTATTCCACCATGTTTTCTGGAAAATAAGTTTTTCATAAGACTTCCTTCTTGGAAGACCCTCTCCTAGACTTTTCCTTCAGCAGTAGAAGAAAACTGCATTCATTATTTATACCAAATTTATATTTATAAATTATTATTTATGTCAAATTAAAGACTATTTATACCAGCATAAACTCTACCCATACTTTTTTTCGTATATACCTTCAGAAATTCTTCTCTTGGGATCTCTGGAGTTGCAGAATTTCCTCAATAATCATTCATGGGCTGAGACACAGTGAAACCATCCAGATTAGGGGGAATACTGGAGGAAAAGGATGGCAGTAGCATCACACTGTATCTCTTGTTCTACTAGTTTTGCTGTTTCCTCCTCAATTATTCATTTTACATGTCCTTTGACTCTCGGAAACCATGTACAATTGAAAACATCCCTGAGACACCTACTCATTCTGAAGTATGCCCAACGAACAATAAACTATCTTTGAAGATACTGCCACACAGTATCTTCATTTTGTATTTATGACCTCATATGACCTGTTTTTCCATGCATTGTCTCTTCAGTCTTTCTAAAATGGTCTCTCACTTACTGCTGTCTCTGAGCAGCTGGCAGTCAGTATTTTAAAGATGTCATGTGTCAGAGGGTGGGCATAAACCATCACACTTAATAGTTACCAATGGACCTGTCCTTCATGAAAGTGATCTGATCCTTAGTCAAAGCCGTTTATAATTTTGGCCTCCACAACATCCTGTGGTATTGAGTTCTATGGTCTAATTCTTTCTGTTATGCAAGCATTTCCTTTTCTTAGTAAAACAATTTTCTTGCATGCTGCTTCCTCTTTGCATGTAAAGTTTTAGTCATTAGTCATTTCTTATAGAGGTCTATCACAGCCTTCCTCAATTGCCTTTTCCCAGCTAATTTGTTGTTTATCTAGTCAAATTACCTTTTCTTTCTAGTTTTTCTAATTCTGCTGAGACCCATTCACAGTGGACATACTATTCCAGATGTTAGTCCAGTGGAGGCCTCAATAGTAGAATAAGAATATTTTTTGTTATATTAATTTTTTAAAGGGTTGATGAAGAGCTCAGTTGCACATCTTTCCTCCCGAGAAAGCCTTAAAACTCTCATCAGCTGAAGAATGCTTAGATATATTTTTCCTTACCAGCAATGTTTCGGGTTTGTTCCTTTGTAAACTGTCTTAATTAATAGTATTTTCTGTGCTCAAATGGATGCCTTTGTGCCTCTTCCAAAAATTCCTTTCAATTTGATAAGACAAACTACTTAGGTATGATGGATGATTCCATGAGAATCAGTCAATCTGTTCTATTACTTCAAAAATTAATTTCTATTTTAGTTATTCTAGAAAATTCGTATAACAGGATTTTCATAGGATTTTGTGTTTTAATTTCTTTCATGCTTAATTTCAAGCAACTTCAGTGGTTGAAAACTTCAGTGGATACTACTTCAGTATCCACTTCAGTGGATACTACAAAACAAATCAGTTTGGTTGGTTGGTTGGTTGGTTTTTTGTAGTTTTATGGTATTTTATCCCAGAGCTGCAGATATCTTTTAGAAAGCTGGTAAACTAAAGCTAAGATAAAGGTTCTTCAACTTCAATATGAAGGCCCTCTAACTCTTAGCCATATTGCTTCCAGGTAGACAAATCACTCACTGCTCAGCATGCAGTGATCTATGGTAGTTTTTTGATAGATGTTCCTCTCAAATGTTGAAACATTACAATTGAACATCCCCTACAATGTCTGCAAAATGTTACACTCTTGGGTATTCAGAGATTCACAGATTCAGAGATTTGTAGGGGTTGGAAGGGACGTTCAGTGATCATCAAGTCCAACTCCTCTGCCAAACCAGGTTCCCTAGAAATGGGGATGTTTAAAGCAGAACTTTTATTGCCCTTTATATCTAAAAATAAACACAGTGTGGACAACTACCATTGCATCAAATCCTACTCCAAGAGAGCAAACTCTCAAGCTGCAGAGTAACAGCAGCTGGGTCAGGTAACAGCCCCCTCAAATGTCTCACAAAAATACTAATCCATGAACACAGTTTTGACCTCGGACTCATTCAAAAATGCTGCTGATGTTCTCTGTCTGTTTTAATTAATGGTCTTATTGGGTCTTATCATGTGAAATGACAAGCAGAATGTAATTTGTTGTGTCTAAAAATTGAAGGTTGTTTCACCACATTTTTTTTTTGAAAGAGCAAAGATAGTTTAATATACTTTTTTTTATTTTTAGAAAAGGTCTGCTGTTTCATTTGATCATGTTTTATGTTGGGGAGGTTTGCCAATTTTCAGTCAATCAACTAGATCTGACTTTGTTTTACCTAAGGACTCACAGTCACTCAGCACTATAACCAGTTGGGAGCCCCAAGAATTATTGAAAATATCCAGTAAAACAAAAGCTCCCCTTCCTTCAAGGACAGCAGAAAAGACACTTAATCTGACATTTGACCTACTTGCACTTAACTAATAAAATTAAATGCAAAAGGGGTCCAAATAAAAATGGTGTTAAAAATAAGGATACAAGTACACAAAGGAAAAGGAAATTAATGAAACGAGCTTTTAAAATTTCTAGAACTATGAATGTAAACAAAGAAAAAACACTGGAAGCTAACCTCCACATGTTTTAAACAAGTCTTCAGGACATTAACAAAGCATACTTGGTGATACAGTTTCTGGTTTATTTTTTCATAGTGTAACTGACCTATAGGGACTTCCCAGGGGATGAAATAGATTCTGCTGCACTTGTTGTTTCTTTTATAATCAGGAAAAGAAGCATTATAAAATGCCATAAGTCTGGCCTCAGACTGCTCAGAAGTTTGCTGCTCTAATTAAAAAGTGAATGTTCCCAATGTTTTGCCAAATAAAGCTCTTTTATAACAAATAACCTTTTGATGGGGAAACCACACTGTTTGGACACCAAAAAGTAATTTTAAGGCTTATCTTGAGTCTCTGCCATGGTAAATACAGGCTAGAGCTTCTTGCCTTTCCTCTCTTTGCTGAGGAATCAAAACAGACGCATTTCAGCAACCAGCTTGTACAAATATTCTACTGTAAATGTAACTACAGTTTGGAGTGACAAATTCTCCTCTAATGACATTTTTAGAAGGATTACAGACACTCCTACATGAGGGCAATGGTTCTATAGGATAATGTTGATTTGGTACTTTTTCTATTATTAACTTAAATTTGCGTTGCTTTTGTTTTACTGCTGCAGAAAAGCTTTTAGTATGATTTTTTTTTCTTTACTCTTACATCTTGTTTTCCAACATTTTTTTTAATTTGAGGTTATTCAGGGAAGTTATATTTGAATGGAGAGGCTCAGAAAACTCAGTAACTATGAGGTATTTTGAAGACACGCAAAATGTACACGAGAGTTTTGGGCTCAGTTACACTCTTACTAATATTAATTCAATTCTTTTTCAAGTAAATGCAGTCCATAAACAGAACTGTCTTTACTGGAGCACCCTCAGGCAGTACACTAAATATGAGAGAAGCCATAGCACTCTAACTTGCAAACCTCAGTAAGACACACCTAGAGATAAAGAGAGAAAGAGAGAGGGAGAGAGGGCTTTTCTCTACAGTCCTTCAGTCCTTTCAGTCAGCTTTGAAGTACCTATTCAGATATGGACAATCAAATCTAATTCCATGTGAGTTAAGATATAATGGTGCAACATCTCAAATATTTTTAGTCTGTATCCTCAAATTCTTTGCTTTATTTGGGTTCAGTCCTAAACACTGAACTCCTTTTAGTAAATTAATCAAATACAAAATTACCTTGATAAGATGCTGAGTGTGTCCTTGTGGTCAGTGGAAGCCAGGAACTGACATCACATTATGAGAGACACTCGGCAGCTTGCAGATTTTCCTCCAAAGTTAATAAATCTGACATACAGCTGGGCCACTAATACAACAACATATCATCAACATCAGCTAGGTAACCCCAGGCCTGGGGGTGTCACAACCCAAGATTTTTATCACCTTCTGAGGGGCTTTATAATTTGTCAAGAAAGATGTCTGCGGTCCTTGCAAGGTTGTAATGTTATTCCCAAAAACTAGAAAGCTGCAGGCAGCATCACAAGTGGTGTTGATTTGTCAACTTGGTAGATGCGCAGTCAAAGGGAACAGGTTGAGGTACCAAATATTTTGATATCCACAGTTCTTTATACACTGTTGCACTTCACAGAGCATATTAAACATTAAACTTTTGATGTCTTATTGTCAGGACAAGACAAGAATTGCAAACAGCACAGAACTGCAGGTAATCCATTTTTATGACAAGTTTTCATGTGAATGAGGAATAGCAAACATAAGCCATTCTCATTACTGTTTTCTCATTGTCCTCCATAGATGTCACACCCAGGGCAATCTGTTCAGTTATTTTTATTTTTTTTAAGAATTATATTTCATATTAGTAGATGTTCTTGAGCAGACCAGTTATCTGTGCTGGCCACTTCCAAAAATAAATGTAAATTATCCTTGCTCAGACAGTTCAAGAAATGCATGTCAACAGTGAGTAATAGTTACGAGTATTTATGAAACATCTAAATGCTTCAGAAAAATTAAAGCCATTCTGTAAATTCTGGTTGTTCAGATTCTATTTTGATGTGTATGCAAATTAGTATACAGTAAGGCTGTTATAATGCATGTTTTTTTAATGAATTGCAGAATACACGTATGAGCTATAATTAGAGCTCTCGGGAACAGCATTACCTAAATTTAATTTGCTGACATGCCATCCTAAGGTCAAGTAAGTCTTTAAAGAAAAGAACTCTAGTAACCTGAGATGAGAGACTTCCAGATTTCTCTTCAGCTTTGTACCACTGCATATTCATGCACATGTTCAGCAGAAAAGCTAACCCTTTTTAATAGGAATTCACAAGGCTCTAAGCCCTGCTGTTACTATTGGCTGAAACCATTAAGCAGTACATTATAAATTAATATGTAGTTCTTATACCAGGACCCTGGATTTGTCTTCACCTTTGTCCTTAACAGAAAACTAATTTGGTGGATTTCAGCAAGATAAAGAAAAGAAATTCTATAAACTATCAGGTCTTCCTTGTGATTGCATTTCTTTATTGCCATCTCTATATAAAATTATTCATCTAGCTCAATTCATTTATAAATAACTTGCTCATTTCCTTTGACTACAACCGCTGTTTATTTGAGTTTCTGTGTTACATTTATGACAATAGGGTACTGGCACCTATCACCTTACAGATGGCTGTCATGTACAGTGGCAATGTATTGGCAGACATTAATATTCTCTGTATTTTGAGATCTTTAACTTCAGAAAACATACCAGTGAAATACATTTTTTTATTTCCTGGTTTTTGTTTCCTATCAAGACTCTTTGTAAAGTCTGGGAAATTCTTGTTCAGAAAACAATAAGGAATCTAGGTCAAAAGTCCTAAAAACATATGGAATTTTCCATAAACAATACCGCTGAGGTTTGTAGTTCAATTTAGGAGATGAAAAGCGAGCTCTGAGGTATAGATTGCAATTATACAGATATACTGCATGTTAAAATACCAATCTCACAACTCATAATTATGTTGAAAATATGCTGAGGTTGCTAACATCTAAAAATATGACAATAATAAAAGTTTACGATTTGGGATTAGGAATGATTCCAGACTATGACAGTGAAGAAAACTAATGGATCCTTAAGTCTTACTATGAACCCATTCACAGCAGAAGAGCGTTTTTTTATCCTAATGTTGCATAGCACAATGCGTTTATTCTGAGTTATCTGGAAACACACTGAGTAAATATTTGCCATTCACAACTCCTTTGAATATGGCATTTGTGGAAAGCTTTGAACATCAGCTTCATGGTTTTCTTTTCAATAACCTTTATTTATTTTAGAAGCTCCAGGTGAGGGTAAATTCTCACTCTGCTTGGCACTCTACAGGCAAATTGCAAGATGGACACCCTTCATCAAGGAACTTGCAATTTGAATAACAGAGATACAGTAAGGAGGCCAAAAAAAATTCTAGCTTTATTTTACAGAAGGAGAAAATATGACAGCAATCAGTGAAAGTGATAACTTTTTGATTTAGTGCTCATAAGCTACATTCCAATCGTGATGAAATATATTCCTATTTTTAAAACTCTAGACAAACACTTGAGTTTCCTGAATTATGAAAGCCATTTCAAATTAATAATATGAGTTATTAGCTCATGATATTCTTAAAGCTAGCAATATGAGGAACTTGTATTTTCCTTCCATTTGTAAAGATATAAAAAAACCTAACAAACCCAAACATTTTTCTTTCATTTATTTGCTTTTTTTAAAGGAAGAATTTATTTTTCTTAGAAAAATAATTCACTCTCATTAGAGATTTCTTAAAAATTTGTTAAAGTTATAAAATAGTTGCTACTTTCTAGATTTATTTTGTGAAATCTGCCTTGATAAAATATTTTTTGAGATGTCTTGTAATTCCTGAAATTTCTCTTGCTTCAACAAATATAATTTTTATTTTTAGGTTGCAAAGCATGAAAGAAAGTCTCTACTTAAGCAACCTTGAGAGAAATATGGTGACAGGGACTATTTTTGTTATTCATAGTCTATGTAGAACTGTCCTCCTCACTAGATAGCTGAGAAATAATGCATATTGTATGCAGAATTTTAAGCCACATTTTGAATCATTAGCTTTCTAAAGAAACTCTCCCTTACATTTCCTATTTATCTTCATCTGTATATCTGTCTCTTCCTTTTATACAAACCATTTTTCTATAAATCATTTTCACTGCATCTGATGACCACCTTCTCCCCTTGGGAGACAGTCTAGTGGATCCCTGTCCTCATACTCAGAGTTCAAGCTGTCACTGTCACGCTTTCATCCCTCCTATCTGTTACTCTGTGCTTTTTTATGATTTGTGCTCTGCTGTCCACCCCTCAGCCCTCTCATTTTTTCCTTAGCTTGTGCTGCCTTCTACTTGTAAGAAGCCATTTTTCCTTTTGGGAGTCATTCAACACCCTGGAACATCAGATCTTTTCTCAAAACTCCTGTTTAACAGTCCTTTGTCTGCTTTTAATCTTTCCTTATTGATTTTTTTTTTCAAAACCAGTGCTTTGCAAATTATGTTCTCCCTAATGTAGCCTTCTCCACTTATTTTGTTTCTCTAGCCTTTTCTTTCTGCTGTCTCCATTAATTTTCTGCTGTCATTTCTCATTATTCCATCTTTCTAATTCAAGGCCTGATCTAGCTCCACCTATATAAGATTGTCATTGAAATTAATAATACTTGCAGGAATAAAATATCCCCATACAAAAGCTCTTTCTTTTTTGCTGTATAAACCCTATACCCTCTTCAAATTTTTCAGGCACAAGACAGTACAGCTTCAGTGTTAAATACGTCTATGTAATTTGAAGACAGACAGATCACAATACTGTCTGCTTCAAACCATGCAGCCAAAATAATTTTAACCCTCACCCCTGCTTTGGGTCCTTCAGTTGGATGCCAGAATTCTTTGGGTAACCAGTGGCTTGGTGAAACAGAAAAAGACCAGCGAACACAACTTTCATAAAGGATCCTATCAGGAATTTCTGCATAGTTTCTTTTTATGTCCAGCAAAAAAAAAGGGATCTGCAGGGACTGCTGTGGAGGAGCCCAAGTGACCAGGGGCAGGAACAGGGGGAAGAAGCACCCTACAGTTTTGCATGGTTGCCTGTTTTCTTTATAAACACTCACCATAGACACTCACACTCCTTTTCAGTTGGAGCATTTCACAGGCTCCTTTTATCTATCTACCTTTGAATGATTCAGTCAGAAGATGTTCAGTTGTTAACAAAAAAGTCCAGGTAAAAGTTCGAGTAAGCCACTGTAATGAGGATGTTTTCTAGACAGGTATTCAGCATATTAATATACAGAATTTCAATGAATCATAATTTCCATTGAGGTGTGATATCACTGGTAACTTTAAAAAAAAAAAAAAAGTTCTGCTGCACAAGTATGACTGCCCCAACTATTGATCTGGGTTTGGGGCCCAATCCAAAATCCGCTGGATGAACTTAATATTCATAATCAGATCCTGACATTGGAATTTGTTGAGAGTGTTTATAAGTAGAGGTATAAAATTCTGGATATAAATAGAAAAAAATTTAGCAGTGTTTAGTAAACTACTCTGAATAATTTTCTTTCCTGACCTCTTGTCATCTCAATCTATAAATTCACAGCAAAACCCAAAGTATGCTTAACACCATAATTATTTTATTATGGGTCTAAGGAAAACGTGCTTGAATGGTTAAAAGCCTTGTGAAAAGCACACTGAAAAATGAATGGAAGATTTTTTCTTGCCTTCAGTAAGCTTCACATAAGTTCCAGGATCAGGCTCGTCCTTCACATATTTGTGTGTGAGCCCAGGCTCACCTATTTGCCTGTTTTATTTAATACTTCACAGCTTCTGGTATAAAATGTAACTCTTCCTCGATGTTCAGAAATGTGTCTCAGGCTACGTTTAAAATCTATATATATATATATACACATACATACATATGTATGAGAGTTAAAATATATAAAAATAGCTAGCTCTGTAAAAAATCCTTTCATGATGAAGGAACACTTTGTGTGTGGATGGGAAGCGTTACCTGAAAACATATGTCTGGCCAATGCTTTCCTTAAAAATACTTCTGACAGACTTGTTTTTATTAAATCAGTCGTTGTGAAACCAGCTGGAATGCTGAGATGATAATGGTGGTTGGTAGCTCTAGGCTTTCTGCCATTATTAGTGTCTTCTGAAGCAATAATATAAAATATTTAGAAAGGGATTTTTAACATAATGTTTCACTGACCCAGCAATTTTTAAAAAGCAAAAGTAAAACCATCATTTGTCTTGACAGTCCCCAAGTCTTCACTCTTAAAGTATTTACCTGATGCTGATTTACACACAGGAGTTGTGTACAAGTAAACAAACCAATGGGAGCTGCCATTAGCTGTCTACAAACAGTACAAAAGCTGTTACAACTGATATGAACATTGACAAAATCCTTGTCCAAAGTGGTGTTTGAGTTTTTCCCTGCTTTTGCTATCTACTGTGTAACCTCATCTTGCAAATGTCATCATACACATGGGAAGTCTCCCAGTACATACCCCAAGGTGTGGATTCTCAGCCTGGTGGGGCCGGGTGGGCTTTGCTGTACAGCAGATTTCAGGCTGCTGTGGAGTGTCAGAGGAAACCAGCAAAGTCTCACTCTCAAAAGGAAAACAAGAACGCTCAGCAAGCAACCTTTTCTTGGGTACTGTGTGCCTCCAGCATTGATATGTGGAATTATTTTTTCAGGGGAAACTTTTAAAAAAAGTTTGCATTATATAATACGTTTATGTTGAATTATGGAAAATAATTAATACCTTTTAACATTTATGTATGCATAGGGAGTTTGGGTTCTGGGGAGGAGAAAAGGTTTCTCGACACTGGAAAAAAAACCCCATATGCTGTAAAACGCAACATAAAATTAGTTAATTAGTATAAGTTTTGCAAATACTTATGGATGCACTTAACTTTATTACCTTGAACAGTCCCAGGCAGTCAAAGGGTGCAAAGCCTGGGAATCGAGGAAGAATTTTACTATTATTATAACGATATAATTATCCCTCTTTTAACATTAAGCTCTGAATTCCCTGTGTTTAGAGCTCATTTGTGTCCTTTTTAATGGTCTAATTTACCTTCAAATGTGAGCAGCAATCCATGTGAGATTTTTCTGGAACACTTTGAAGTCCCAGATTTGAAAGTGCCTCTTTTGCCAGTTATCTGAGGTGAGAATCAGGTCAGCTGTATTGTTTAAACAGCTCCAGCCTGAAAAAGAACAGTTTGGTTAAATGAAAAAAAAAGATGACATTTTTATTATTTAAAATGTGAATATTTCTGAGAAACCATCGTCATTCAAGAAAAAAGTACCTTTTGTCTCTGATACTTGCCACATAAACTTAGAAAGGACACTATTAGATCATGCCTGGCAAAACAGAGCTTATTATTCTTATTACAAATTATTTGCTAGGTGCCAGCATTGTGCTCCTTCACAGAATCAGGAAGAGATGGAGACATAGCTCCTGCCACAAGGATTTTACAGTCTAAATATACAGATCAGATAAATCCATCCCAAAATGCATAGGAAGATCCACAGGAGAGATCTACAGAAGCATGTTACTGTGTTTTCACAGTAGATTACATCTTCATTGAATTAATTGCCATTAGTGGGTATAATAAGTCAATTTTTAAAGGTTATTATAATTAACCTAAATAGCATGTAGGGTGGATTCCAGGACAAACAGATACCCAGAAGCGATGTACAAGTAACAGAGAGGCTCAGACTGCCTTCAGTGGGATGACACAGAGGAACAAATTGAAGGCCAAGGACAGAAGTCCAGGCTTGATGTGAAAGACAAAAAAGCCAAGGGAAAGAATCAGAGAGGAGAGCGATAAGAGATCTTGTGCAAATAAAAGATCTGCATAGACTGCAGTGCAGCATTATAAATTAAGTGCTACCAGAATTTCTAATAATGCTTTGATTGTCTCTTGAAAACCCTGACTTATCTAAGGAAGCACAACAGCAAAATAGAATGTAGCTATGGATGTATTAGTACATTAAATGTGCTTTCAACAAAGTAGGTCTATATTTGAAGAATGTTTTTGGGGAATCATGCCAGGAATTCCAACTTTCAACCATAATCTTGCCTAAAAATATTTAACAAAAAAAGGGAAGAAATTTTCTCTTATTTTGTTTATTCCTTATTATGGACTTCCATTACATAACATTTTGCTGGTCTGTGATGTTTTCTGCCCCCAAATATCTTGAAGAGTTGTGGCTTGATCTAGTTTAAATTCATGGGATAAAAGCTCCTCTTAAAATTAAAATATCTGTTTCACTGACTTATACTAATGAGTAATTAACTATTATCAAATATTTCAGACTTAAATAATTAATACAGGCTTTGAAAGACTGTGGGTGAATGGTCAAATGAAACCAATTAAATTAAGACAATGATCAATAACTCTTAGTTATAAAGTATATAGCTTGCTTCTATAAGAACTGTCATGTATTGAATTTCTGTGGTATAACTAAAGCATCTGTTTTAGAAAACAGAATATTCCCTAGCTATTAATAAAGCTGGGGCCACTTTAATTGTTTTTGAATGTCAGTATTGTGTTACCCGATGCCTGCTGTGTTACATTCAATTCATTTTTAGGCACAAGATCACAAAAAAATTTTCACTGAAACCCACAGGGAAACTGGATGTTCAGGTTGAACCTTTGTCCTTAATCTATAATGTTTTCATCTTTAAAATTCAATCTCCAGGAAAAAAAAAAGTGAGCCTAAAATGTAATAACAAATCTCAGTGGTCGCTTGGGGCCACATGGAGTAACACCACCACATATGTTCCTAAGGGTGATCATAAGAACATTTTGCCAAATTTAAAGTCTCTCAGCTCATCCTCAGTCTCTCCGTTCTTTTGTCAGGGCTGTGATGTGTCAAAGGACTAATTCTAAGAATACATCTCAATTGGGTGAAGATACAAATTTTAAATATAATGGAGAATGACATTAATTCTAAAATTCTAGTTCCATCCATACACAAGATATGTAATCCCCCTTTCTAGTTCCTGGACAGCTTCGATTGCAGGACAGCCTTTAATTCTCAGACCAGGGAAACTGTCTCAGTTGTATTAGGATGAAACAGGCATGTTTTCTGGCCCAAGCAACATGAAAAGTGTTATACCAGGTTTGCTGTATTTGTTTTATGAACATCACAGCCTGGCTTTGCATATTTTACATTCATGCACATCTTTGAAAAATCCATATCCTTTCAAACAGTTTTGAACTACAGGATGCTAAGATAGTTGTAGTATCTTTGGTTAGTTGATTTTAATTTTTCTGATTGGCAGTTTTTAAAGATCTGCAGTAGCTAATTCTCCTTTTTTAGTTCTGAGGAACCATTTCACTGTTTTTGGAGACAGGATGCTTATATCATACATCTTTGTTGTCATAAACCATGTTCCTTGACATGATCTGTGGTCACTGATCATAGATGCTAGTTAAAAATCTGCACTTGCTATAGCTTGTACCAAGGTATATAATGTTTATTAATTGCTGAAAAATACATAAATATCACTCCATTGTTTATAGATGACATTTGACTGTCCATCTATGTGAAATTTACTTAAGAACAGTATTAAGTTTGTTGCCTCTTGTGAAGGAAGACGTGAAGATATACAAATATGTTGGTGAAAGGTAGAATTGTTACTTACAGAAGAAAAGATCATGTAGGTCAGTTGCAGTAATGACATGCTTTTTCTAAGCTAAGGGCAAGGATTCCTATGAATGTCTGTCAGAAATATGTCTTCAAGGGTAATTATTTGATGATTTTTGAGCCTATGGAGAACTTGCATGAAAACAGTCTTGTGTTTCTGTTTTCATAGCTACTTTAACCATTAAAATTAAAACTTGGTCTGTCTAACCAATGTTTACAGATTGAGTTCTCTTTAGGATTGACCACTGCCCTACATCATTCGCTTTGAAGGGTGCTTTTTACGTATGGTGAACATATGAACTCTGTCTTTGCAGAGTTTAGCTTTCTTTAAACCAGGAGAAACAGAGAGTTATTGTGGTGATGTACAGCACAGTGATACCAATTGAAACTGTAATTGAACAAAAGTTCCTATAATTTCATTCCCTTCTACACATTAATTTATTTGGAGACAATGACTCTGATGTTGTGGAGCATGTACTGACAAGATGTACTCAGCTTTTTCAATATTTCTCACAGTATTACAGAGCAACTTAAGAATACAAACATTGGGTGATGAGTAACTTCAAGGTACACTTTGAGATTTACCTAATAGTTAATATTGAACATATTTTTTAAACTTTTTTTTTCAATATTCACACTTAGCTCAGAACAAAAGGTACAGAAAAATTGCATTAGATGGAAAAAGATTTCTCTTCTATATTTTTCACATTGGCAGACCCTGTAAAAGTTACCCTTATTTTTAAGGTTTTGAATTTTGTATGAGGGCTGTCAATAGCTAGAATGAGTTATATGTCTACTGAGTGAAAACAAAACAAACCGTAATTTCTGATTTCATACCACTGCTATGGTAGGGGTAGGATTCTGCCATTTCTACTGGAACAGAAATTAATTTATTGACCATAATACACACATTAAACTTCTTTCTTGCAAATGCAGATATGAATGCTTCTCTTCAATTACCTGAGTTGTCCCCCAGAAAGTAACAGGAGAAAAATTCTTCAGTGCTCGTGTGTTTGCAGGACTGGAGCTTAAATTTTCGCACAAGAACTCCTTCTGTATGGTAAAAGGCATAGAATCATAGAATCATAGAATTGTAGGGGTTGGAAGGGACCTCGAGAGATCATCGGGTCCAACCCCCTGCCAAAGCAGGCTCCCTAGGACATTTCACTGAGATAGGCATCCAGACGGGTCTTGAATATCTCCAGAGAAGGAGACTCCACCACCTCCCTGGGCAGCCTGTCCCAGGGCTCTGTCACCCTCACTGTGAAAAAGTTTCTCCGCATGTTGGTGCGGAACTTCCTATGCTCCAACTTGCAGCCATTGCCCCTTGTCCTGTCTCCACAAACCACTGAAAAGGGGCTGGCTGATTCCCCCTGCATCCCTTGCTTAAGATAATTGTAAACATTAATTAGGTCCCCCCTTAGTCTTCTCTTCTCAAGGCTGAACAGTCCCAATCTTCTCAGCCTTTCCTCATAGGGGAGATGCTCCAGGCCCTTTATCATCTTCGTAGCCCTTCTTTGGACTCTCTCCAGGAGATCCCTGTCCTTTTTATACCAGGGAGCCCAGAACTGGACACAATACTCCAGGTGGGGCCTGACCAGGGCAGAGTAGAGCGGGAGGATCACCTCCCTTGATCTGCTGGCTACACTCCTCCGGATGCACCCCAGGATCCCATTGGCTCTCTTAGCCACCGAGGCACACTGCTGGCTCATGGCCAACCTGTCATCCACCAGGACCCCCAGGTCCTTCTCCACTGAGCTCTTCTCCAGCAGGTCATCCCCCAGCCTGTACTGATAGAAACAGTTGTTCCTTCCCAGGTGCAAGACTCTACACTTGCTTTTGT
Source organism: Hypotaenidia okinawae (assembly GCA_027925045.1). NCBI lineage: Eukaryota > Metazoa > Chordata > Aves > Gruiformes > Rallidae > Hypotaenidia > Hypotaenidia okinawae. The sequence goes on along the minus strand of BSDF01000002.1, from coordinate 130,845,477 downwards.
TGAACCTCATCTGGTTTCTTACTGCCCAGCTCTCCAGCCTGTCCAGGTCTCGCTGGATGGCAGCGCAGTGTTCCTGCGTGTCAGCCACTCCTCCCAGCTTTGTGTCATCGGCGTACTTGCTGAGGGTGGATGCTATTCCCTCATCAAGGTCGTCAATGAAGATGTTAAACAGGACTGGACCCACCACCGAGCCCTGGGGAACACCGCTAGTCACAGGCCTCCAGTCAGATTCCACTCCACGAATCACGACCCTCTGGGCTCGGTCCGGCATGATAGAATACACAGTAGAATGGAATGAAATTACAAAGTTGCTTCAAAGTCAAGCACAAAGTCTTTAAGATTGTACACAAGACATTTCATATTAGGTGTAATAAAGGGACAATCCTATACCACATTAATCCTTTTCACTCTACTGCCAGCAGACACCAAGATACACTTTCTCATATGGTTTGTGTTAAAGTGACCCACCACCCTTACACTTCGAGAAGTAGACCAGAAAAGCTATTAGTACGTTTACCCATTAAAACCCAAACAAACCAATCCCTGTGCCTTCCTTCAACCAAAGAAAGAAGCAAAACCATCCATCCAGTGACACAATGCCCCAAGTTTCCACTCGTGTAATCGAAAAGTGGGTGGATGTGAAGACCTTGTAGCTGCCTGTGTTATATTATCTGCAATACAGTTTTGATAAGGTAATTGGGATCAGTGCTGTGCATTCCAAAAAGCAAAATATGTTACTTTTAGTTAGTTGTTTTCATGACTACCAGGGACCTATCATTTCTAGTGGGGATGTTTTTTTCTACCCAGAGACAGTAGCATAGCCTTAGAGGCTTTCAAATTATCCTCAATTTCCCTTCAATTTAGTGACAAAATTTTAACAACTTGCTTCCAGAAACCCTTGAGAGTTTTCCTCAGTATCTCATTCCGTTAAAACCTTAGATATATCCCTGCAAGTACCATGGAATTTAAAATACAGTTATAAGCATTTTAAAATTCACATTGGTACGTCACCACTATTAAAATTGCTATTAGTTTTTTATTATATGTAATTCCCCTGTAGCACCATGGAGTTGTCTAATAAGAAGTTTACTCTTACAGGCTGTATGGGATAAAGTTGAGAACAGCAATGTAATGTTCAGTCAGTTGCAACTTTCTCAGAAGTTTTATTTTTTCTGTTTCCAGTTTTGTTTTTCCTTAAACTTGCACTATGGTCTGTATCGTGTTTATTAGATACATTTTTTTGTTAATCATACTATATTTAATGTTATGGATAACAGATCTTTATTCTCATTCAAATCCAAAGCATGGAGTTTTCCAGTACAGTATGTAAATTCTTCCTCTTCAAGTCCACTGTCTTTCATGCCTATAAGGTAAAACAGAGCTTCTTTAAAGATCAAAACAGGCCATAAATTCCTGTCATTATTTAAACCCAGCTGGCAACTAAGCACCATGCAGCCACTTGCTCACTTTCCCCATGGTAGGATGGGTGACAGAATTGGAGGAATGAAAGTAAGAAAACTTGTGAGTTGAGATAAAGACAGTTTTACAGGTAAAGCAAAATCTGTGCACACAAGCAAACCGAGACAAGGAATTAATTCACCACTTCCCATGAGCAGGCAGGTGTTCAGCCATCCCCAGAAAAGCAGGGCTTCATCATGCCTGATGGTTACTTGAGAAGACAAATGCCCTCACTCTGAGCGTTCTCCTTTCTCCAGCCCCTCAAATGCTTGGCATGACATTGTATGGAATATCCCTTCAGTCAATTAGGGACAGCTTTCCCATTGGTGTCCCCTCCCAACTCCTCATGCACCACCAGCCTACTCACTGGTGGGGTGGTGTGAGGAGCTAAAAAGGCCTTTACTTTCTGTAAGCACTGCTTATTAATAATGAAAACATCTCTAAAGCATCTACATTGTTTGCAGCACAAATCTAAAACAGTCCCGTACTAGATACCGTGAAGGAAGTTAACTCTATCCCAGCCCAAACTGTCACAACCCTCTAGTTTAGTCTCCTAAGAGAATTTCCATCAGGTTTCTGTGCAGTTTCTATTTCAGAGGGAAATGAGGCAGATGATCTGCATCAGGGGAAATTTTTTATAGATGGCAGTATGGTTTTGGTGTTCTGTAGAAGTCTACAGAGATCCCACATTCTTGAGCTCTGAGTTTTGATATCTAAACAATTAAGGATTTTTCATTTTTTCTCAGACCAGAGTAAAAGCAAATTTGCACTGAATTATTTTTGCAGGTATGAAGTAACACCAAAAATCTCTAGTGCTTTCTTTCAGTTTACTGCAAGAACATCTCTCATGTTTAGTTTATGAAGATTGAAATATTGTTGCAATCCGCTCACATTTATAATGTTAATAAATATGTGCAAACCTACTGTGGAAGGAATATCATGCTGGTCCTAGTGAGATTAAATTTGGTTAGCAGGAAGAGAGAGTCCGGAGCATAAACTGGTGCATAATTAAAGTAGAAAAATGCTCAAGGAAAAGGCATTGTAGTGTCAAGAGTTATATACTGAGCAGAGGCCTTTGATGAATGTTTAAAGTCTTGTAAAAGAAAAGAAAGCCCATTGTTATGCTGGAAAAATAAAATGCAGGTTTATAACATGGGCAAAATAATCTTCCTGTGGGTAAAAGAATTTCAGATTCTAGTAAATTGTGAAGTTGAGGCAAAAAAAATATTTCCAAGGCTCACAGATTTTGGTGTCATTGAAAATACAATATTTGTAAAGCAGATATAAAAGATTTGGTATGTGAGTGGATCAAAAAGGAGCTAACAAAGCAATTATAGTTTGGCTGAAGGATTTGAAGGATGAAGAGAATTCTTACTAAACCTTGAAAGAAAAAAAGTAAGTCAAGTGTAAAGGAAATCAGATATTATTTTTTCCTGATCTCTTGCCAAACACCCCATTGAAGAGGCAGACCTTTATTCCAGTAAAGGAAGTTTTCATGCCAAAAAATGTGGAGGTGGCTACTTTGTTCCCAGCCAAGCTGAGGATGAATTATGAAAATAAAACTTATATCTACTGGGACCCTCAGTTGTCTGAAGATCTGTTGCAACATGTTGAAAGTGACTTAATTCAGGAAGATCTGGATTTTAGCTCAGGCTCAGAGGGAACTTGAGGACTTTATGGCTTCCTTTTTTTTTATCAAGTTTTATAGCCCACATTTGTAGTAAAATAATGTTGTTTGAAGTTTGTATGTTTCATGGGACTGGTGCCTTGAAGAAGTTATTTCAGTTAAATGGCACCAGATGGAGTGTTTAGTTTGTGGCAGGGTTCTAGTGTTTAGTTTGAAATTATGTTCTTTATTTGATGGCTTTATGGTATCAACAGCTATCCTGCTGGCATATATTCTTGTTCTGCCCCTTGGAAAAATGGTATAAAATGCATCTTGATTTCATTTGATTTGGAAAAAAAAAAAAAGCTATGTTTAGAGAATTTTCTTCACTGTGAGGATTCATTACTTCATATGAGGGTATGAATTAACTTTTTAATTCAGTTGTAGGTCTTGGTTCTTTTTTGACTGTATGACAAGCCCAAAGATACACAGTTGAGACAGAATAAATCCTCAAAAGTAAAAATAACTATATTCAGTGTGACACTCAATAGTTCTACACTAACTTAATTTTCATTTTTAATTTACCATTTTCCTTCAAGCTGGTGTCATCTATATTTTAGAACCTCCACTTTGAGCAAAAATAAAAGCTCAGAGAAGACAGGAAGATGATCTTCCAGGAAATCAGCTGGAAATTACCAGTCACAGAAATGAAATGAAAAAGGGGGTACAAATTATTTTAGGAGAGAGAGGCCATCTCTATGGGCTGCCCTTCAGAAACAGAAAATACAGCAGTAAAAAGGATCCTAAGTGGTTTTATCTTCCTTGAAGGAGACTGGGCTCCTCAGCCCACAGTCTTTTAGTAGTGCCAAAGACTCTGAAGTGGGAAGATAAACATGTGGGATATTTTATTTTCCCTAGAAAAAAATCTGATGTATTCCAAGGATATCCTCAGACTCTGAACAAGAGACAGAAATCAGGTCTCTCATTTTGGATACATTAGCAAATATGCTTTCTAGATACTTGTAATGTCAAGGGTTAGGGTAGACGTGCTAAAGAAAAGGGAAAAAACCCAACCAAACCATAAAGGAATAAAAAACTATTATAAGCTTTCAAATGATCTATGATGTTAATATAAAGCAAACCCAGTCACAGGTGAGTGAGACATCACCAGTGTGTGAGCAGATAAAAAGAGCTTGACAGAAAAGTTGATGGCAAAGTTAGCAACATCTCATCACTCACTTTAAGATCTAGGAGAGTTAGATATTAGAACAGCTCGTACTGAGAACAGGTCCATACACAAGAGACCATCCCACAGAGAACATTTAGCTTCATAAACACATTGGAAATCATTTGGTGAAGCTATCTGTCTCTAGGTAGTGTGCCTAAATCACTTTTAAAACTTAGACTTAACCTAGAAGGCACTTAGACTCAAAGTTTTGCTCCAAGTCAGTCATGTATTTGAAAAACAAAAGCAATATCTTGATTTGTAACCAGGCACACTTCGAGAGGAAATTCTGGAATACACATACTCCCCGAAAGCAGAACTCTTCAGCAAGAAAGTCATAGACTACTGCCAGAGCTCAGCTCAGGTTTCCAAATAATTTGAGGTGTGGCACACTGCAAAAAATAAGATTTATAGGAATTCTTCCATATATTTTAAATACAGGACTAAATTTTATGAACAATTAACTCATGTTTTCTGTATTGTTAAACATCTTTCTTCTTTTCTTTCCATCCAGTGAGATAGTTTGAAATACATCCATTAATATTAACTGCTTATTTGCATCTTTCTCAAGCAGGTATTAAATTTCATACCTCTTAGCTGAAAAGAAAAAAACCTACAATGTTTTTGAAAACGTGGATGAATCAATGCTGTTAAGAGCTAACAGGAAAAAGACTTTATTTTGTGAAGGAATTGCTACTGCCATAGCCTCTTGGCAAAAAGTTGGATAAATAATCACAGTTATGACAAGCATATTTAGACCTAGACCTTTCTAATTCCCCCTACCTCAAGTTTAATAGTTTTAGTGTTCTGTAAAAGCCAAGATAAATCTGTATTTTTGACTCTGGTTTTCCCCACAGATCTGTAAAAATATCCCACTAAAAATCAACCAACCAATGAACCAAAGAAACACCCTCAACAAAGCCCACAGAAAAGCCCAAGCTGATGAAGAACTCAGAAATTCCAGCAAAGAAACGCTGTGTTTCAGCAGTCACATCTCGGTAGTCACAGTTCTCATCTTAAAGTTGACTCATTTATTGCTCCTCTTCCAAGAGAAATTCAGTTATTTTCAAAGAGATGCATCTTGTTAAAGCATACAGGTATCATTATTCACTGAAGTGTTATGAGGAAAGATCTCTGTGGATACAATGATTATACAAGAAATATCCATTCTCACGTCAGCGATCGCCCCAAGTGTTCATTGCACCGATCATGTTCAACAACATGACTCGTGCAACGTTCCTTGTGCCTGCCATGCCTGGTTGTGGACACCATTAGCTTGCTGGCCCATGAACGCACAGCTTTCCTCTTCAATCACAGTCACACAGCACTTGAAAAAAAAATCTAGTGAGCCATAAATCATCAGTATCCCACATTCCACATCTGGAAGACCATTGAGATCAATCATGTCATAATACTTGCAGTTATTCTAGAGGAAAAAGAGTTAACTTTTCCTAAAAGAGCTATCTGCATGTGAAGATTATACCTGCATACATAGCTTTTTTTTTTTTAAATGTCAATGTGACTTTTGCTACTATTTATTCTGCTTTTTATTTCTTTAATTTTGGCAATTCAATCATATTGCACTTCCTAATCTTTTGGCTAGACCTGTATTCATGCATCATGTAGTGTTTTCATCTTTTCATATCCTTGGATCCTTTGTGAAATATTCAAGCTTTTCATTTGAGAAAAGATTTTTCATTTTTTGGTGATGTAATTAAGTTCTTTACTGCCAAGTCCATTTATTAACACTTATGCAATGATAGTTCATACAAAGCCATATATATTTTTATATATAAACATATATATATCATGTGCATATAAATGCAAACAGTGGAAGTGGAACAAATAACACTGCTTACTCTTTACTATTTCATCCTTAAATAGCTCAGCTGTTTTCCCTTTTTTCTTATAAGTAATCACCTTTCCCATCTGAAACAAATTAACTCCTGGGGAGGATATGTTCTGAGAGCTTTCATATGGTCCTTGTTACCAGGGAAACTACTTCTTTTGTCAGTATGTGTTCTGAAGCTCACAGACAGTGTAGATTGCTTTGTAACATCATATGACAAGAGACAGCAAGGGCCAACTAGTTTGCATGTGGTTTCTGAGTGAAAAAAGTAATTAGAGACTCTCACAGCACCGGCCAACATTACTTATCCTGGACAGCTCTTCAAAACAGAGGTGTCCAAAATAGTGTGGTTTATCAATGTATTCAGCTTACTGTAGGTTGATGAAATAAATATTGTCCTGAGGGAGTGAAGGCGGGGTGAGAGGGTGCAGTGCAGAGCATCCATCGGTGCTGGGGAGTCCTCTGCCGGGGAACAGTATGTGAGGCATGTGCTGGACACCACAGGGTCCAGGTCAAGAGAGCCGGAATAAGCCACTAGAGGAACTCACTTCTCTTTGAGCAGGTTCTTCCTGCATAGGTGCATCTCATCTTGAAAATTATTTGTAACATTTATTTAGTTTTTGTCACTACACTGTGTACATTTTCCTGTGGTATCAAACCTAGGGCTCCCACTTCCTAATGGAATATAATACCTGAGAGCGTATCTTTCTAATGAAAAATGCAGGGCTCTTTAAAGTATGGTCTACTATTTTATTTTCAGCAAACAACTGTGGGGAAGTAAACCAGAGCTATGACTAAGAATAATTAAGTATCTAAGCATAATTACTAATTAAATAAGTATCTAAGAATAATTACTGCTGATTTAGAAGATTCTCTGTTTATATTTTTAATCTTCAACAAGCTCTACACTGGATTGAGAGAGGCATTTGAATTTAAATGACTAGCAAACAGGATACAGGGTTGAGCCAAAACCAAGAAAAGATGTGCCATTAATGGCTCCAAACAACTATGCAAGGCTTCATTTTTTAAAAGTTTGTTAATAACATGGCTCAATGTAACAACAAGATTCAATGAATGTTTGCTTTTCAAACAATGTTACTTTGGCTAGAATTTTAACCAGAGGAACGGGTTTTGTTTTAGAAGTGAAGAAAGACTAGACTAATGGATCTAGATTATTTGGGGAGTTTTTTTTTGTTTTTTTTTTTTTTTTCTTCTTTTCTTTTTTAAAATAAATAAATAAATAAATAAATCATCTGGACAATCCATTTTCATTCTTTGGAAGACTAACAAAATGAAACCAGGAACACTGGCTGCAGAAGTGGAAACATCAGCTTAGTTTTAATCATAATCATTCCACCATCATTGCAATAGTCCTGACAAGTTGGAGTTCAGTCTTGAAAACCATGTATTAATATAAATGATGTTTCAGTCAGCGGCTCCTAACCATGAACGCTGGTTAGGAGAACAGATTGCAAAAAAATATAACACATTGAGAGTACACATCAAACAGTATTTGGGAAGAATCTGTACTGCTAAGCAGAGCAGATCACCAGGTAGTGGCTATTCAACAAGATGAATATGATCAGGAATGATAGTCAGCAGGCAAAGTGAAACAACTAGGATTAGAGAAATGGGAAAACAAGTGATTAAAATCACTGCTCTTACTTATGTAGCACCATGTGCATTAAATACTAACACCAAGGTGAGGTTCCTTGCCCAGAAGCATACAATCTAAACAGAGTTTTTAGACATTTGATGGGATTAAGTCCAAGAACACCAAAGTATAATGGGGTGTAAATTATTTTCTTGTTATTGTTTATAATTTTCAAAATATAGCACTTTTTCTATATCATGTTTTATGTTTCTCAAAGGTACATTCCATTGGTCTGGTGCAGAAAAACATATGGATGTGTGCTTACATCTCATAAAAGTATACACAAAAAGAATTTTATATATACCCTCATTTGCATCTGATTTCAGTGGGGCATAAGCATATGCTTTAGTGTTTTGTAAAATTGGAGATTACCCCACATTCTGATAAAATAACAGACGTGTGGACAATAAAACAAAAATCCTCTTCCCCTTAGGGCATTGGGCAAAAAAACAATGTAAAAGAGACTAGAACTTGTGAGAACCTCAGATGAGCTCTTCCTTGAATTCTGTAAAAACTGTATTTTCAGGCCGAGTTTATAGCTAGCAGGTCCTGCAGGAGTTCTGCAAAAGCAGAGCATTTAGGCCCTGAGGGAAGAGAGAATGCTCTTCCCCATCTCTTTCAACAGTAGTCTCCCTTGTCAATTAAAAGGATGCCAGCTACCTTCGGCTAGGAAAGTCTGTCAAGCCCTTAGTGTAAGACGCCTGAAGGGAGGATGCAGATTAAAGCTGTGTAAGAAAAACAGATGTTAGAGCATGAACTAGAGATGTTCTGAAATTCAAAGAGGTTGTTCTGCCTTAATGTGCTTAATTACAGAATTCCTTGTTGCTGTCATTAAAATTGAACCCTGCTGTTAGCTCATTCATCTGTGCTCCAATTTCCATTAAAAATTTTCAGTTCTCTTAGCGGTGGTAGGCCCACCTAGATTTGCTGATCCCTGAGATGTTACATCAATAGGGGAAAAAATATTCGCTTTACAATTCTGAACTATTCAGTAGTAATGTAAAAAGGAAGTCCAGTGCTTAAATTCCAGGACTAGGGATTAGATGATCTTGATTTTATTACATTAGATAGATTTGTGATGAAAACCTAGTTCCCTTGAAAACCTTGAAAGATTTGCTATTAACTTCAAAAGACCCACGATTTCTCCCTTGCTGTTAAAGTTGGAGTTAGTAATTCAGGCCAGCCTTTTGAAAAGGTCTCAGAACTACAGATCTTAAGAGAATACAGAGCATCCCAAATATGAACCATCTAGCACCGATGAGCTTCTTTATGCAAATTCCATACCTAGTTTTTTCTTCCTTGATTTTCCTATGAAAGTAGGAGAAATAATTTGGGGGTTTATAGACTAGGTTTACTTATTGGATCATTAATCAATGAAAATAAAGTAGGACTAATAAAATAGAAGGCATTAAAACTGCATATGATTAATCTTATTGTTCTTCCTTTTTTCTTGAGTTGGATCTGAGCTGTATTTTCAGTTTTTTACTTAGTCTTCAAGATTTCAGATTTTGTTCATTCTGGGACAGAATGGAAAAAGGGAGCATTTTGGTGAAGCACATTCTTTCTAAAACACTTAAAAACTACAATTAATATTTCTTTTCAGTGAAGTTCAAGCTGTTATTTCAGGAATTTAAAAATAATTTAAAATATTTTACATTTTTTTTTAGGAATCTTGTAAACCCAAAATTTTTTTACATTTTCATGAAAACATTTAGTTTTCAATCAAGCAACATATCTGGACAGAATAGTCCTAGCTACCTCAAGTCAGAAGAAGAAAAGAAAATCAAGGAAATCGTAAACCTAATATTCCAAGTTTACAGAAAGCAAAGTAAAAACATTTGGGATTTATTTTTGCCACAAAAATATTTAAGTTAAATACAGAGGTGAAAAAGTCAAACTTGCACCTACAGGAAGTCCAGGAAAAATCTGAGCTTCCTTTTTAGGTTTTAAATAAAGTAATGTAAAGATGCCTTCAAATATGGTTAAGGAGATGGGAGAGGAACAACTGTTCCTGTGGTGTCACTCTATGGAAGGAGACTGAAGCTCCTGGAAGGCCCTGAGGAGACTTCTACATGCCAGAGGTTATGAGCCATGTATCTGACACAGAGTGAACATGAAGAGACTGGAGAAAAAATGCTGCTAGACCCACAAGTGTTTGTGTCTTTTTAATACAAATACCAGCATAGAAAGCCTGGCACCAAACCCCAGCATAAGAACATGCATAACGTGAGATACATATCTCACCACATAAGAACTGTATTGTTGCAAAGATCTTCACTTTTTCATAAATCCATAAGAATAATTTTAATCTAGATTTTTATATGATTTTTTAAACATTTTTTTTGTCCCTCATAGAACATTCGCTCAGATATTCTGAATAAGCTCTACACTTGATTCCTGAACAGTGTTTCACAGTTCTCTGGATATTCCCTGATTGAGTACAAAGACTGCAAGGTGTCACTTTTAAAGCAATTCTGATTTTTTATTCAGGAAAAGAGATGGTTATCATTTGTATAGATAAAAAATGTGACCAAGTTTTCAAATGTTCATTGTACTTAATATTGGGTGCAACAGCTACTGGCTATACAAAGTATTTCTGGAAATTAGGAACTTTAGAGGAAGCAAATCACTTCTGTAAGTTTGATTTATACTGCGTGAGCTGATTACTTCTGAAAATCATCCCATCAGATTTTTTTATCACTCTCTCAATGTATCAGCAGTACCTGGGACTGTGTATTGTAAATGACCTATTTTGGTTAGCATTCCTACCAGTAAAGCCGCATGCTAGAGTACCACTGAATAGTGAGCACAGTAAAGTTAGTAAAGGAGTAAAAGCAGAATAATTTGAAGATTCAGATATTTATAGAAACATGAGGGGCTGCTTCCATAGCTCGTTATCACAACCAATTACAAATGACGCTTCAGAAAGTATTTTTCAGTTTTAGGAACTAGATTGTTGAAAGAAAATCCAAATTGTTTATTTGTTCTTTCATTGCAGCATAACTTAAAGTCATTTTGGCATGGACTATCTGCAGGGATATGACATATTCAGATGGCAGTGCCCCTCATACAATGGCCAGAGTTTTTTGCTTGGAGAAAAATAGAGCACAGCAGGAGGCTGACTGAGCACCAGTTAATGGCACCTTGAGACAGATATTCACAGGATTTAGCAGTAGCAGAGAGAAAATGGAAAGAAAATGAGGAATCTCCATACCATACCATCAGAAATCTTTTTTTTAACAGATCATTGAGTATCATTGCTAGTCTATGCATTCACTCCAATACCTTCAGTCAAAATTCCGAGTCCCTGGTAGAAAAGGGTCAAGAAAGCAAGCTGATATGAAAAAACCCCCACAGATAACCCACTGCAAAAAAGAAACAAGCCCCCTAGAACCGCAGTAATTGACCCCTGGTATATTTGGTTGAAATCGGAATGGGTCTGGGCTGCACCATATCTGCAAAAGAGCTTCCAGATCTGGCCTTTGCTCTGCTTGTCTGAACAAATGATGCCAGATTATGCCAGTTTTACCCCATTTTGCACCACGAGAGGCATTAGAAGAGCACCATGCTGGATCTACAAAATTGTATTAGCTGGGCAAAAAAAAGTATTAGGGTGTTTGGAGTGATATTAGGACCTTCAGGACTGATATTTTGTATGTAATCTAAAAATGCTTTCAGTAGTAAAGTATCCCAGAATATCAAGGCATTACTCCAGATATGACCTTGGTAGGAACAATGAAGCAACACAGAGAGGTGATGCATTCTGTACATCTCAGAAAAATCCGTGAGTCGGTCTGTCTTGGTAGATATAATGCTGAGTTTTTCAACTGATCTCAGTGAGTGTTAGGTTGGTATTGTACATGAACAAAGAATACATTTGCTTCTTTGGTGTTTTAGAAGATTTTGCAAAGGTTAGTCAAAAGAAGGTGGGAGAAGGTGAGTCACCTCATGCACTTCTAAAGAAACCAATAACAAAAGAGAAATCATCAAAAGAAAAACAGTTACTTTTAATTGTCCCTTCTCTGCTTAAGTGACAGCTGTAAATTTTCCATGAACAATTCTAAATTTACCTTGGGGGAAAAAAAAAAAAAAAGAAAAAAGCAGCATTTGTTAAAATAGGTGTTATACAAATAGGTAATTTAGTCATAAAAATGTATTCTACAAATCTGTAAATTAATTCACATAGATGCTATTACGGTGTTCAAACAGCTAAAATATAGGTGTAAACATTTTCAGTGTTGACAAAGCAAGAGAAAAATATTTTTTTACTTTTTTCCTGTGACAGCTTCTATGAATCTGCCCCAAGCACAATGTAGAATAGAAAACAGCTTAGGGAGGGCTCTTACTTCACATCAAAATCTTTCACTTTGTTCCCCATTGTTATTTCTCATAAAATGTGGACTCTGTTAGCTCAAAAACACATTTTTCCTGTTATTTCTTTTATATCCTTCCAACAGTTAGAGATAATTTTTATAGTCCTTACTGCTAGAAGTGATTTCTCTCCTAAAAGTGTATTTTCATTTTAAAAGAAAAAAACACCCCAAAACTTTATATGGCATTTCATATTTTCAAAACACTTCTGTAAGTACTGTACTTTCAGCAGTTTAAACCAGCAAGGTTGGAGTACATTTGATGAACCCTAAAAGACTGTCTTGTTACAGAGATCCATTTCTCAGTGAATAAATGTAAAATGCCTATCATTTCGCATAAGCTATTTGAGCACTGAACTTAATAAACTGTAGTAAACATTTCAACATCTGAAGCTTTTCTCTGCAAAGCATGATCCTAAGACATTACAATCAATGGATATTTTCCAGTTAGCGTGAGCACAAGCTATGTCCCCCAAGTTTCCCATCTAATCCTATGCTCTATCCAGTAGTTATTTCTTTTCCTTTAAACCATGAGAAATTGACTGTTCTAGCCACTGACAGATCAACCATTTGCATTTGTTAACCTGCAGAGCTCACAAAGTGGATCCAACCCTTTTTTTTTTTTTTTAAGGTAAATAAATAAATAAATATCTGAAGTTACAAACAGAAATAGTTTTCACAGATTCACAGAATTGTCGGGGTTGGAAGGGACCTCCAGAGATCATGGAGTCCAACCCCCTGCCAAAGCAGGTTCCCCAGGACAGGTTGCACACGTAGGTGTCCAGACGGGTCTTGAATATCTCCAGAGAAGGAGACTCCACAACCCCCCTGGGCAGCCTGTTCCAGTGCTCTGTCACCCTCACTGTGTAAAACTTCTTCCACATATTGGTGCAGAACTTCCTATGCTCCAACTTTAAGCCACTGCCCCTTGTCCGGTCTCCTCAGACCATTTAAAAGAGACTGGCCATTTCCCTCTGTGTCCCACACTTAAGATATTTATAAACATTAATCAGATCCCCTCTGAGTTTCCTTTTCTCAAGGCTGAACAACCCCAGTTCATTCAGCCTTTCCTCATAGGGGAGATGCTCCAGGCCCTTAATCATCTCCATTTCTCCAGAAATGAACAGACTGTATAAAACTTGTAGGTACAAACCAAAAGACTTACAGATCTTTTCCTCAGGGCCTTTAAACATTTCCTGCAGGCATCTCAAACTTGCTTCACCTTTACTCACAAAGGTTCCTCAGAGTCTCTGCTTTGACCTCACATTTCCTCACACCCTTGCTTACCTCTGTTCTGCTGGCTAGCTTGTGCGGTGGCTTTTTGGAGCCAGAACCATTTCCTAGGCAAGCTCACATAGGGCAGAAATGTACCAGCATCTCCCTTGGGGAGAGGCAGAAGGAAGCATTAAAATCTTCTGATTTTCAGAAGACTTACTTAAAATTAGTGATTTTGGCACTTTTGTCCTTCTATAAAGTTGGCTGAAATTACCAAAGATGTCAGAAGCCTCACAAGGGCATGACATATATTCACCTAGATTTGATTCAGAGGTAAAATGTTCCTTCATGTGAGATCCTTTTCCTTCCTCAGCATGTCAAGTAGCACCAGAGGCTTCATAACCTCCAAGTATGCTACCAGGGAGGCCTGCTTACTAATGTCCTGTCTGAATAGGAGCTGCATGATGAGCTTGGATAGCGTTCTGAATAACATATAGGGAATGTTACTGTAACTGTAGAGTTCATTGCATAAAAATGTAGATCTACAATGATGATATATAAACCACTTTCTCTAAACCTAATTTTCTAACTAGGTCATCTGTCCTTTCATTACTCTTATCAAGTAGAGCTGCTTCTGCTCTCACCTATTCCAGCATATATAATGCAGTACTTCCATATGATTCGATGAATATGTAATAATCAATGAGAACAGCATCAGACCCCGTGTGTTTTCTGGGGAAGTATTTGAGATAGCATCATTAAATTACTTCTGTCAGATAACTAGATTAAAGCTCAGGTTTGACCCTCTTTAACTCAAAGGAAAAATACCCTTCAAATTCACTGGGTCCCTGGATTTCATCCATAATCCATACTTATCAATTTCACCAAATGCTATTCATCCAATAAGTCGTGTCAGAAAATGCCAAGTAAAGTAATTGAATCTCTAGACAAGACTTAATGGAAAGAAGAAAACAGGTTAGAGTAGTTAGAGTAATTTTTTCAATATTTGAAACTGATTAAAGGCTGACACTATTAAACTTTTCATATATTGAAATCCCAGATGTAATGTACCTGTCACTAAAGCCTCCAGCTTTAAAGCCCTGGATACATTTCATTAAATAAAGTTCTGCAGCTTAGTGAAATGGAAGAGTCATAACTTATTTGCATTGGCCACAGTGAAGTCTCCAAGAGATATCCCAAACTAAATGGGATGTATGTGGGATGGGTTAGCAGATTTTCCTTAATTTCATTAGACCTAACATCAGACTGTCTTATAGCAACCACGGGCAGGTGCAGAATTGCTGTAGGGCGATAAGCTCAAGCAATTTGCCCATGTGCATAAATATATACCCAGCTGAGAGAGAACATTTTCTGTTCCACTGTTGGGCTTCCTGTTGGCTCATAGTCCCTTCTGCACTGCCTCATCTCTCCAGGTGATCTTTCCTGTTGCCTCTCCCAGCTGCATTTTCCTAAATATGAAAATGTATCCTCATGTACTGCATGAAACCGTGCCACTGGGCAACTGGAAGTGGCAAACGTTTCCACGCCAGGAGTATTCTATGCAGGTTTTGAAGCAGATTTCTCAACGATGCAGAGGTACTGTCTTCCTGGGGACATAGCCAGGACCTGGCGGTCCCCCCAAGGGTACCCCCTGCAGCCTGGAGAGGACCACTAGGTGTCAGGGTAGTGCCACAGATGGCAATTATGTTCAGTGACGAAGGGACGACTGCGTAATTAGCAAACATACTGTAAAATGTCTAATCTTTCTAATGTCCTTGAACCAGCTTGGGGTTGGGTTTGTTGGTGTTGTTGGGGGGTTGGGTTTTTTTGGTGAGATTTTTGTTATTTTTAGTTGTTTTTCCATTCCATCCCTTTTTAATTTTCAGAATTTGGTAATCAAGCAACCTGGCAACCATAGTCTTTTCTGTATGCTAGCTATGATGTCAGAGCAAATGCCATGTTAACACTGCTGAGAATTTCCTTCCACCCAAACTGCATTTTATTCCATAAAACTTTCAGCATCAAGCATGAAGCAGAAGAGTTAAGCAGACACAGCAATCCTACTTGAACATATTTCCTGAAAAATATAGGCATACGTTATTCTTTTTTGATTTGGTGTAATAATCTGTTATCTTTTGTCATGCATGTTACAATGATTTCATGCATGAGTGGAAAGGATGGATGATTTATTAAGAGAGCTCTATTCATTGTGCCGTGCAGGCTTGGGTTTGAAATTGATATGTACTTAAAGTAATACAGTATCTCAGGTCACAGTTATGAAAATACATTCCTGGTTGCAGCTTCATTACAGGTTTTCTTTTAAGAAAATATGGGCAAAAGAAATCTTAGCTGTTGCTCATTTTTGCATTCAACATAAAAGATTATACTAATGAATGATTTAACCAGAATAATTTTCTACAGCTTCTGTTTCTGCCTTTGTATTGATTTCCATTATTCATCCATAATTATGGTACAGACTGTTAGAGAATGAGATTTGATTTTGAAACATTGCTTGTAACTGGCTACCCTTCAAAGTTTGAAAAACCGAGGCATCAGTTTAATTACATCAGTCTGTCACCAAGCATTTTTTGGAAATATTTTTAGTAGGACTTAAAACCCCATTAAAATATGATTATATTGTGAGTCCTATAGTTCTGCTCTAATTAACATCTCCTTGCAGTAATGATAAATCACCATTCAATATAGTGGCGAGGATATTTCTAAATTGTAAGCCCTGAGTAATTTCAATGTTGCTGCCAAGATACAGCCACCCATATTAATGGAAAGCTGATTAATGACACTTTCTCTGAATAGAGTGCTGAAAGTAGGAGCAAAACCTCTGCGAGTTAATGAGATGGACTCTCTTCCTTCAAGAAAACCTTGTGGTGCCAAAATCAGAGGTTTTGTTTAGAGACCAGACAAGACATGTTGGTGTTTCTCTTCTAAAGACCAGGTCAGTGGTAGATGATAAGATTTAAATCTACTAAAGTTCTATGTCTTCTGCTACTACTTTTTGATATTGTAGGCTTCACAATGAGCAGAAAGCTGACATGGAAAGGATGTTATCCACTGTCAGCTGTTTTGAAATATAGCCACTGAACTGAGAAGAAACTGCATTCACAGCTCTTGCAGGTTTTCATTATTGTACGTTTGAAAATGGATGATTGTTGTTTTTTTTTTAAAGGGGGTAGGAAATCTTGCTTATTATCACTAAACCAAACCCAAAGACATTTTTGCTTAAAAAGTGGAATTTAAAAGTGAATGTCACCAGTCAAGCTGTTCCCAACAAGTAAAGATATGGAATAAAATCTTCGCTGAAATAAAAAAATCCCTTTGATATGCTCTGCACTGATCATGACCATTTAGGGAAGAGACTTAGGAATTTCTAGGAAAACATCTGTTCAGTGCTCAGAAGCTGTGAAGAAGCAAATCAAGTGCTGCAAATTATTAGAGGAGAAATAGAGAATGAACTGTAAAACATTATTGAAACACTCTAGAAATCCATGGGGAACTCTCATCTTGATTAACAGGTATAATTCTGTTCATCCCATTGCAAAAAGAATATAGTAGAACTGGAACAGGTACAGGGAAAAAAAGACAACAACTATGATCAAAAGTATTTAATGTTTTTCGTGAAAAGGAACAAGCAGCATACTTCACCTGTCTGGCCTGAAAAGACATGAGGGAGAACTGATAATGTTTTGTAAAATCAGACAGGTTCAGAGTAAGTAAAAGTGTAAGACTTCTTCCTATTACACTCTCTTACACTGTGGAACTCCTTGCTGTTAGGGACGGATGATAAAAGTTGCGATAGGTTGAAAAAGCATTCGGATGGTTTCATGAAATAAAAGAGCCACGGAGTGGTCTTAAATCTGTGGATCCCTGTGATTTCATATAGCGCTTTTCTTGTGGGTAATAATGCTATCCAAAGACCAGCACATTCATTTCAGTGCAGTGCATTCAAATTCAGTTCATTACAAACCAAGCCATGGAAGTTTTAATAACTGTGGCCAGGTCAGACTCTGCCAGGAGAAGGTCCAATCTCATGGCTCGTCATAAATGAAAAAAGATGTTTTTGGTGGTTTTTGTCATGTGGTGTAATGAGAAATGCAGAAAGATGATGAGGTTGCCTGCCATCTTAAGAAATGAGAAATGAGAGCAGCTGTCCCTCAAGCAAAAATTTTATTACAGTGTTGGTTACTTGTCCAAAATGTTTTCCTCTGCCTATCAATATTGCTTTTATTGTGCCCAACTTTAGTTCAGCCATCTGTTCCTAGTCATAGCACTAATCCCTCTTAGATTCCTGGACAGCTGGAGAGGGATAGTTTATTGCAATTTGGTTTATTGGACAGCAATAACTAGAAAGTTAGTTAACTGAATGAGAAAGTACTGTAGAGCTAAATGTCACAATGTATACTTTGCTTTCTGTCTATTGAGAATGACAGACTCCTCAAAGAAGTGGCACAGATATGTTAAACTGAATGAGAGGAGAGAATTTGTAGCTTTCTACATATGAAAATTTTACTGACACCTCGGCATTTCCAGCCCATCACTTTGGAGCTTATATCTACCGTTCTACTCTGTAAAAGTAGACACGCAGCAATGAGTTTCAGATTTTTAAGACTTTTGGCATCAGCACCTTCTCTTTTATGTCCTATAGAGTAGCCTCATTTAACTATGAGTCCTTTAGATTTTACTGGTCCTTAAATATCTGGGGCATCTAATGTAATTACAAAAGAATAGGATGCTGTAAAGTTCTTTTTACAACTTCCATGATAAACAACCTAACAGTAATCTGTATGAGGCTATTTTTCCTCCATCTACTTTTCAGTAGCATCAGCTTCAGGTAAGAAGGACGACTACAAATCCTTAAATTGCTATAAACTTATTTCTTTGGGTTATGTTTACCTCCCTTGGTGCACCAAAAGTGCTGAACTCAAGTGAGTTTTTAATTTAGCAGGGTTAATAATTATCAGTTCAGTGTGACTCTCATAATACCGCTGGCTCTAAAGGTGTGTAAGTGACCTATTGATTTCCTTGGCGTTTTGTGGCTTGTTCTGATATGAGTACAGATTTTTTGTGAAGTCATCTTGGTGCAATGACAAACAGTCAATACACTCTGCCAGCGCTCTGTTATTGAAACCTTTTACCCAGTTGTTAGATAGTATTGCCTGGAAAGGTACTGATTGAGCTGTGTTGTCGGTTTATACTAAAGGCTTTTCAAGGAGTGACTAGCTCAGCTGTGAATGCTTCAGTTCCCTACACAGTCTTTATTTGCTTAGCCTTGTTCTTCCCCTTAAATTATGCATTAAACATAAATCTGTATCCAGATACATCACAAAGACAACGCTGTACTTATAGCAGATGGCAACCCAGTGTGATGATGTAATGTTTTCGGACTGTCTCAGCTCCCTGGAGCGAGACAGGTTGGAATTCCCCTGCATCAAAGATCTGTCCCCCTGTGAGTTATAAACACAGGTTAGCTTAGCCTAAGACTGGTGGCAAGCAGTGCTGCACACACTGGCAGAACCCTATTCTACTTTTTAAAAAGCAATAAATAAATAGCTACCCAAACTCTCGAAGGCACCCTGTGCAGTCATCTCGTACATTGCTGGTTTGCCCTTTTGCAGACTGCAGCTTTGCTGCCCTGTCAGAAAACTGTTGTGTGAAGGGTGACCTCTTTCACTTGACACTTACCTTGAATCTGGACAAAACCTTTTGCTGCTTAATCTTTACCAGTGGCAGATAGGTCTCACCCCTGGTGCTGGCTCAGCTTTGCTTTATCTCACCTCCTTCGCTGCCCATTCCCTTCAATCTATGTATATCAGGAACTCTGAACCTCTTATTTGAAATAGCAGTAGGGAATGTTATTTGAATCCAACACGGTATGTATCCCAAAATGTGTCATTCACCAAACCTTTTGGTCTTTACTGCCCTAATAATCTAATCACACAGGAATGCTGGGACCTGTCTGGGAGGTGAACGTCAAAGACAAGGTGACACTAGGTCTCTCCTCTCCATCTGTGATCATATAAAACCCTCTGCAATACCTTTGCCCTTCAGCCACTCATCTCATGCACAAGAGCTTTGCTCTGGCCTCCTGAAGGGGGAGGGAAGAGAAGATATAGGGAGAAGCATGGAAGAATACTGCATGTCCTCAATCTTGTCTTCTCTGAGACTACACATGCGGCCCCATCTCTGGGAATCAGAAAGCAGAGAGGTGTGGGGCAGTACCATGCAGGGCCAGACCTGTCCGTGCAGAGAGCGTCAGGGCATCGTGCAGCGCTGGTGTTACCAGTCCTGCAGCAGAAATGCAGATATTGGTGTTTTGCATCACAGCACTACAAAGATGTTTGTGTCTTTTGTATTGCTACTCCAAGGCAGGTGTCCTGCTCCAGGTGAATAAGACTTCAGCTTTTGTTCTATTTCTTTCAGTGTTGAATAAGACAATAAAGAGTGGTTGAAAGTAAGGCTACAAAGTCACCTTATCCCTCTATCCAATCATGAAAACAGCCATATTTATATTATTCCCTATATTTTCTCATAAACTCCACAAGCATGAAGTACCCTACTTCTTTCCTATATCTGAAAGGAGTAAGACCTGCAGGTAGAAATTCAATCAAATGCCCTTTCAGAGAAGCAGAAAAGAATTGATTCCTCCTTTAGGATACCCGTTAACTGCAAGCTTATTGAAGAAAAAAAAAATTTCCAAAGGAGATTCCACAGACCCATTCGTGGGTATTAGTCTGAGGCTGCTACCATTAAGGACAGTAAGAAAACAAAGGAAACAATAGGGAAAGATTATGTAAATTGGCAGATACTGTTGACTTAATTAAAGGGGATTAGACCTACACAGATGCCTGCACTGGCCATAGATCACTCCAGCTTCTAGTTACCTCACACCTGAATTCATCCTTATGATATTTAAAACTCTTATACATACACAGAATTAAAGTCCTTAGCTGAATTGTCTTAATTTTCCAACCCACAGGGAAATGATCTTACATTAAAATTGGTTAGGATTTACTCAGAAAGCTACACTGAGGTATAAATTATGCTCTGCAATTGCTCACAAGGCTTCAGTTCTTTGAAATTCCTACCTAGCCTAACAAACACCAGCTGAAATAAGGAGAGCCTGTCACTGAGGTGATAAGGCTGACAGACAACTTAATTATCTTGACCAAGGAGAATTTGCTTGTTTGGAAGATCGGAAGGGAGGAAGCCAGCTTGCTTTTAGTATCCCAGCAATAATTATGTATATTACGTTACATTACTCAGTGAGGAGACAGTACTTTCCAGTCTCTCTAGGAAAATGGACATTGGGAATTGTGTTGGAAATAAATGTTATGAAATGAGTTCCCTGGAACAAGTAAATGTTTCATAATGTGGAGATAAGCTATACGGAACTGTCTGAATTATTGAAACAAAGCGACCCATCTGTTTGTATGGAGAGCGAATGATGATGACCAGGTACGTCTCAGCTGGAAAATCAGAGCATGAGCATAGCCTACTGGACTCTAGTAAAATTGCATTAGCAGTAGTAGCTTTTGAAAGGAGCTTTGCTGTTTAAGCTCTTACATGAAACACAAACATTTTCCCTCCTTGAATCTTTTGCATGTTGTCCTAATGGAAAATCAAAAAGAAACAATTGATCCCCTAATTAGTGAGTTACTAAGGCTACTGCTAATACTGCACACTGCATCCTGAATTAAATAAAAATGAATTTGCTTATTTTATTGCTTATTTCAAGAAAGACCATGAGTTATGTGTTTCCCCATGCCCCTGTGAAGTTAAAGGCTTGCTCAGTTTTGCATACTAATAGAGCTATATAGTCATTCATGTATATATATATATATATATATATATATATATTCAGGACCAGATGGAAAGAAGCCAGACAAATATATATTGAACTAGTTCATTAAGGCATTTTAAATTACTAAAGAAATTCTAGTTCTACTATATAGGTTTAGCTAAAAACTAAATTCATTGTCTGAATGTGAACATGTGCTATGAAGTATGGCAATAATAGCTCAGAAGACAGGATTATTTTTGTTTGCTTGTTTGAGGCACCTTTTTATTCAGTATGATTTCTAGTCCTTCTAGTTCTGGTAGCCCTTAGTTTTTTCCTGGAGCAAAACTTGAAGTGCTCCTGAAGAAAGCTCATATCTTAGCAGGGGATGGATCTGCTATTGCATCACAGCCTTCTGGAAAGTGAGGTCTGCTAATCTCAGCACTGTGGCATTCATTGTAAACCTCTCTAATACTGCACAGTAACTCCTTGCTTCTCTTTAAACAGAGCTCACAAAGACCATTTAGTCTTTATTGTATAGTCTTGCACGCCTTCGAATCTGTGTCACGTCTCTCCTACCACTGAATGAAAATAGCAGCTTCTCTAGAAACAGGGCAGTGCCTGCGCAAAGGGACAACACAGGGATGGACAGCTTGCTTGGGTCATCACACTTTAGCAGGTGGTGAACAAAAGGAGACCCTGTCACCTAAAAGGACTGAGTGCTTAGGCAAATCTCCTGTTTTTGGGGTGCTTCTGTAAGCAGAGTTTATGAAATGTAATGCATTGTCAATTAATAATAATTTTGTCTACCAAAAGCATCAGCTAATTTATTTTCTTTCCCGAATACGTGCTTTAACATTAAATCCTTTAAACATATACAGCCTACAGACCTTAAGAGACAGAATTTCATGCTAACCAGAGGACCTTCAAAGTTGTTATCAAATCTCTCAGAGCAGATGGGAGGCTGATAACATGCTTGTTGTCTTTGGCTTGTTTCAGTTTCCTTACTTTCAATCTCATTGCCGATCTCCAGCAGCTTCTCTGCTTGCAATTCTTATTTGACCTTTTTGTTGCAAAGTTATTGTGGAGGCTTTAAATAGTTCTTTATGAGATCTCAGTGGGTATTTCAATCTGAAATTCAGGAATAGTTCTTGTTATAATCCTAAGAATCAGCATATACAAGCTGACCTGCAGCTTAGTGTTCATTTCAGTCCCAAATGTCTATTGTCTCTCACAGTAGGTATAGAAGAGCACAGTATAAGGAAAAAAACTGTTTATTAAAACTGCTGTGAAACAAGAATTAGGGGGTTAGCATGAAACTTCGAATTCTTAAACTGAAATGTCCTTGCCATCATGTTAAACTTTTTGGCTACCGCTAATGTTACAATGATAAGAATTTATTTCTTTTGCCCAACAGAAGTAATATCATGTAATTTAGTCCCAAATTGCTTGTAAATCAGTGGAGTTGTACTAACTGCAGATTATGAATAGGTTCTAATTTTTCTCCTAGAAAATGATCTGCATATTGAAAATGCATTTGTGTTTAGTACAAGCTTATTAAGACCTAATCATACCCCCAACTTGTAAAACATAAGTGTTTTAATTCTATTGCTAAGGGGAAAGAGAAAAAAAAAAAAAAAAAAGAGACAGATTGTGCAACTAGTATTCACAGCAAATTAACAATCTGAAGACTGAAAAACATCCTGATATTTTTTCCTGATATTGATAACCAATTTCTTTTTCCATTTGAGCTCAAGCTAGTACATTAGAAATTTAGTGCACTGATTTCCATGGATCTTTTGTAAAAATAAAAACCTCATTATGAGGAAGGGGAAATACCTAATAATAATAATAAATATTTTAGGAAAAAAAATAGTATATGGATCTAACAATGTTGTCTTCTTTTTTTTTTCAGTGATGACCATTAAAGTGAGAATTATGGAAGTATTTCTATTCTAACAGAAAGATTCTGAAACCTCATATTCCTGCACAGCAAGATAGATAAGCTCTGTTATACAAATAATTATTGCTGTTGCCACTCTCCACATGGTCCCACTTTTATTTTTATTTTTAAATTGACACCTTTCCTTCTACTATTCATTCCATTTCATCACCAGCTCATGTTTTTTTACTTCCCATTTATCAGAAAGAAAGAAAAGAATTATTCTCATAACCAGGAGTTAAGCTAGAGGGATTTATATTTGTATTTTGCTCAATGTCACTTAGACAAAAGCTCACAGAAATAAAAAATAGTTCATATTGAAACAGGTAGTGGTCTGTTGATGGTTTGTGATACAGCAGATGTGCTTTCTTTAAGCGTCTTCAGTGCTAGCAGCAGCAATGTGAATATTTCTTTGACTTGAAATGCTTCACCTCTAACATTTTCTCCTAGAATTTTTGAGTTCATTATAAAAAAATGCCACAAACCAAACACAAAACATCCTTGAATCACATTTCGAAGGCAATTATTTGCAATGACACAGTGGCAGTGAGTCAGGTGCATTGCCCATCAGCTGTGAAATCTTGGATGATTTCAGTCAAAATCTTGTAATAGGCTGAATTATCTACAGGCCATTTTGCTAGTTAATGCATGCTACTGCACTTTAAATAGGTTTGGACGATGTCATGGCAGCCACACCCTTTATCTTCACTTTTTAGCAGGCCCAGGATGTGCTGTATAACTACTATTTCCTTCTGTGTTCCAGGTTAAGACACCCCGATACATATCTCAGGGCTAAGGAGTATGAAATTGAAATGTATGCGGTCCTCTCTGTCCTTTTACCCAAAGGAGATCAAGAGCATTGCTCTCATGACCGTTTTATTTCTATCCCCAAACCTGAACGACAGCTTTATACATTATCTGATACAGCAGGCGTCATATAGTCCTTAAAATCACGGTATTTCGCACCTCATTTCAATAGTGATGAGCAAGGGACTTGGGGAGGGAGGGGGAAGTCTTTGTCAACCATAAATTAACAAGAGCTGCCCAGGTTTTGGTACAGAAATATATGACTAGTAGCTCTGTTCAAACTGAATGGCACAAATCCCTGGGGATGTGCTTATCAAAACAGGACCGTGTGTTCTGCATTATTAACTAAGGGCTGTTTACTCAGATAAGTCAATATGTAGAAGAAATTCTAAAAGAACATTTTGTTCCACAAAAAGAGTTGAGCTGAAAATATATTCAAGCTTCAGCTTTCATATTGGTCAACCTTTTGTTTTCATCTTTCATACCAGCAGGGTGGTGGAAATCCCATTTCCCAGATAGCACAAGCTGGCTGAGAGAAATCATTTTCTTCATTTCATTTAATTTCTTGTGCAGAATGGGCTAAGGATATAGCCTGGAGGCACCCCAGGGTTCGATGTACTAAGATGCCAAAGCACTAAATTGAACAGGAAATTCAGAATAAAAACAAATAGCAACAAAGTCTATGTGAAATGCTCAGACAGTAATATTAGTACCTCAGAGTACTCGGCATTATCTTTCTCCTGACTGATAACAACATACATAGAAAATATATATCAGCAGCAGGGACATGGGGGCAGTTTCTATAGTCAACCAGAGGACAGTTAAAGATGATTCTGACACTCATTTCTTTATATAAGGTGCTCTCTCTACATATTGCTCTACATGACACATATTTCCCTCTCTTGGAGGATTTCTATAATGAGAATAAATTGTCAGGGCAGAGAGTGAGTGCCACCTTTAGCTGCAGACCCTTATTCCCTTGTCCAAAGGGAACATAAAATACAAACACATCAGACTAGAAATGTTTTGCCCACTTTTTACTCATATAATTTGCAACCCATTTTTCAGATATGAAAAGGAACCTACAAAGTCTGTGGCAACTTACTTCCCTAACAAGTTTGCACCTAATACACTTATATCAGTGCACAGCTGTAGATATAGCAATACCTTTTAGGAGGATTCCTTGGAGATTCAGGTCAAGACATAAAATTTCAACAACTGGAAATTAAACCTAATACTCCGGTATTATTTGTTCTTTTTGTTTGTTTGTTGACAATGTAAGGTTAGTAGGAGGTGAGGTTGGGTTTATGGCCAGTTCAGTAAAGAGATGACGGTGTAGTTAATTTACATGAAGTAATCTGAGCACCTGGGAACTGTCTGGGTCAGTTCTTACGTTGTGCAAGAAATTGGAAACTAGTATGTCAAGATTGAAAGCCGCTGCAATGGTGATGTTTAGAGGCTGTTCAGTAGCATCTGCTCAGATGGCACTGCACAGAACAAGTTAGCAGTGGCATAGAAGACTACAGTCTAGTTAGCAAGGTTAGCAAATTCATGCCTGGGCTCCGGATTTTCTATATTAGAGAGCCTTAGCTTCATGGTGGCTACAGAAAGAAACATAGATTCAGTTTAATTTATTTATAGTTTATTAGAACCAACATGTATTTTTACAAAAGCTTTTGTAAAGACTTCAGATTTTTACATTAATAAATTATGAAAGGAATAAAAGCAAAGCATATTTTTATTTGTTTTCTTCACTATTTTTGTTAAAAAACCAATTTCCCTGTTTATCTAGCCTTAGGGAAAGTACCTGTACATTTTAAGTGCCTGAGAAGTCTCACTGGCTTACATGCTTTGCTGAATCAAACACTTGACATGAAGTGTGACTGCAGTCTCATGACAATTTTACATATTGTCATTCAATGACGCAGTGTAATCTCAGTGAAGATGTTACTCACATAATCTTAACAAAAATTATACCCAAACATCTCTAAAGTAATTGAAACTGATTGGTGTGACAGGCAGAATAGATGTTACTATAATATGTGCACAGATGGTACCAGCAACTTAGTAAAGATGTGGCCTTATGCTAAATCATAACATAAGCTGTCTCCTGGAACTGTCCCAATGCACATGTGCCCTGTGTCCTGCCTATGCTGCAACACTGAAAAGGGTCTGTGTGCAGACACAACCTGTGCTGCCAATGCAAGAGATTGTTTTAGCAGCTTTCTGTCAGGGCTCCCATTTATCCCTTCAGTGTTAAACACATAAATACGGCGGTGAAAATACAGCAAGAACATGGAGGAAATCAGCTTTACTTCTGAATTTCCTTCCATAATTAACTTAAATTCTTTCACACACTTCTCTCTGAAGCATGCTATTGTTTGTGGATTTTCTGGGGAGAATTTTAGGTCCACTCTGGATTTTTCCTTTGTGAATGAGTGAAAGTGTAGAAGACCAGCTTCATTAAAACCATTGTTTTATTGGTGCCTAGAATCATTGAATCACAGAATTGTCTTGGAGATATTCAAGACCCATCTGGATGCCTACCTGTGTGATATGTCCTAGGGAACCTGCTTTGGCAGGGGGTTGGACTCAATGATTTCTGGAGGTCCCTTCCAACCCCTGCAACTCTGTGATTCTGTGATTCTGTGACCCTTCACATCATCAAGTCCAACCAATATCACCCTAGCCTGCCATCCACTACTAAACCATGTCCTTCAGCACCACATCTAACCGTCTTTTAAATACCTCCAGGGATGGAGACTCCACTACTTCCCTGGGCAGCCCATTCCAATGCCTAACAACCCTCTCTGTGAAGAAGTTTTTCCTAATACCAAATCTAGACCTCCCCTGGTGTAACTTGACACCATTTCCTCTTGTCCTATCACTTGTCACTAGGGAGAAAAGGTCACCCCACACCTCTCTACAACCTACTTTCACCCAGTGTTAGAGAGCAATTAGATCTCCACTCAACCTTCTCCTCTTCAGACTAACCACCTCCAATTCCCTCAGCCACTCAGCCTTGTCGCCCTTGTTTGGACACACTCCAGCTCTTCAGTGTCTCTTCTGTAGTAAGAGACCCAAAACTGAACACAGTACTCAAGGTGAGGCCTCACCAGAGCTGAGTACAGGGGGACAACCACTTCCCTAGTCCTACTCCCCACACTACTCTTAATACAGGCTAGGATGCTGTTGGCCTTCTTGGCCATCTGGGCACACTGCTGACTCATATTTAGTCAGCTGTCAGTCAACACCTGCGGGTCCTTCTCTGCTAGGCAGAGAAGAACACACCTTTTGTGCTTATTTTGTATTCAATCCATCAGAGCTATTGCATCACTAAACACCAATCAACATTTTCTTCCACATGGAATATATCTTATATATAATATTTCTCTTTGTTTCTCTAAAGTTTTGTTGGTTTTGTTTTTGTTATCCAGTGAGTTATAGAGTACTGCCCTCATTGTCATTGTAAAAACCACATTAATCAGTTGGAAGACTCCCATGTACTTTTGCCAGAACACTGAAAGTATTTCAAGGGGGCTTCAAGGCATCCTCTACACTGCAGATCAAACCTTCTCCCTTTAATGTCACTTTTTAAGGTGTTTTCCTATCAATATTTTACAGAACACTATTATGAGAAGGTGAACTCAACAGAGATTCTGCATCTTACTTGCACTGCAGATGCACTCTACAGATTGCCTGAGGGGTCATTTTTCCTTTAGCATCTAGACAGCACTGGAATAGGCTGCCCAGGGGGTGGTGGAGTTTCCTTCTCTGGAGATATTCAAGACCCATCTGGATGTCTATCTGTGTGATCTGTCCTAAGGAACCTGCTTTGGCAGGGAGTTTGGACTCAATAGTCTCTGGAGGTCGCTTCCAACCCCTACAATTCTGTGATTCTGTGCTTCTATGAGTTGCCCCTGGTGTGCATGAACAAGATTTCTTGCCATTGAGACCAAAGCATATGCGAAATGCAAAAAAATCCCACCCCAACACACTAATTATATAGCAGACAAATTTTACAAACTCTGTATGTGCTGATGCTGAGATTGACACAGCTGATAAAAACCCTAGAATGAATTTTTAGTAATTTTCACTGAATTTTTCAGTGTAAAGAAGTCATGCAGCAATGGCTGCCCTAGGTAGACTTATGTTGTTCTCCTTCTGCTGATTTGCTAAGCTCATTTCACTGAGGAGCAAAAGCACATTTAGTCTAGTGGCTTTATTTCAAAGCATTCACTCCTACCCACATGAACCACTTTGAGAGAAGAATTAAATCCTGAACAGTAGTGTTTGCTGCTTTGAAAACTAAGTTGAATTAGAGAAAGACGTAGCTTTTAAATTTTCACGTGCTATCATCCTTTTTTTTTCTTTTTTTCCTTCCCTGTTTACAATGAACAGGTTGCATAATGCACACAGTTTCCATACTGCTTTGTTTTGCAGCTTAAATCCGTACCATGTAATTTCAAGTAAAAGGTTTCCAAGAGTCTTCAAAATTTTTAAAATTCAAGCCTCATTAGATCCCACTGAAGTTTTTAAAGACATGAAATGTCATTGCCAGGTGATCACCCTACTCAGAACACCATTTTTCCTGGAGAAGGGAGCTCAGGAGTGTGTGTTCATCCAGAGGTCACCTCAAAAAGCAGCCATGAAAAGTATTCACTGTTCAAGGGAAAAAACACATTTCTGTTCGGAATTCTGAAAGGAACCAAAGCTAATAATAATAGTGCAGAAAACCTTTCCCTTTGTGTCTTTGGAATTCTAGCTGAAGATAGAAATTCAAGGTTGCCCTAGAAATTCCACTGAGAAGGACCTATGCCATCTGGGAGCATAATTTCTTTTGTGATGGTAAGCTTTCTTGGCTACAAGCTGGCCTTGTATCTTTACACACTAGAAGAACCTACTGCCAGAGTAAAACTCAGTTCTACGGTGCTGGGAGGAAACTAATAGATAATGTCTTCGAAGGCAAAGGTTGTGTAGGTGGGATAAAGCAAAGATGAGAAGAGCAAAAGAGCCTCTCATATGTAACAGTATCACACTGTCTCCTGGGAGAATGAACAGCAGTGGCAGAGCCCCTGCAGTGTTTTTCAAATAACTAATAATAAGCTATGAGTTTACCAGCAGTCTCTGTGGAACTGGACTAAATCCCTTGTAGTGCAAGTTTGCTGCTTACTCAGGGAACTGTACTTATGGAGCACAATACCCTATATACAACACCTTGCATAGAAAAGTATTTTTCACTCCTGAATTGTGTCATTTCCTCCAGACTTACTGAGTATTTTTTTAAAATTCAATGTTAAAATATCAGACTTGACCGAAGAATAATAGTTCCATTTTGTGACAACCTTCTGTGGAACCTGAATCTCTTTTGTTCTACACTGGCATGCAAACAAAAATTTTCTGTCACTGGAATGGTATTGAATTATCACTTTTCAAACTGACACGTTAATTCCTACTTCATTATTGGGATGGGAGGTGATGGCTGGGACACTGTCCAAAAGTTCCAGTTCAAATCCCCTTTATGCCTGGTTCCCCAACACTCACAATGCTGGAGAATTTATCACTTCATTTCTCCCCTCCCAGTATGTTCTCTCTCAAAAGCATGACTCTTCTGAAATATTTTTAGCTTTGACATGATAGTATATTTCATCAAATTAAAATTTCACTGAACAGATTTCAACCAGCTCTAGAAATTACAGACTTACATACTGATCATCACTCTTGAAGTGCTTGTACTGTTTCAACCTTTTGCCAAGGAGAGAGTAAGTAAAAGTTGGCTTGACATGGGCCTAAAGACACTTCCTGGATGAAATCTTGCATTTGACTCAGGAATCTGTCTTGTCTTATGACTTGCATGGCACATCTCATATAAGTTATCAGTGGGTCCAGTCCTACCAACCAGGTATGTTTTTCTAGGTTACATGGTAGTTTATAGGTCCTATGTACCTGTAAATTGGAAAATAATGAAATTGGTGTTTATGTTGTCAAAGTAATTGAATGAAACCACCCAATTTCCAGTCAAGTGAATGGTGATGGTGTCAGAATTCTACAGATTTGGAAAATGAAATCTGTGTCACTTACACAGAGTCATGTAGCAAAATACACAGGAAATACCACCTCTTTCCTAATACTTTCTTCAAGGAATTGATTTCCATGACATGGTATATCTACATACAAAGTAGAAGGTCGAATTTCAAAGCTTTTTCTAATGTTTCTTGATATCTGTATGATGTTTCTTCATTTCTGTAGGTCTGAGTATTCATACTTGCATCCTAACCAAACCATGAACTTCTGGCCAACCTCCCATGAATGTTACACTGTTTTCTGTCACAGCTTGAAGCAGTATCAAGAAGGTCAGCAAAAAACCAGCTCTGCTGGGCCAGCCCAAATGCCTTTTGACAGGTAGGCGGGGCAGCAGGTGACAGAGGAAAAGCCATAAAGAAATAAAGAGCTGAGGTGCAGAAATGTAATAGTTCCTTAACTGGGATCGTGGCTATGGATAAGCAGTCTTTGTTACATTTCAGTAGAGCTGGTTTAACTCAGCTAGCAGTTGCCAAACAGTGTCTGGTTGTCACTGCAACCAGGCCAGCAGGGCCCCTGAGACTTCATCTGTTATAGTAAGTTCCAGCTGAAAAATTAAGGAATAGCCCACGGCCAGGCAGTTTTTCTATGGGTGCAGTTGCCAATGTGTGCCTCATCTGATGAAGAAGTTACATCAAAACCTGTAACAATCTAAGAACTCAGTAGCCTGAGGCTGTTTGCTACGGAAGTAGCAGGTCTCTAGTTTCTAGACACACGGAAAGAAGGAGCAGAGGCTTTCCAAGGTAAGTCCATGGACTAGCAACTGGGTCAAATGTACAATGTAGTCATGGCCCACAAGCTTCCAAAGAGTGCAAACAGAACAAGGAAATTATCCTACTTTACCTTATTCAGTAGTGATATGCAACACATTGCACCAGACCCATGAGACCAGAAAACATATTGGAAAGATTATTTTTCCCCATTAGAAGCATGAATAATTGAACCATTTTTACAGTCTTCTCAGATTGTTGACATCACTTACTGCTAATTAGGTTAGGATGAAAAATGAGTTTGCAACAGCCTTAGAATAAAATAGGATACAAACGTGTTTTCTAACTCCTCAGTAATCACATAGAAATAGAAACAGTGAGGTTACATTGATTGTACTCAAAGCATGTCTGTTCCTGGCCAAACCAGCATATGCTCCGTATTTACTTGACGAATTAGCACAACATGCTTATATCAAAAAATATTTCAAATTGAACTGAGTAATAAAGTTGTCAGGAAAACTACCCAAAATCTGACCAAATAGCACCACCAGTAAAAATCACAGGTTTCTTTCAAGTGAAGTTGAAGGAATATGAATGGAAAATTCCTATTTGTTTAATTCCTTGCAGCAAATGGAGTCTGATAAAAAGATATCTCAGAACCTGTAAATGAGTATTAGATTTGTTATCCACAGAGAATGGCTATTAATCTTTTCACTGAGATGAAGTCCCAGGTGATTTTCAATAACTTGTTGAAGGCAAAAGCTTTCAGTGCTGCAGTACACAGGGATTACATGATGCAACTCTATACCAAGTGCTGTGTCCCAAGGTGTGCTATGTCCTAAAATATACTGATACCATCTTCACAGAGACTCTTAAAAGTATCACATTGCAGGAACTTTCAAATAAAAAGAATCAAGTCGCACGTTACAGTATTGTAAACAGAATAGCAATTAAAATATATTATGAGCAGGTATATTTTACACAAACATGTCATTTATTGAGGGAAAGTTATTTAAAAAAATTATGTTAACAGTATGGTTCAGAAAAGATTGATCAACAACTGCATGGTACCACAAATTAAATATTAAAAATAACAATAAAATCAAGAAAAATACCACTGTGTTTTGGAGTATTTTCTGTAGTTTTAATGAAATTCAGTTCTATGCCATGATAACATCCAAGTCTTCCCATACTAGACCTTCTGTAAACTGGCTGTAGCCACCATACTCTAGGAAAATTGAACACCATACTGGAGTATAGAAAGCAGAGAGAAATGTGCCACACCTACAAAATGAAGAGCTAAGCTTTGAGGGAGGAAGGACTTCTGTTTATTTGGGTTTTTTTTCTGCGTAAATCACTTCTCAGAAAAGTAAGCAAATGTTGCTGAGTCAGGTTTGTGCTGCAATGACCAATATTGTCTCATAGCCCAGGACTATTACCAGGTAAATATCAGTATTAGTGGTACTAGAAGGCTTCATTCAAGACTGTCAGTGACAACATGGCTTGGGTTTGAGAGAGTACAATTCAGTGGTTTAAATAATCATTACACATATAGTCAGCAAGTTCATGTCACTTGGGTATGAAAAAGTGTAAGGTGTAACAATTCACTCACTAAATTCAATTAACTAAAGATCCCTGGTTCAGTTCATGGTATGTCAATGAAGATGGCAGTTGCCAGTTTTCCTACTACTGTCATCTCAATACACTGGGGTATCTTCAGTATTCAGTTATCAGAAATAAAATATTAGTCATATTAAAACAGTAGTCTACTTTTGGCTTATTTTATAGGTTTCAAAATCTTTAATCTTCTTCTAATTCCTGTCTTAACTGAAAAAGTTTCTTATTTCCCAACTTGAACAATGGTGAGTAGCATGCTACTATGCTCTATCTCTGTGGCTAAAATTTAAATAAAGATCCTTTTTTTTTCTGTCCTGTCATTATGTAATTATTAGGGTGTTTCTGGTTTTCTTTTAAGGAAAGAAAGAGATATTAAGCTTGCTCAAAAATAAATGCAGCAGAAACATTCCCAGAAAAATTATTTATTTCTTTTCCTGCAAAAGACTATTCTTTTGAAAGCTATGTTAGGTCAGAAGAATGCAATGCTTACCTCTCTACAGTTTTGAGTCTGTCATTTTTTCCATACTTATATCACTAACATATTTTCATCTCACATCTGCTCCTGGCAGCAGATTACTTCCTGCTCTGGAGACCACTGAGTGACACCTTCCAGGTTCTTACTATGTGATCAGGTGTCAGCTTGCTCATAACAGCCAGAAAGACAGTGCTAGGGTTACTGTATGAACAATAGCATTTACCTATGAAGACTGCCTTGGGTGAGGTAGCACGTGTTCCTACACATCTAACAAAGCCAGTCTCTCCCGGTGAGCATAACAAGTAACAAGAAGAATAACGAGAACTAGAGTTATTTTCCAGAGCTTTACATACCAATTCAAATTCTTTTTCTTGCATATATCTGTCTGCTATTTCCACAGGGCTGTTCCATGGCTGCTGAATCCCAACCAAAGTAATATACCAGTATTATTTTAAATGATGTGAACTGATTTCTATTTCCTTTCCCTTCCCTTAAGAAGTGATTCTCCACCATTTTATACCAGAAGCCCTTTCAAATGCCAATCACAGGTTCACTGATTTGACTGAAAAACTAGAATTTGCTGCTTGGTCATTCTGTATAGTGATTTCTTACAGGACCACACATACAGAAGATTTGAAGTTAATATATTTTCCATGCTGAATTGTACTAGGACTTCATAGCGGAATGATGGCAAACAATCTGAAATGAGTGGAAGGCCACTCTACTCTATATCTTCAGTTTAGTATTAGATTACAAATGTAGTGAGAAGTTTCATTTTAAGAAAAAGAATAATGGGAAAGTAGATTTGAAAGTGTTTTCTAATACCTGGGTGTTGGTTTTCTGTTGATAATGCGCAGTTTATATTTTTAGATAGGAACAGGCTGTCTTACCAATATCCAGAAATTGAATGTGGGAATTTGCCTGCTCTCGCCCTCACTCAGTAACTTGTTCAGTGTAACTTACTCTCACGCCCTCATTTACTTACTAATCACTTATTTCATCAAATTTATTATTAGACTGTCTTCTCAGTCCATGGATAGATACTTACTTCACAGAGCTAGAGTCATTGCAAAAGTTAGTACTACTTTCCTGTAGGAAGTTAATGACCTTGAAGCTCTACTGACAGATGGCGTCATGTTGGTCACTAGTCCACTTCTGGCCGGCTGCAAAAGGTCACTTGAGTTGACCTGGTCAATTTTCTCAGAAGTACATTAAAGAGAGAAGTTCCTGCTTGCTGGCAGAGATGTGAGGGCAGTAACCTCCAGGTGGTAGGCAGTAACTGGGAGCCAGAAGTCTTGAAGTCTTTAGCTGGAACAGCTAGTGCATATAAAACCTCTGCACGCAGCTGGCTATGTGTGACCCTGAGTGACTTCAGTGGAGTTACTTGGCTCTCGTTGGTACATCTCCAGTTTGACTAATATCTGTGGTCCTTTTATTTGTCTTGTAAACCAATTAAATTACTTGTGACTACTGTAACAGTAGTGTTGAATAACAGTGACAATAATTAGTCATATTAGATTACTCATAAATAATTATTGATATCATAGTAGGAGGGTATCAGTGGGCAGATGTAAAAAGCTCCAGAGTTTGTTTTGGATCAAGCTTTTATAAGAGCAGTCTTTGTTCTGAGATTTCTGCTGTTTCCAGTTTCCACTTGACCTATTTTTCTTAGCTTGCTCTCTGAACAAAAATTATTGAGATTGAGACCTGTTAATAGAACAGCAGTCTAAGTGACATCTTTTTACTCTTTGGCCGCCATATGATGATGTCTATAACCAATGGGAAGATCCCTGAAAAAATATTTTCTATAATCTATCTAACAATTGCTAACAGGAATAATCATTTAGTATGTGATTTATTTTGAACCACTTAAGATGGAATCACAGATGGCTGATATTTTTAATACAAATATACAGAGTATTTTCAAAGAAATGTTGGGATTTCATATTGCATAAGGGTCATAGAGAAATTAATATTTGCTTCTGCAAGTCTATAGTACAGAAAACAAATACTTTTCTTTCCCTGAATCAGGTCCTAAATAATTAAATAGGTGAGGTTAATTAGGCTTTCATTTAATATGTTACTATGAAACATCTTCATTATAAAACACCACCTGTGCTCTATCTTTGTTTCAGTGTTCAATAAAACCAGCAATTATTTTTGTCTGTGAACTTTGCTGATTGCATTCATAAATATAAACATTTACTTGCACTATTTTTGGGACTTCTCCATTTCCAACTTGACTTCTAAGCAGTCTTTTTTTTTTTTTTTTTTTCCCAGGACAGTAATTTAAATCAATTTAATGGCACAGAATCTTGAACTGAATAGTTAAGAATGCTGCCGCTAAGAAAGCTAATAAACCAAATAGAAGTGATAGGCTTGGTGGTGGAATGATAGGTGTGCAGATGTATGGTCTATATGAGTCTGACTAAGTGTATGTAGTAGTTTTTTTGATGTGAAATCAGAAATGCTTCAATGAGAAGCTTGGTAGTAGCACCGAGCATTGAACACCTACCACATGTTCTTAGAATTACGAGGGTGAAGATCTGTCACCAAAATAAAGTCTCACAATTGGTTGCACACTCTAACTTTGCTCCATGAATGGAAGGTCGTCAGCCTTCTGGACAGCTTGGCTAAACACCAATTTAAAGCCACTATTTTCTTCCTACAGATGAGGAACAAAAACAACAACAAAAGTCATTTACCTGATTAAACATTTTTGTGTTTCTCTTTGAACTGAACAAAACCCAGGGTCCCAGATTAACACAGTACTGAAGCACTCCACGTCAGCACCTGACACCAATTTAGGTATGAATATGATGAATTGCCTCTCCAAACAAGCCTCATTTTTCAGACCTCGTACATGCTTCATATTTAATGTTTGACAAAAGAACAAAGCAAACTAAAAGCCCAAAGATAAACTTCATTTCCCATACCTGTTTCTAGTAGACATCCTTTCTTCTTCTCTCTACTCCCTCAATCCAGTTCAAAACAATAATTTTATCCTGTGGCCTGCTTAGACACGCACAGGTTCATTGTGTCTAATGTAGAGGACACAGTGGAGACAAATATGAGCTAATCAAAACAGGGGGCTAAAAAAACATGGCACAGAGGTGGAGATAAGAATTCCCTTCAAGAAGAGCCTTGCAGCCTCTAACCATTAACATTCTTTCTTTCTGTACTCCCACACCCTTGGCTTCCTCTGCAGCCAGCAGGGTTGCAGCAACCCGGAAGGCCATGGATATTTTCTTCTGGAGTGGGCCCAAAATTTTGAAATATATTTATGCAAGGGTATCAATCATGTAATTCAATAGAGGTCAAATACCTTGCAACTTCCCCCACCCCCACCCCCCCATTTTTCTTTTGGCATTTCCATCTAATTGAAAAAATCTGTTTGCTAAATTCGCTAAATCACTTATTCCAACATACAGTACTATGTTACAGTATTAAGACCGTCTGTATTTGCATGTATTCCATACACAGAATTGTCAAGTTCGCAGAGTTAAACCATAGTGAATATGCCCATGTTTGGATCCCATGAATAATCCAACACGTCTAACCAATGTGATTGACTCAAATTATCTGGTCCCAAAGTAACAATATTGTATTGTGTTGTACAATATAGTACATTGTTCTATATCTTTCTATGAAAATGTACTTTGTTAAAAAAAATTGTTCCTTCCTTTCTTTCCAGACTGCATTTACTTCATAGTGCATAATACACTAACTACCACAACCTATCTATTGGCGAAGGCCAACATTTTCAATACTGGATTACTAAAATAAGACTGTTATGTACTCAGTGGCTTATTTGCAAAGCTCTAAACCTCTACAGCTGCCACAGGAACAATGTTTTCTCTATTAGTGAAGTAGGCAATGAACTTCAAGACACATTAAGTCTTAGACATCAGTCTTGCAATGAATTACTATATGAGGCCTCATGCTAAATGCCGTTATACCCAATGCCCATACATTTTTTCCACATTTGAAATCCATGGGTATGCTCCCAGACATTTTCTTCAAAACATATTCAGAACTACTTTAACCTGATGATTACATCTGTAACTCTACTTTGGGGAAGAAATTCTGTGGCAGATCTTATATTGTCATCACCAGTCAAGTTTGAAGCAGGAATATGAAAGGATTGCCTTTAAAGAAATTTAAGTTGTGTCTTCCCATGGGGAGAAACTCACATTCAAAAGTAACTATGGAATCTTTCTGAAGTGGCATGAAATTAAAATCTATCTTTTTTTTTTGACAATGCCCCTCCATTTAATTCAGGTGGATTGAAGTCTGTTTTGTACAACTCCACAACCTTTTAGGGCATATACATGTACCCCACAGACATACCTTTATGTCAGGTTCCCAAATTGTAGTTGTACAGGAGCCAGGTTTTAAACAATGCTCATCTGCATTTAGGCAGGAAATATAAAAGGGATCTGAGAAGTTGCATAATCATATAACATGACTCAAGCAAGTGCCACAGTTGTTGATGGTAGCAGCTTTCTAACTTCCTCTTACTGAATAAATATGCATCTCACCATGAGAAAGAAAAATACAGAGCAGAGCTTATTAAGTTTCTACCCTAGTCTCCTAGATGTGAAGGCAGTCATAATGTTACTGTTTAGACATACACAGTTAAAATAAATGAAAGCTTCTATGTACAGCTGAGACACTGACAAAAGCCAGCAAGTTCACAAACATACTTGAAGCAAATTAATTCTACCATTTGTTCAGTAAGAATTGTGATATTTGTTCTGCTTCTGGTAATTTCTTTGTTTGTTTCAACAGAGCTTCAGATGCCTGGATCAAGAAAAACACAGAATAAAAATATGGCCTTTGGCCCAAGACTTTATGGTCTAAATATGAAAAAGTGAGCTATTAAGAACAAAGAAGATGGAAAGTACAATGAAACAATGGGATAGATATTTGTCAGCCCTGTAGACAATGTTCTCAGCGCTTGAATTGCCAAGCTTTTGTAGGTATTGGGAAAAAACAGGAGAGATTTGAAGCAATGAAGTTGTATTTTTGTGCCATAAATCTTATTTAATGCTGGTTTCATCAACAAGGAAAGACTTTTTGGAAGCCTATGCAAAAATGAAAACTGATAATTTCCTATTAATGCTTACATATGCATCATTTAAAGTGCCTGATGTTTAACTTCTCTGACTGGAAGAACTCTGTGCTACATATTTTGATTGAACTGTTCTTTTTAATGATATGTTTTAGGAGACAATAGGACACAAGGAGAATTGTTTTTGTGTAAGGTTTTGTAAGGTTTTTCCAGTAGTTGTCAGCAGCTCTTTAAAGTTCAGTCCAGGTTAAAAGTCGTATAGCTACTTTCAGTGTTCAAAGGAAGGCAAATCCCTATGCCAGGGCAGAAATTACTCACTCAGATGTACAATTGACTTATCTCCACCCAAATATTTCAGTGCCTGGAGGCTTACCACAGATGTTCTATTTTATTTCTTGTTATTGTTGAACACTCTGCACTCAACGCACTTGTTCATCTACGGGGAGAAATTATCAGTCAGTAAAAAGGACGCAAAAAAAAATCTAACTAAAGGACAAGCCCTAACTCCACTCCATAAGAGAGTGGATTGCTGAGGCCCAAGTGGATTTTTTTTATGTAGGCTGGACCTTAACTGCAGACTGGAATCCCATTAGTAGCTGGACTGTTGGTGGATTACCAAGGGATTCAGTTCTGCACTTGCACACTTTCTTTCTGACCTGCAGGACATTTATATAGAAATTAAACAAGTAAAAAGATGCTCAGAAATATTTTAGGTATTTAGTGCAGTCTCTCCACACATAAAACCGTGTTAGAGTACCTAATCTCACAGTTATATGAAACAATGCTTTTCTTTTTATCTATTGTTAAGTTTCTTTACTTAGGACATTTTCTAAAATGGCACGACTTTTGACTTTTTATCTTACAAATTGAGACTTCTCTGCTGATTTAATTGGGAGTGTTTTTTTATAATGTGCAAGAAATTTTTCTTAACTTTTTTGACTTCTTCAAAATATCTCCTTTTTGTTAAATACACTGGTAAAATGTAACAGAGCAGTGGTATATTCTGTGAGTAGTCCCTTTCTCTCCTTTTGTTCTCAAATATATCTACTTCAAATGGGCCTCTGCTGCTAGTATATGAATGTAGGCTTTCTGATAAATACCTCTTAAATTTTGTGTTGGGTCTAAATTACGCCTTTTTAAAGTGGAAGTTAAGTATGTCCTCTGCACAACAATAGATTTTATTTCATTGAGTTTAGCATATTCTAGTCTTTCTTCTTTTTTAAAAGATTTACCTCCAAAAACCTGGGTTGGTTTGGGTTTTTGTTACTGTTTAAGTTGCAATATTTACTTAATGTCTCACACAGTTTCTGTAAAAAGAACAGAAGTAACAACTGAAAGTTAAAAGTATTTAGAAGAAAAATTACCATTTTCCAGAGAGTGAGCTAGTTTTAACGACTTCCTAAGAAATTGGTTCACTTACATCAGAGGTAGGCAGTGGGATGACACCCACATATATATCCAGACAGGTGGCATGTACTGTTTTTTCTCCGATTTCAGATGTGCTTCACTGACTGCTGAAAAGACAGCATGATTTAAAAATACTGTGGGAGTCCATTCTTTTTATGACTATAATCCTTGTAGTTGAGATGAAGCAGTCTCTTGGAATCAAAAAGTTCTCTTTCTGGTAATCGCTGCCACAGCAACCAGGATCAACAGCTTCTTAGAAGAAAAATCAAGATACTCACATATGCAAAAATGTGTAAATGTGTTTAAGAATTAGAATTTTAAAAAAAGGAAAATGAGGCCATCCTGGTTGCAAAGGATTACATTAGATTGGATACATTTTCCATCTTTTTTTTTTTACGTGAATGAAATCACATTTTGGATACATGCTGGGCTGACACAATATACAGTGCAATTTTGCGTATTTTTTTTTCATAGGTTGCGTTTGTATTGGCTAGTGTTTTCCCCTCTCTCAAAATTCTTGACATCATGTTGTAATTGTGAGTAGATGCCAAATATTGTAGCCACTGGCATAATGTTGTGTGTTATTGTGATACATTAAGGCTTCGGCTGGGAATTACAGCTCCTATATGCCCTTCTAAATCTTTTGTTGCAAATTCCAGAGGCAAGTTTGTAATAGTGGAGACCTGGCCACCCAAAATAAAAAAACACCAAAGTGAAGTGGCATTGCCTTAAATTTCATTAGTTTAGACTTAGGATATAGAATTGAGTGCTTCTATCAAAATCCCAATGATCAACAGAATAAAAAATCCTAAAAGGATTTTAGGCTATAGCCTCCATCTTAACCTGGGAAGCCTGCAGTTTTACGGTTCTAGCCTTGCATTTTTTTATGAAGTGTGAAAATCCCTGTATAAGTAGTTTTTTTCAGGCCCTTCTCCTCCTCCCAGAATAGACAGCTGGTGCTGCTCCTCTTCCTGCCTGAGAAGGCTGTCACACCTCTATGATCTCATATTAACTTCTCTCTATTTTCTCCTCTGTGCCTCATAGCTGGGCTAACATGGAGAATGATAGCCAAGACAGTATTCAGATGTAACATCCATTATAGATTTCCTCTCACTTTCAAAATATTTTCCCAAGCAAACTATTGTTCCAAAGTCTATAGGCTCCCTTAATTTTGAGCATAGGTTCAGTTCAATTTCTGGGAGTTGTGAAGGATGGCTTAAAAGGAAAACAGGCACTGTGGACTCTTTCAATCATCTCTGCCCAATCCCAGGCACTCTGAAATCCCAAGGATCAAATTTTTCATCATTCAACATTTTCCAGCAAGTAAGGAGAAAATGAGTGTTTCCATAATTTTATGAGTTTCATTGTGCATTCAGCTTCAGCACAGATACCAGTTTCTCATGCTACTGCACTATTTTTTGTACCAATTAAACTGTAAAGCAAAACGATTTTAGTTACTTGCTGGAGTTCAAAAACACATGGAGACAAGCTGAAACTGTTTGCAGTGAAGGAAAAATAGCAATTTATGCCACAGTAACTTTTTTTCCAGTAATAACTTAAGGTGGGTGCAGTAACTTGTATTCTGTTTTCCTTTACTTTGTGTTAATTTTCTATTAAAAAAAAAAAAAATCTATTTGGAAACAAGTTAAATAAACATGTTGATCAGCCAGGAGGGTTTCAGTGTTCCTGCTGACACTGGCACAGAGAAGAAAAATGATGGAAAAACTAAATAATTCTTAACTCTTACTAAAGCAGTGCAAAGTAATAAAAGTTTTCTCCAGTACAGTGTTTAACATATACACAACTGGGAAGGATTGTATAGTGATCTGTCGCAGTTTTGCATAGTTGGCTACTGAGAGAGAGAGAGAGAGGGCCAGGGACTGCAGAAAATGGCTGCTGGAATCTTCTGCAAGCCTGCTCATAGCACCTCTGAGAATCACATATAGGAGACAAAGACTCCACCAGAACACTGAGTGCCAGGAAGGCTGCAAAGTTTGGCCCACTAAGGGCATTGGGATGTATATTTGCATATAAATGTAAGCAGTTGACAGACACAAAAGGCCAGGAAGGCTGGAGGAGGAGGCGCCCAGGTACCAGAGAGAGAGATGTCCCTGCAGCCCCAGCAGAAGCAAGTGGAGTAGCTGGTGGAGAGGACCCATGGAGGAGGCAGAAACCCAACCTGCCTGGTGGAGAGGCTCCACGAGGGATGGAGCCAGTGGAGACATAGAGAAGATGCCGTGACTGACGTTGGGATGAGCCCCTGCCAGCACAAGCGACCTACAGAGATGAGCCAAACAGGTTTGCTGGAGGAGGCATCATAGCCCCGTGGAGGACTGGGACTGAGAGACACTGTGAGTTGTTGCTGCCTGCCATAGCAGAGATGAAGACCGGCGGGAAGAGATTTGCCTTGGAGAAAGTTCATGGAGGACTGGCTCTTATGGGTGAGATCCTACGGTGCAGCAGGGGGAGGGTGTGTGGAATGGATGCCCCATCCCGGCCAAGAAGGAAACCATCTTGCAAGGGACTGACTAAAGCCCCCATCTCCTAGTCCCTGCACCCCTGTCCTGTGCTGCGAGCAGGAGAGGGGAAGAAGGAAGCAAAATCATGGCTAAAGGGAAGTCTGCTTTAGAATGGAGGGGTGTGGGGAAGGTGTTACCGAGATCCCCATTTCCCCAGTCCCTGCCCCTCCTGGGCTGCGACCGGGAGGGAAGAAGGGAGCAAACTTCTAACTAAAGCCTGCTAAGGAGGGAGTGCTGGGGGAAAAAGTGTTTGCCTGGTTGCATTTTTTTAAGATTATTGGTTGCATTCCTGAGTCTGGTTTTTCACTGTTTTCTCTTAAGTGTAGTGTAATAAATTAGATAACTTTCTCTTCAGCACTCTGTGTACAGTCTGTTTTGCCCGCGTCATTAATGAGTTTGTCTCTTGAGCTGCCCAATTATATTATTTCTCCCCTGTCCAACTAAGAAGGGGAGCAATAGACTGATTTTGGTGGGCGTCAGGCCTTTAGACAGGGCTCAACCACCACATCATCAATATGTGGTTTGGAGAACAATGAAGCATTTCAGGTATTAGATACTGATTTTACACAGAATGAGGTCAGTTAAAGTTACTGGCAATAAAA
Source organism: Hypotaenidia okinawae (assembly GCA_027925045.1). Classification (NCBI taxonomy): domain Eukaryota; kingdom Metazoa; phylum Chordata; class Aves; order Gruiformes; family Rallidae; genus Hypotaenidia; species Hypotaenidia okinawae. Next base: position 130,803,074 of record BSDF01000002.1, on the reverse strand, counting down.
TTTATATTCTCTGATATTTTGCTTTTTTCTCCTTAGGACTCAAAGGGCTTTAAGATCAACATGCTAAAAGCATGAAGTATGAACATGATTTGCAGTATGTCCTGGACTAGAGAACAAGTTAATACAGTATTAGTCCAGTGTTTTACCCACTAGGGCAGATGTATAAGAGAAAGCTAAAGTCATGGCAGTTTCATCTGTGGCATAGTGAATATCTTCTGTCATGAACACATTGACACAAACCATCTTATTCTACACCGTACAGCAGCGTAAGTAGTATCAGCAGTGTCCACTGCTGAGCTTGCCTGATGGAAAAGGGCTATAGGCTGCACATGCTCGTTTCAACTTGGCTTTCATACCTTTCTACCTTCTGATCTGGTTTCTTGTCTTTTCAATTGCAACAGAATTAGGTATTGAGTTTGGCACAACTGTTAGTGAAAATCTTCCTTCATTCAAGCACTTGATATTAAGCTGTCGGGTATTGAAGAAGATAGTATCTGTAAACTGTTTGGAACAGTGATTATTCCTATTTCATTGTGCCAGAAGTTCGTAATAAGAATACTGTATCTTTGAACATGGCATCTCTGGCTTTTTGATTTAGAGGAAATGCACACATACCTCAAAAAAGCTTTCCTCCCTCTTGTAAGTCAGTAACATGCTACATGAAAGTGTCATGTCTTTCACAAACATATTCACCTATTTAAGCATTTCCATGATCTCTTTTTATGACGACAGTTCCTGCACTTGGCTCCACATCCTAACAGCTGCTTTCTACAACAGCTCTCTGTCACTGCAGGGTTCTCAGATTGTCTGCCCTGAAAGACATATGTAAATATCTCACTGCACTTCTCCCATTCACTCTGCAAACCTAGCAAAGACTGACAAAATGAAATCACTACTGACTTTTACAGGTATATAATTTTTGCCCTATGCTCTTGCACTTAACTATCATAGGTGAATGGACTGTCCTCTTTTGCTGGAAAGGATGTTCTCAAAAGTTACTATGTAAGAGATAGACATCAAATGAGAAGCCTATTAACAGCCTTGTTCTTGATTTGTTTAACAATTTCAAGAAACTGATTCTTCCATAATCAATATGTTTATCTTTCATCATGCTTCCCTAGGGGATTCACTGAGCATAACTCTGTGTGTGTGTATATCTTGTTAGCAAATATACATTTTAAATCTGTAGCAAATCACACTAAATTTGTCATGATTCTTTCAAAAATATCAAGGGTTTGACTATCAAGGGTTGTCCGTGCATAGATGCGTAGTAACTAATGCTTACTAGGATATTTGAGAAAGCTACATTGCTTTGGCAGATACTCCACTATACCTAAAGGTCTTGAAGACCCTTTTTTCTTCTGAGTCAGCTGGAGTCAGCGCTTAATACATGTGTATTTCATAGAATCATCATAGAATCATAGAATGGATTGGGTTGGAAGGAACCTTTAAAGGTCATCTAGTCCAACCTCCCTGCAGTAAGCAGGAACATCTTTACTAGATCAGGCTGCTCAGAGCCCCATCAAGCCTGACCTTGAATATCTCCAGGGATGGGGCCTCCACTAGCTCTCTGGGCAACCTGTTCCAGTGATCTACCACCCTCATACTGAAGAACTTTTTCCTATTATCCACCTAAATCTACCTTTTTTCAGTTTAAAGCACTACCCCTTGTCCTACTGCTATATGCCCTTGGGAACAGTTCCTCCTCAGCTTTCTTAGAGGCATCTTTCAGGTATTGGAAGGCCACTATAAGGTCCCTCTGGAGCCTTCTCTTCTCCAGGCTGAACCCCAACCATCTCAGCCTGTCTTCACAGGAGAGGTGTTCCAGCCCTCTGATCATCTTTGTGGCCCTCCTGTGGACTCAATGCAACTGCTATGTGTTTTTATGCTGGGGGACTCCAGAGCTGGATGCAGTGCTCAGATGGGGTCTCATCAGAGCAGAGCACAGGGGCAGAATCACCCCTCTTGATCTTTGTTTGATGCAGTCCAGGATGTGGTTGGCCTTCTGGGCTGCAGAAGCAGCTTTGCAGCTTACTGAGTCCTGCATCTTCACTGCTGACCAGGGAAGATCAGACACAGTGCACATGAAGACATTTTTCTACATCTAAGTTTTCTTTGTCTTGAAGAGAATCCCACACAAAGATTCTGTAAGTTTCACAAATACGTTTATGGGTAGAGGCCAGGTTGATGTTTGAGCTCTACATAAATTAGGGCACAGAGAAACATAGTACCAAAAAGTGAATGCCCTCCTGCATGGATTACCCTCTGTCCTCTAAGGTTACATCTTATAACCTTAACTGCAAAATGGATTCTATAGTGCTCAAGTAGGGATCAATTAATGATATAGCCTTCACATATGTGCATTAATGTTGCTGTTAACAAACTAGTCAATCACAACTTCCCTAAAACACTGTCTTAAACTGTTGTTTGTTGCATTAGTAGTTAACTCAATGTTCCCAAATGAGCAATTCCGAAATGTATTCACAAATGCCTCTATGTCACTTCAGCAACAGAACTTGATATTTGAATCTCTGTATTTACTTCATTTCTAGTCTTAAATGTCTGAGGAATTGGTGACATCCCAAAGTCTTTTCCAGATTAAGTTTTCTGTAATTCTTAACTTTGGCTGCTATGATCATCACAGGACCCCGTTTTATTCAGCTTTACCTGAATTGAGCGTATTTCAGGAATTATTTTCTGTTTCCCTTTGCTGTCCTATTCTTCCTTCCTTTTCTTCTTACTGTCAGACCACTGGATTAATTATAGACTAGTTTCCCTTTGTAAAGATGCATTATCCTCAGTTTATGTCACACCTTTAAAAATCTGCATCTTGGCTAGGAGTCTATTTGTGCTTAAGAAATAATTTCACTTCCTTAAGACTTAAAATTGGGGGATAGAATAAGAATACCCATAATGAGACCTCACCATATGTTATTTACTTGAGGTCCTACAAAACAGCTTGAATGCTTTTAACATGTACTCAGGTAGTGCATTGTCTGACAAATTTAATGCTCATAAAGTCCATTTGCAGTTCTTGTCTTAAGTCCAAAACTTCATCCAGGTTAAGCTTTGGCTCTCATTTGCTTAGCTAATGTTGACTGGGGAACAGTGTTACACAATGTGCAGTTTGACATCGTGATCCAAAGTGAGCTAAATCATATATAAGAGCTAGTTGAATTAATCTATCAAAACAAAAGGACAACATTTCATCAGCTTCCTGTTTCAATTTCCTGAAGATAAATAGCTCATTTTTGTAAATAAAAGTTGTCAGTTGGAACAAAAAGGGATTTTCAAGATCTCCATCTCTGCCAGGTGTTTTATTGGGCAGTGAATTGTGAGTATAATTTAATCCTTACCCACAAAGCATTATTGAGAAGCAACTTGGGGGTTGGGTTTTTTTTTTTAATTTTTGGTAGGATTTTTTGGGATTTTTTATAACTTTCAGCTTCAAATAACAGCCTACAAATTTATGAATCTCCTATTCCCATACCTAAGCTCCTGAATTTGTAATTCCCTCACTGAGGAGCTACAGATAATGTAAATGGGATTCTTTCTATGTGTACCATTTTCTATGTGTTCTTTAAATGCATTTTAGTACTTAGTTCTTACTCAAAGGTAGGGCTTGTTAGTAGTTAGTTGTAGGGCTGGTTTTACCATTTTGTTTCCCAGCAGATTTTACAGCATATTCCTGTTTAACTGCCTCAAATAATTTGATCCTACTATTTTCCATATCACAGGAGGTGGCCTGACATTTTCTGCTGTCTTCTACATTTTCAGAAATTCTTATTGAGCATTCAGTTTTGGAACTGAAGGCACAAATTTTACTCTGATAAAAATTTGGTATAACTCCACAGCTGTTGTAGGGCAAGTCAGGGAAAACAGTGCTTTCCTGTCCGTAGGTTGAACCCGATGATCTCTCGAGGTCCCTTCCAATCCCCATGATTCTATGATTATATGATCTTTTGTGACTTGATGTTTATGGCATCTTTCAAGTTTATTTAGGAAAAGATGAGGGTTTAGAGGAAAAGTCTGGGTGGTGGTAAAAAGAGAACATAAAGGGTCACAAATCAAACCATAGGGTGGTTTGTGTGTCCCTGTTTGGCAACCCTGCAGTTTGGAGCAGAGCAATAAGCCTGCTGTTTCCCCTGTACTTATGCCTGACTTGCTTTTGCAGTCAGAATGGAACTGCTGTCATTCCCACATGAGCAAAAGATCCACAGCAGCTATCATCCTAATACTATCAGGGAACAACTGAAAGGGATACCTGGTATCTTCGCCCTTCCCCAACCTCATTCATCATCATGGACTTGCTCCTTGCACTTGCACTCCATTCCAATTTCATAAATCATAACTTTTGAATTGTTACACTTTTTAGTAAATTCTTTGTAACATATATCTTAATCCCAGGAATAGCTTCTGACTCTTCCTTGCCTCACTTGGAAGGCAAAAGAGGGAGCGGTGAGCCAGTGACTATGACTAAGGTAAATCTTGAGCATTTTCATTAAGTTCCATTTCTATTTTGCCCTGGACGATCCTGGGTCTACATTAAATCCTTAACTTCCATTTTGAAATCAAACTGGACATCTCTCAACTGCAGGGGAGCCATTTTTCCATTTTTCTCCATGTGAAAACAGAATTATTTTTAATAGGAAATTTCATTATGCAGCAAATAGCCACAAATGAGGTCAGAATAAGGAGATATATCTAAACCATTTATTTTCTTAGGAAATAACCATTTTTGCCTGCTTGTTTTGCTTGAGGACATTATTGAATACAGACTACCCACAGCTGTGGATAGTTCTGCTCACATAGTGATGCAATTCAATAGTGTCCAGTGTACAGCCATGTAACTGCTCAAGGAGCCATTTCCTACAAGCTTATTTAAAGCTTAAAATTTTTAGTGTGGGAAATGTCTGAACGATCTACAGGTGCAGAATCTAATTTTAAACCTGCTAGAAAACAGCATGAATTTTTTTTTTAATTCATTCTATATTTCTTCTTGTAGACTAATGATTTAGAGGAAGGCCGTGAGGGCTAATGAACACATGGTGGGACTTTATATAGGATATCAAAGCTGGTGTGACCCACATAGATCTAGCTCTAGCACTGCAGCTCAGATCAGAGAAATAAGTATTTGATACTATCTGATTCAATTGCTATAAGCTTAAAACTTGGAAGTGGTCGATGAAAGACACACTTCTGCTGTCTGAAAGAAGTCACCTTTCAGAACCGCAACTGGAAATGTCAGACTATCCATGGGAAATTCACATCCCACTAGTCAGTGGAAATATGGAATATCACTTGATTCTTCACACCATTAGATTGTGACAGCTCTTCCCACAGCAGGCAGTAGTAGGCATGGTCAATGACTAAAATATTGTTGTGAACAATAAAACTGAAGTAACTGTGGATTTGCCAACTTTCAGCAGTCAGTGGATTAACTTGTCATACAGTATCAGCTAGAATGTTCTCCTCTTCTGTATGATGCCTGTCACATTTTCAGACTTTTCCAAACAAACAGGTTTGCACCTGCAGGATCTTGGAACAGGTTTTCAGAGTTGCATGGGCCAAGGATATGACAAGGATATGAGGGGTCGTTCATTGGTGCTCACAGAGGGTTTTGCTTGTGGGAGAAGCAGCTCAGTGTTTCTCTGGGCTCTTTTTGGTTCATCCAAAGTGAGACACACATCGCTACCTGAGGTCTCCCCAAAGTAATCACTTGTGCTAACAATGCATAAGATGATTTTGCCTGAATAATGGTCTAAGAAACCTGATAAGGAAAAATCTGTTTCTTTCAGATTCACCTCAATGTTTCCCACAAAGAAGCATTGCTCCTTCTCAAAAATGTAGGCTTTTTTTCAAAGAACAAGTAGATTTCTCTCTCTATGAAACATGTATTGCCATATAACCACCCATACAGCATTCATTCTGAATATTCAGTCCCAGAACTGTGACTCAAGGATGACTTCTTTGAGAAAGCTGCAGGATTGAATCCTTGAACTTCGTTAATTTTTTCCCTTCCATTTTTTTCTTACTACAATAAATAGATCAGTTATTAATTTAGACATTATTGTGATGTATTTGCATGATCTCATATATGCTTCTGGCTCCAAAAATAATAGCCTTCATTTTAATTTTGTGTCACCAGTAATTGCCACAATACATCTCTGTTTTCCTGATATTTGAGTATCTCTCCAACCCATACTGCTATTAAAAGCTATTAAAAAATCATTATCTGGATCAGTTAAAATTCACTTTGTGCACCAGAAGAACTAAAACATTCTGCAAGTTTTAGTAATACTCTGTGGAATCTGGCTCATCTCTGGTTCCGAATGGAGGTATACAATGGGCTGAGACAAAGAAGGTCCATGAAGACACAGGAGCTGTCATAAGGAGCCTGACATTCCATCTGCATGCTGTACAACTGCACATTCACGAAGCCAATATGGTGCTCTCAGCGCAGTAACATTGTAATTGGCCTCTCAGCTGGCTTGCAGTTACCCAACTGCAACTATCATCTGTGGGCAAATGAGGTCTTAGCAGTATTTGTGAGGGGTAGTTTGTAGTCTTGCCATGTATGTTGCATTACATACAGCTGCAAAAATGCTTTTTGGGTTTGTGCCCCAAGACTGGATTCAGAAACACAGCAGATGTGTCTCCACAGGGGAAAATCTGAGAGGTGCTGGACAGGTTGCATTAGCTAGAGGGATAGTATGGTTTCCTTGCCTATCTGGGGCCTTGATATGATAAAAAGAATGATTGGTATGATAAAAAGAATGATTAGGTATTTGGAGAAATAGCATGGACAGATGACTACAGCTGAAGAACACACTGCTAAAGCAGTACATCACAAATTTTCTGATTGCCATCCCAGATGGAAAGTCATAATCACACTCATTGGCTCCTCCAAGATCTCAACCCAACCTGGGAACTACCTTCAATCCATATTGAGGATTCAGTTGTACTTCTTAGGTTTTGAACATTTACATTTTGAACATAGCAATACTTATACCTTGAATAACTCACTGCTGAATCCTGAGTTTGGCGTGCTACTTGACAGGATTTTAATTATTGAAAAGAATTAATTTTGTTTCCCTGAAGTAAAATTCCTACAACCCTAAATGCTGCTTTGCTTGGAGAATTGAATTATGATTCTCACAGCAACATCGACTCTTCGGTCTTTTATATCTATCCTTGTGTATAGTTCAACTTCTATTCCTCACTTTTGGGTGCACATACGATGTGAAAACTGATGTGAAAATGAATAGTATTACATTTTCTGTACTTTTTTGTCTTAAAAACTTGTGTTATAGCATATTTTTTGCATTCAGAAGATTGTTCTGAACTCATTCTCTTAGCAAGAAGGCAAAGGAAAAATGTGTCTGATATAGCTGTGAGAACTTCTGCCCAGAGCATAGAAGTTGTTTGCTTATTAACATTTTAAGATAACACTACTCATAAAGAGTAGTCCTTGATTAACTTTGGTGAGTTTAATGTAGGATGTTCTATTAAGTATGAGCAATTTGTAGAATGCTTGTGGTATATATTCTCATGGTATCATATAAATAAGCATTTACTCCTAATATGGGCACTGCATGCTAGGAAAGTATGCTTTGCCATAGGAACCTTCACATTCTTAACTGCATCATTAGTGAGAGAATGGTAACACCAGCTGCAAGCAGCAAGCACAGCTGAAGGGAGCTTCTGATTCTGGCTGCTTTGTACGGATGAGGAAAGGACTAGATTTATGATTAGAGATAAAAGAGCCTTTTTCCTCTCCATTAACATTACTTTGTTCAGCAGTACAACTTCCTTCCCAATCTATCAGATCAGCTCTGCACTTTCTGTGCACTCAGGTCCCTGTTATAGCAAGAGGAAGAGCATCTGCTTGCTCAGGAGAAACTTCCAGGACCAAAGGTTGAATAATTATTCGCTTCCTTTCTTTCCTTAATTCTCTTCCCCCTGCACAAACATACATACGATTTCCTGTCATTTATCTTTACTAATTCATGTTTACACTCTTCTGCCCCCTCCTATACTCCTTTCGAATACATACATATATATATATATATATATATATATATATACACACATACACTTATGTATATTTATATGAACATATGTAAGACCTGCAATGGATTGGCCCTTCTCCATACAGCTGACAGGACACTTTCAAAAAGCCCCACTTCCTAACAGATATATTTTCTTTCAGTGGTAATTGGCCTCAAGAGAAAAGAGAAAGCCTGGAATTGAATATATAACAATATAAATGATATAAATGTGAAATCCTAAGGTGATGGTTGAATGGAAGACCATATACCAAAATTAAATTTCAATTTGTCATAAAGAAAGCTCTATGGAGCAAAGTACTTACAAAAAGCAATATGCAGCCAAAAAACTAAGGGGAAAGGAATAAAGAAAATAACTTAGTTTTTAACAAGTTATTTAAAACTCTTCAAGGGAAAATCTTAACATTTTTCTCTTGAATAAATAATGCAATATGGCAAGGACACCTGAAAGCTGAAATGGAGCTGTAGCCAAGCAGAAAATATATCCTTTACCACTGAAAGATATCCACCCACAGATGGTAGTAGTAACAACCAATAAAATAAAGCTGGGGCTTATAAAACACATAATTTCAGTCACAATTAATTATAAAAATTGAAACAGAAGAATTGCTTGCAGCATGGTGAGGAGAATTTTCATTCCTTCTCAACATATTTGTCATACAGGGTTCCCACAGACAAATTAAATTCAGTATTTTTGTGGTTATTTTCCATACAGGAGGAGTTAATTTTTCTGTAGGATTGGAAAGAAAATCTGTTCAGGCCTTCTTGTTCAGCAATATAAAGGATAAACCACTGCACTACTTACCCCATCTCTTCCACTGCAATCTGTCATTTTGTGTATAAGTTTATCTTTTCACCAGGTAACAGGAAGGATATGGTAAAAAGAGAATAAAGATGTATTTGGAGATGTTCAGAGTGGTATGAACACATGTGCTAAGAACCATCAGCTTGAGCTCATGAGCAGCATACACCATAATAGCCTTTCCTTCTTTGACTTCCCAATGGCAGTGACCCTCATCTGACCTTCCTCTTGTCCAGATTAAGCAACTGTAGGTCACATTTAGAGAGCAGGACATGTCACGGAAGAACCCATGCCTTGCTCCCATGCAACACTGGAACAAAGCTAGGGCATAAAATGCTATGCCAGTCATTTTCACCCCTTTGCATATAGCATTAACGTAGTATAACCAAGAACCAGTATATGGTGGAAAGTCCTGTGCAAATCCTGTGATACTGTGATTGTCCTTTTAAGCAATCTAGCCTCTCATGTATAAGAAGTGTGGGAGTGAAAAATGAAGGAACAATTTATTTTTGTTAAGCAAAACCAAAGGAATGAAATCATGGAATAAAGAACGCTTATTTCAGGCACTGTGATTGATGAACCACCAAAATAAATACTTTATCAAAGTACAAATAAATATGTAGAATAGAATAATAAAAAAGATCAGAGAACAGTTAGAGCTGAATACCTCTGAAAATATAAAAGGCAAGAATATTAAATGGAATTTTCTTTGAACAATCAAAGAATGGGTTATAAGGAAAAGAAAAATGATAAGAAGGGCATAACATGTCCTGACATACATATTGAAATAAAAGCTTTTTCATAGCTTGGAAACTGCATAACAGAATGTACATAATATCTATATCTCATGTAAAATTGGGAGACATGTTTTTGATGGCATATGTGCAAAAGAGGAAGGTGAAACTCTAGCAATATTTGTGATTCTTTTTAGCTTAGAAAACAAGTCTTGAGGAGTGGCATCTCTGTAAAAGAAATAGAAATCAAGCACCTGCATCATGATAAAGAATTGAATTTTCAGATCTCCTCAAAGATCCCTGATTTTAGAAACTCACTTTTTGGAAAAAGGCAGGATCTATTAAAAGCTTTTAGTTTACACTCCAAGCACAGAGACTCTTGGGGGTTCCAGAATGAATCCCTACTAATCCCTACTCCAGGCAATAGAAGCCTCTCTAGTTCAGTATAAAGTTTATAGATGGTGAACATGGCAAATGGGATTAAAATATTCCAAATACCTCAAGAGAAGACACTTGAAAAAACTAAATCAGATTCAGCAATGCACTTAATGCATATCATGTAGACAGGTTAGGACAATGCCTGTCATTTTAGAAGACAGAGAAAATACAGTGGATTGCCTTATGTCACATGAATTTTCAAGTGCAAAGCTACTTCTGGAAAACATGGAGATACTGGACTACCCAAAAATGTGTACCAACAAACACAGGGGAGGAAAAGAATTATTTATGAACAAAAAGCAAGTGGGGATATTTATTTATACTGAATAGTACACTAGGTGTTCTATTCAGTTGCCCTAACACATGTGCTTAACACTCCCAGTGTATCTGAAGCATTCACAAAGAACTAGAAAATAACTGGAGGTCTTGGGTGAGACTCATACCTAAAGCAGCAGACAGAAGCCAAGCATTTATTCTACCACACCATAAAAGGCATTAAACATCTGAGTTTATCAGTGGCCAAAATAACATCAGCATTACAAAGAAGTACCCACAGATGTTATCCAATCTACAGTTTTCTTAGGTGTAAATAGAAACAAATTCGAAAGGGTGTATTTCCCAGTAGTGAGCCACAGAGCACTGAGGATTAAGTGTGTCAAACGTTTTTTTCAGGAGATCAAATTTCTTTAAAGAATGCTGGGTCAAAACATGTGGGAAGGGTCTGGAAGCCCTTTGAAGGACGTAAAGGACCGTATACAACACCTTATAGAGGAGGAAGAGCTTTCTGCCTCCTAATTGTGCTTCTAGGAAAGCTTTTCATGCCCCTGACCCAAGGTTTCAGAAGGAACTGAATAGCCCTATTACATAAGAAACAAGGAATAGGAAGGGAACCTGAAGGTAGATACTCTTATGTGATCACTATAGAGAATAAATAAATAAAAATGTATCTCTCCTTTTTTTCCAAGTCTGAAAGGCTGTAGGTAATACACAGGATAGGAATATTTTTACTAGACAGAAGATGAGACATTAAAAATATGTGTCATGCTAAGTATCTTCATATGGCAAACTGAGTCATCACAGAAGTTTTTTTAAAAATAAAATAAAACTGCAGTTTAATCCTGGCAAATTAAGTACTTCCTTAATGGACAACCCTGGGGTTATGATATGCACCTGACTTCTTTCATCCTAATCCTTGACAAGCTACAGAATAGAAATATTTACAGGGTGACTTGCAGAGATATTGTAGAAAAGTCCACTGGAGGCACTTGGGCAAACCTCAGAAAAGATTGTGTTATCAAACTAAAGCAGAAGGAACAGAAATGCTCATTCCTTGTGAAGAAAGAAGAGGTGCTACTGGCATAAAGCACCCGTGTTACACTTTGCCATTTCCATAGGAAAGCTGGAGAAGGGCAACCTTCCCAGCTGCTGTACTGGGGAGTGCAAATGTAGTGCTCTGGCACCACACAGAGTGCTTCTCAGGGACTTCTGGAAACCATGGCGTCAGTAGGACACTCACTGAATTAGTCTCTTCTAAGGGTGTTGCTATTTAAGAATGTTCAGTAGATGTTAGGTGCAAATTTCAATACAGTGTCCGTGAAACTGGATTTTCCAGTATTGAATGAGTGAATGACCGAATCAAGCTTGGCATTGTCTCTGTACAATACTAAGGTGAAAATGGAAGTACTGCCTTGTGTTTCATAGCACTGAATAAAAAAGACTATTTAAACAGAGGCTTTTGCTATAGTCCCTTCACATATATTTTTTTTTCATTCCCGTTTACAAAAGGCCAACATTAGCTAAAAACAACCACAGATCATTTGTTTCTACAGCTAAAGAAATTAATAAAAATCTTCACTTAGCTTTCTTCTCAGTCCAGGCCAGAACTTATTTGGTTTGTCTAAGGAACCAAGCTTTAAAATTTTGAAGAATAAATAAATACATCAAGTTGAAAACATAATTCTTATGTAGAAATTGACAGATCTGAGAAGGGTAATGAACATTTTATAATTGTCACATTTAAAAAGAGACAAAAGAAGTAATAGAGATTTTTGATGGGTGTGAACAACACTAGCTGCTGTCAGAAAGCTTCTTGGAAATTACACACCTGTGTTGAAAGTAGCAGTAATTTTATTTGCCCAATTTCAAATAGAAACAAGCATATCGACATTAAAAGTGTAAACACATGCTATCTGGGACTATTGTTCTCCTGGGAAACAAAATCTACAAGTAAAGAGGAGGTTGCATGTGACTGCCAGACACACTACAACAGCCATAATATAATCTCAGTTGGCTGCAATGACAACAAAAATGGTATGCAAAGTAACAGACAACATCTGTGTCAGCTTCCAGAAAAGAAGGGTAGCAGTAAAATGGAGGTTTCTAATTTTCCTGAGAAAAGCCTGGACAAACAGCAAAGCAAGCAGGAGAACTTAACTCTAGGGGAGAAAACTGTGGAAGAAAACAGACCTTGTCACTGTAACTAACTGTGAGATTTCAACAGTGATACCCAAGTCCAAATGAAAGTACAAGCCCCTCAAACGATTAGTGACAGATTATTAGAAGTATATAGTTAATGAGTTAACCAAATATCAGCATTAGCGAATAGGGCAGAAGCCAGCAGTCTAGAGTGGCAGCTCCATGCCCTCAGGCTCAACCAATAACAGGGCCAAGCACATATTCCCGGTAGGCATACACTCAGAGACCACATGTATACATCACATATATACATATATATGCAGCAAGCTTCATAGACACCAGGGACAGAAACTCTCTCTACTCACATAGACAGAAACACTATCGAGGGCCACATCCTCTTCCATTCTCTAGCTGAGCAGGATGGAAGACAGCTAGTACACATATGTATCTGTGTACATGGACACATACATACAACATGGATCCCTCCATCAGCTGGGCTCAGACATAATCTGCTCAATAGCTGCCACTACTCATCTTTCCCCTGATTCATCTTGATGTGTTTCACACCCATTGGAACCAGGACAGATGTTCCCTGCCTGCTACAGTGTCCTTGTGCTCATTTGGGTCTTTGCAAATGGGCCCGTAATGACTAACATGGTGGGCCTGGGATTATCTAGAGCATGGGGCTATTTGAGATCCACAGCTGCTGTTGCCTCTCTGTGCTCCTTTGTGGGTATGCAGACAAGTCTTTATCACATAATCAAGAATTATGTTTATCACATATTAGGTCATTTAGGAAAAGAAAGAGAGAAAAAAAAAGAGAAGATGTTGGTGTGTAATTGCATGGTTGTGAGTGTAGCTTTTCAGGAACAGGAAGACTAGAAGAGAGGAACTGAAAACGTTGCACAGTACCATGTCTGTCAGTAAATAAAGGCTTTCTCTCTGAAACAACAGATTACTGGAGCCAAACCCAAAAACGTAACTAAACACAGTCTTCCTGGGTGTGTGCAACAGCACCTTAAGTTCAAGGAAGTCAGCCCAGTCAGTAGTTACAACCTACTCTTTGCTGCTTAAGGTGTGGATTTTTGCACTGTTCTCTTGAAGGTGTGCAGATACTAATAGTTTTTTTTTACCATGTCTTACCTTGAAGAATTCCAGACCAACACAAAAATGAATTATCTGCTTTATCTTAATAAAGGTAGACTATAATGTTCAGTGTCTTGCAGACTTTGTCATCCTTCTATTTGATTGCTGGTTCCCCTTTTAATATCCAGAGTTACTATATTGTAAATTTTTACTTTAGAAATTGTTATTAGTGCTCTGTACAAATTCAACTCTATTAATATATTAATATATGTATCCTACTGTAAAATTTCACTTGGGAATTAAAAAATATAGTTATTAAAAGGAAACTCACTATTAATTGGAAAAAAGAAACAGTATAATATGGCTTTTGAGAAAGATGTTTAATCTACGACTTACTGCTTTGAAGTCTTATCAGGATCAAAGCTATCAAAATATATAACAAGCAAGAAATTTATCCTATTTGTTTTAAATACTGATATGGCTGCTTCTTCTTTGCTATTCCATTTCTCAAGAAAATCATCATGCTTCATATAACATCTAGAGGTTTGTGGTACTTACCTCTTCCAGAGCTAGCAGGGTCAATTGATAGGAACACAGAAATTTGAGCGAGATATTACTATTTAAAATATTTGTAGTAGAATCAAAAATATCTGAAATTAGATTTTATAATAATCCAAGCCTTTGCTAAAGTTTGCTTAAAATCAGGACTGCTGTATGAAGCTGACCCTGGTTCTCTAAATTTCAGCAAAAGTTTTCATTTTCTCAGCAGTAAACCAGTACTCTTAATGTATGTAGCCCAAACTTTTATTTGGTGATTATTTATTCAGAAAAGACAAGAGATTATTTATTTAAAACTACAAGAATAGTCATGCGGAGTACTTCCTTTTTCAGTGGATGATGCACAGTAACTTAATAAATGCCACAGGTCCATGTAGTTCTGTAGTTTGTCTCTGACAGCCTCCTGAGACAGATGTTTAAGAGGAAGACGCAAAGAAAACGTTCAGTGCAAATCTATAGCATGATTTGCTTGTAGTTGGAATTTTTATTATGCTCAATTAGGTCTTGTCTTATGTACTTTCACATATAGATTTATAGTTTATTTGATCAGACAGGAATTATCTGGAAGGACTGAAGAAGAAAAATCGACTCATGCTGCAAAGCACAGACTTTGTATTCATATAGCCTTGATGGATGACATGTTCATCAGGATGAAAGTGGATTCTGCTATTTAAAAGTTTAGGGGGAAATCGTGGTTCTTCACAATCATTTTATTTGAAGAATTTCTCACTGCAATAACAAATTGTCACAATGCATGTAATATCATAAGACAGATATATACCTCTGCAAAGAAGAAATATGCGACCAGCATATTTTGTGTTCCAAAATTGCCTCTGCAGAATGATATTTAGTCCCTTCTTGATATTCTTTATTTCTAGAGTCATCTAGCAGAAATAAGTTTCTGTGAAAGGGAGACCCTGCACTGAAGAGGTTCAAGCAGCAAAGAATGATCCCGTGAAGAAAATTGCAGTGACACATCTGTGGATATCATTGCTAATAGTGCCCTTCCATAATGTGAAATTGCTGCCTAAGCAGCTTGAAAAAATAAGCTAAATCGAACAAAACAAAACAAAAAAATCCCAGCTGGTTTCAGAAAGTAAAGAATTTATTTCAAGATCATTTGCTGTGAAAAGTTACCTATCTTTAAAAAGATACAGAAGTTCCCCTTCTGTTATTTATAGCTCAATTTCCTCCAAACATACTTCTCAGATGAACAATGCAAAGAGAACAAAAGCAAACAAGATCATTCATAGTCTTAAATTATGAAATGCCTGTTCCAAAGCACTCCATATTCCCAGCTAAAGTGTCTTCATTTTGAGAAGACAGATGCTGTGTGGAGGAACATATGGGTCACTTTACTCACGACTATGGAATTCTTTGCTTTAATTGCTTTGTGTCAGAATGTAAACAACCTTTATGTATGTGGACATTTTTGCTCTATATGTGATAAGAAAACTACTTTTTCTCCCAAGCTGAAAGTTAAATAAGGAAAGGAAATTTTAAAAGAGAAGAGGTTGAACTAAAATCTGCCGAAATATCAGTTTTAGTTTTGTGTGCAGCAAAACTATATTATTTTCATCTGATTTATTTTTTTTTAAGTACTAGATAACTCATGGGTTGGATTTTTTTACACATTGTGTCAAATATTTTAATTCTTGATTAATGACTACAATCTGACTGAT
This sequence comes from Hypotaenidia okinawae, assembly GCA_027925045.1. Classification (NCBI taxonomy): domain Eukaryota; kingdom Metazoa; phylum Chordata; class Aves; order Gruiformes; family Rallidae; genus Hypotaenidia; species Hypotaenidia okinawae. The sequence continues at coordinate 130,787,290 of BSDF01000002.1, read as the reverse complement.
GTTAAACTATGTTTCTGACATTAAGCACCTTGTTTCATACCAATGTTGTATTCACATCACTGCAGATGACATAAATTTGCAGTTTCAATATTCATCTCAAACAGCTATTATGACTGAAACACCTCTTCACTTCCCCAAAAATGTCCTCTTTCTTCTTGTTTTCCTTAATGTGCACAGAGCCATATACTTTTGTCTGTGGAAGCCAAATTGCTAGCATCCTAACAGCGCAAAACTGACAATACCTTTCTATGGACCAAATGCCTCCATCAATATGAATCCTTTTCAGTCTAAAGAACCAGATCTCATAAAAAACTTGAGAAGCAAATTAGAGATGAATGAAATATTTGTTCTCTTGAGCGGCTTCCTAGTTGATACATAATCTCTACTGAGATCTTTTTTTTTAAGTTCCCATTTACAGATGTGCTTCTGAACATGTCCAAAACTATTCTTGAGAACAGCCTGCTGAGATAGAGTAATTAAAAGCTTGACTTGGTGCCTCACACATAACTCACTTACTTTCTAGTGCTGTGTGAGATGTTGCAGAATGCCATGATTTCTCAGGCTGTCCTCACAGATTACCTGCAAATGCTGTACCACATCTGCTAGATTTAACAAAGATGTTTTGGAAAACTTAGGTCTTTTTGGATGTCAGTAGGCATCTATTGTGCAGATGACCAAGTCAAACTCTGGTGAGTCATTTTATGCTTAAGGCACCTACAATTATTATCTGTAATACTACAAGGGCTAGAGGGACCTGACTGAATAAAACTCAAGGTGTCTGAGCTTCTATTATACTCTGATGTCTACCTGACTGTAGTAGATACCCGCTGATCATAACATAGATATCTGATGTTTACTGAAGTGCCCTAGGTTAGCAAGGGCACACATTCAGGCCTGTCAAATATGACACAGGATGTATAGGAGACTTAAGTCTATCCAGTCTGTCAGCAAGCAGCAAGATGGCTTCTGAAGATGGAAGTAAAAGTATGTTTAAATGTGAACTGTTTTTAACTGTTAAGCAGATAAACAGGAAAGAAAATACCCACCATGCTGAAAAAGAAACCAAGGAATCTTCAGTGCAATTTCCGAATAAGAAGTGTTAACTAAGGAACATTTTAAATCTCAGATTATTTAGAATCCCTTGCAGTTTCTCTAAAAGAAACGCTTATCAGCCTTGTTTTGAAATCCTTCTGTACTTTTATACCTCATCAGAAGCCATTTAAAATAACGCAGTGTAGTTTTAGAATTGGAATTGTAGCACAGTCCCCAGTCTGGTGCTAGGAAGCCAGATGGTGTGAAGATATTTTGATTCAGTGTCTGACGTAAAATTCAGTTATCCATGTAACAAAGTAGCCGTATATGCAAAACTACATAGCACTGACAAACAAACAAGCAAACAAGTAAATAGTGGTATATCTACCTGATCACCTGAGTCATCACCTCTTTCTCTTTTAGTACACTTCTAAGAGTCTTGGGACATATATCAATGGGAACTGATGAACTTAAGTAGGAAGTCTAAAGTCTTACAAGGGCTTGGTGAATCTGATGAATATTCTTTGTATATGAGTCTGCATCTTGCCCTTTTTAGCACACAGAGCGCTGAGTTTGCAATACTTTGTGAATCAGGAAATAAAAACACCTGGTTACAATTTACCACCATTTTCCTTGGCTGGGCTAAACTAGTCTTGTGATCTTTTATTGCTCTTGAATTCCCTCATTAACTCTTTCAAGCATAGTTTTTATTGCATTTTTTTTAAAATCCATGACAATATAAGATGACTGATTCTATCACTGATTTATAAGAGCAGTCCCTGTTATAAAGGACTGGGCACTTCAGCTTTCCCATGGCACTATTTTAACTTGTAATAATATTCCCCATAATTCAGGCCCAAGCTGTGCATTGTTCAGCATTGCATCTTAGGGCTACCAAGAGGTCATACACAATGAGGCTGTTTACTTACTGTTTCTCTTGCATAGGTTGCTGGGCTTGCAAATTCTTGATCAAAGAGGAAAATCTCCCTGACTATTGCTGTCCTGCTTAGTTGACCAGAAAGTCTAGTCATTGCAGTACCACTTACCAGTGCACTATTTCAAACTTAACCTTCCAAACCTAACACTTGCAGTATTCTCATAAAAATGAATTGGTATTCACTTCATTTGATTCCTGCAGTGAGACATTATAGCTCTGAGTCAGAGCTAGACTGCGAGAGCTTTGCACTATGTGGGAAGTTCATGTGCACAGAGCTTGGGCCATCCATTCAGCTGCCATTAAAAGGTCTGATATTGCTAAAATTTTGCATTAGGATATAGGGAGTCTTCTTGTTCACCTTTATTATGTAGAATATAAAACTAGTCTAATATATTTTTTTTCTCAGTTAGATGACAATTACTTATATAGAAAGTCATTCAGTTTACATCCTTAGTATCATAATGCCGTGTCCTATGCAGCAATGCTTAAGGTTGTGGTTATCCTTAAAGGATTTGACAATGCACAGTCCATTTCCTGGGTTTTAGGTAGGTTTTATTGTGCAAAGGAAGCTACAGGAGGTTCTGTAAATCCTTTCCGTTAGATCTGAAGTAGACAGCAGTGCCCTAACCTGCTCATGTTCAGTTGAGCTAATCCAAACAGTCTGAATGTGTGCTGCAGACCACCCAGTTGCTTCCATGAACAAGAAGACAAGAAGGAATTCTCCTAGGAAGGCTAGACTGACAACACGGTCTCTAACTGGGTCAAGGGATAAAGGTACCATGTGCTTACAAACCATTGGGGGGAAATTGTTTTATAACTTCTATATGTTTATATACCTGAAGTTAGAAATGAAGTCTCGGTCTGCCTTTCAAACACTTTCTGTGTACGTGGCTTCTTTACTCATGCGCTTGAATTGGTGGTTGCCATACCTTCTGTTATCTCATTTATTTCTTGAATAAAGTACCATTATTTTCAAGATTTTAATTATTTTCATTTATTATCTTTTGAACCCTTTTGTTTCCCTTCCATCTATTTGAGATATTAGTATCAGAAGTGAACACAGCATTTATATGAAACCTTTGACCTGGCTTCATCTGTTGCCCTATACCTTAGACTATTAGGAACTTCCCTCCAGGTTTATGTATAAAGACACAGAGGGAGTAAACCAATTAAAACAACGGGTCGTCACTGTGACTTATTCTGCTGACCTGAAAGCATTCTAGATTACAGAAGGGATGCTGACAAGTCTCTTCGTTCAGGTTCATTAATTTTGAGTTGAAATTTGTAAATTGCAGTGAATGAATGAAATGCTTTTTTATTATTATCATGTTGTCAAAGTGCACACCTTTTCACGTCTCCCCACATACTTGTACATGTTCATAATTTTTTCTCATGGATGAGAAAAGAATGTGCTTTCTGAAGAAAGAAACTGGAAACAGTTTATCAACATATTCCTACAATTAAATATTCAGTAAGAAGTGAAAGCACATTAAGGCCACCCCACATTTGTTCACTCTCTGGGGGACTCTTTAATTCCATGTTAGCTTCGTATATGTCTCCACGGAAGTTTTCACTCCCACTTTTGAGTCAATCTTATAATTACTTCAGTATCATTTCAAGGACCGTGAGCTACTCATTAAAGAGATGGAGAGTTCTCCTACCAATAATGATCCTCTGAGTGAGTTATCTGCAACATCATTAATGGAAAAAAATGGCTTTATTTCACAGAAATAATTGGAAACATTGGCCACATGTGATAAAGTTGCATTCCATAATTATTTTGCCACATATGATGTATGTCCTTTGTTTCCTATTATGCTTGTGGAGGCATACTTTCCTATATTTTATGGAAGTTGTTTCTGAGAGCCCCTAATTTGTATTTAACAAATGTTTTTTGCTGAGTCTAATTTTTTTTTGTCAATAGGATGCCTACTTAATATTGTTTAACTCAGTGTAATGCTACTTGATTTTCACAAGTGGAATTTATTCTGGAGTTATAACAAAGGTTACAATTCACAGCTATAGCTCCCTTGACAGAACTCCAGCAAAAGGATCTCTGCTTGAACAAGTCAGGCCTGTCCAGCTTGCCCACTGCTTTTTCTCTATTGCTTTCTCCAAGATGTGATCCCAAATTGCAAAGTATTTTTTCCTCCTTCATTCACTTTAATTCCTTTGTTCTAAAATGCAGTCATTTACAAAGTTTTGGCCTTACTGACATAAATGTCTATCAAACAGTTCTATCTATGTCAAAAGGAAAAGGGTTGGGTTTTTTCAGTATGTACCTGAAATCAGGAATGGAACAGAAAATGTTCTTTCATGCATTGCTTGATTTCAGTTCTTCGGTAGTTGAATGTAGGTATAGATATATTTTACCAAAGAAGATGGACAAGTAGAGAATTATTCTGCTGGTTTTGGCTGGGATAAAGTTAATTTTCTTCACAGTAGCTAGTGTGGGGCTGTGTTTTGGATTTGTGCTGAAAACAGTGTTGGTAACACGGGGATGTTTTAGTTAGCACTGCACAGAGCTTACACAGAGCCAAGGACTTTTCTGCTTCTCACAACACCCAGCCAGTGAAGAGGCTGGGGGTGCACAAGGAGTTGGGAAGGGGACACAGCTGGGACAGCTGACCCCAACTGACCAAAGGGATATTCCATACCATATAACATCATGCTCAGCATATAAGGGTCTTTTGGAAGAAGGAAGCAGAAGATGTTCAGACTAATGGCATTTGTCCTCTCAGGTGACTGTTATGCATGATGGATCCCTGCTTTTCTGGGGATGTCTGAACACCTGTCTACCCATGGGAAGTGTGGAATGAATTCTTTGTTATGCTTTGCTTACACATGTGGCTTTTGCTTCACCTATTAAACTATCCTTACATCAACCTACAGGTTTTGTCACTTTTAATCTTTTGGTTCCCTCACGAATCCTGACATGAGGGAGTGATTGAGCAGCTGCATGGCACTTAGCTGCTGGCTGGGGCAAAACCACAACAGAGATGCTTATCAGTATTCAAGAAGTCTAACAAGAAGAACAAGCTAAGATTTTCTGAAATTCAGTAAGAGGCATCCTGCTAGAAAATAATCCTGTGACCCCACAAACAGAAAGACCAGATAGCTGAAGGATCAACAGGGCAATCAGCTCGACATTCATGTTTTTGTGTGACTAGATCTTACTCTTTTAAGTAAATCTCTGCCTTGACAGAAGCGTTATTCTTTTTCTAGATGCTCAAAAAGGTTATTTAGCTGGCTGTAAGCTTAAAAATTCACACTACTACTTACAAGATGCTGCTGCCAACAGCACCCATATATAGGACCCACATAACATATAAATCTAGACAGCCAAGTCCCTTTGTTCCTCTTCAACTGATATACATGTTCACAGCGCAGCTCCACACACAACACTCTCAATGTTCACAAGCACATTGCAACACAACCAGTAGGGAAACTAAATTAGTAGATGGATTTACCAGCCCTCACTGTATGAGAACAGGTCAGCTCTTCAGCTGCTACAATTGACAGAAACTATGACTGACAGTACATAGTACTTATCTACATCTGTTACATAGCAGATGTAGATAAAGCTTGTTAAATAAAAATAAAATTCTATGTTTAGATGCAATATGAGAAAGCATCCTTTATTGTTGCATTTTAGAGTATTAATGAGCTTATTAAAGTAAAATTCATAGCAACAATCCTCGGTTATAATGAAGTTACGCCTTGGAAATAGCATCATAGTCTTTGTCATCATTACAGTGCACATCTCCTGCAATGCCATTAAATTGTGATATAGTAGAACATTATATTCTAAATCCTACAAAAGGAAAGTGTCTATTAAAATACTAAACTTATTCACCAGAACATTCTTCTGAGATCTCTACAGTGTCATTTTTAGGAAAAAAAACCCCAACCTATAAGCTCTTAAATGTAAAAGACAAGTTAAAAATATGCAGTTTCTAAATCTAAGCAAGAGAGTATGCAACACTTTTACTTCTGAAAGCGTGATTTCTTTTATACATTACATATAAAACCCAGTATTTACAGTGATATGGAGAGATAACACCCCACTCAAACCCCTTAAAAATTTTTTTCTTCTTTCCACAGAACATCAGTTAGACATCTTGACCTAATAATTTCTGTGAAAAAATGCCCACAGGGTTAAATCTTTGGGCCTAGTTCTTTAGACATTCACTCTCAAGAAGGGCATATGCTTATGATTTGTGCTGTTCCCCCAAAAATTATTTGGACTCAGTGGAGATAAGATTGGGATGTGCATATAAAGTACAGAAATAAAAAAATAACTGGTTGAGCCACTGGTATTTGTAAGAACATTCAAGGTAATACATTATTGTGGTGGTTGAGCCCTGGCCAAAGGCCAGACACCCACCAAAATCAGTCTATTCCTCCCCTTCTTATTAGGACAGGGGAGAAATAACGTAACTGGGCTGCTCAAGAGACAAACTCGTTAATGACGCGGGCAAAACAGACTCAACACAGAGTGCTGAAGAGAAAAGTTATCTAATTTATTACACTACACTTAAGAGAAAACAGTGAAAAGGAACCAGTGTCAGGAGTGCAACCAACAATCTTGAAACAAATGCAAACTAGGCAAACACTTTTTCCCCCACCACTCCCTCCTTAGCAGGCTTTAGTTAGAAGTTTGCTCCCTTCTTCCCTCCCGGTCGCAGCCCAGGAGGGGCAGGGACTGGGGAAATGGGGGTCTCGGTAACACCTTCCCCCCACCTCTCCATTCTAAAGCAGACTTCCCTTTCAGCCATGATTTTGCTCCCTTCTTCCCCTCTCCTGCTCGCAGCACAGGACAGGGGGGCAGGGACTAGGAGATGGGAGCTTTAGTCAGTCCCTTGCAAGATGGTTTCCTTCTCGGCCGGGATGGGGCATCCATTCCACACACCCTCCCCCTGCTGCACCGTAGGATCTCACCCATAAGAGCCAGTCCTCCACGAACTTTCTCCAAGGCAAATCTCTTCCCGCCGGTCTTCATCTCTGCTATGGCAGGCAGCAACAACTCACAGTGTCTCTCAGTCCCAGTCCTCCATGGGGCTATGATGCCTCCTCCAGCAAACCTGTTTGGCTCATCTCTGTAGGTCGCTTGTGCTGGCAGGGGCTCATCCCAACGTCAGTCACGGCATCTTCTCTATGTCTCCACTGGCTCCATCCAGCGTGGAGCCTCTCCACCAGGCAGGTTGGGTTTCTGCCTCCTCCATGGGTCGTCTCCACCAGCTACTCCACTTGCTTCTGCTGGGGCTGCAGGGACATCTCTCTCTCCCGGGTACCTGGGCGCCTCCTCCTCCAGCCTTCCTGGCCTTTTGTGTCTGTCAACTGCTTACATTTATATGCAAATATACATCCCAATGCCCTTAGTGGGCCAAACTTTGCAGCCTTCCTGGCACTCAGTGTTCTGGTGGAGTCTTTGTCTCCTATATGTGATTCTCAGAGGTGCTATGAGCAGGCTTGCAGAAGATTCCAGCAGCCATTTTCTGAAGCCCCTGGCCCTCTCTCAGTAGCCAACTATGCAAAACTGCAACAATTATTTATTACTCACATTTCAAAGACATCTGTCAAAATAGTAGCTAAATGCCATAAAACTGATGAGGAAAAAAAAAGCTTTTAGGTTAGAGGTCAAAACCAGAAGTTGATATTTAATATTGCATAATGTTATAGACCTATAAGAATTTGCTTTTCTTCTGTTTTACCCTGTTTAACAGGTTATCCCCTTCCCTGTAAAATTCCCATCTCTTTTCATTTGCCACATCCTTTAAATAATTGTGATATAGTGACCATACAAATGTTAAGCCTTTCATTAGCATGATTTTATTTTATTTGTATTTATGGTAGCTACTGAGAACTCTATTCATAGAATCACAGAATCTCCTGAGTTGGAAGGGACCGATAAGGATCATTGAGTCCAAGTCTTGACTCCACACAGGCCCAGCCAAGTCAGAGCATGGGACTGACTGCATCGTCCAGACACTTCTTGAACTCAGTCAAACTTGGTGCTGTGACCACTTCCCTGGGGAGCCTGTTCCAGTACCTGACGACTCTAGTAAAGAGCCTCTTCCTAATATCCAACACTCTTGTGTTAAGTGCTATACAAGTGCAACAAAAATGCACTTGCATTTCTAGAGAATTTTTACCTTGATTTGTCCATAGAGAGATAAAATACAGTTATTACTTCTTGTCTCACTTAAAACGGACATATCTTCATGGAAAAAAGATTTTTTCAACTTTGGACTTTTTTTGAAAACTTTAAGTGCAAAACATTTTTCTCTCAAGTTAAATATCTTTGTTCCTGCAAATAGGAACAAGTCAGTACCTAAGAACCTCTCTGTTTCACATGAAGTGCGGCCAAGGCTATCAGCACAGTACCTGTATTTCCTAGCATTGCCTGTCTCCTGGAGTAGATGGAAAAGATGTCTGAAAATGGTTCATCCCAGCTTAAGCAAAATTCAGTGAGAGACCTTATAAAACAAGAAGGTGACACTTATTCAAAATATCTCAAATATGATTTTGTCCACTTGCAGTCTTTTTTTCACATAATTCATGCCTCCACATACTCATACATGCATACTCCACAACACCTCAGTGTCTGACAACAAAGTAGTTTTGGGCTTAATAGGGCAGTTCTCAGAAAATTGTTTATTTCAACCTCTAAAAATCTTAGGTAAGTTTGCTGCCCCTCTTTTTCCCCATTTGGAATATATATTTGCTGTATATTTTGACAGTCTCTTGTTTTAGGGCCCTACAGGAAAAGAAATGTTGTATGTAATAAGTTGCAGACTTGCTGCCATGCTCCTGGTATATAGATGCAGGTCTTCCCCCTGGTCTGTCATCTGTGTCTTATCAGTGTGCAGACCTCATGGTCTTCATGCAAGCAACATATTCCTCAGTTTTACTGCTCAGAAGTGTGTCCTGCAAGCAATGGCCTGGGGATGGTGTTTTTCATGATAAATGCAAAACATTACTTGTTATCCTTTTCTGCTGTTCTAGTGCTTAAACACAGGCATTTTGGTTCATATTTCATTCACACCAACCTGACTATTTCTTTTCAAAATCTCCAGAAGAGAAGAATAGAATCTGTCTTCCACAGTAAAAAGATCCATTAAGTGAAAAGATATAGCTCTGATGTTCTATGTAGCATTCTCTGATACACTATTGTTGTCTCATATAGCTTGATTGACATCACGCAGTACCCTTCATAACATCAGCAATAAGAATGGACTTGCCTATGTGGAGCACATCTTTCTTTTTTTGTGTGTGGTATGCTAATTGTCACCATATTCTAACTTCTGCATACATCTACTGGGATCTGTCAAAGTCATCTGACTATTCCTATGGATTGTTTAAATTTTCAGATTGGTATTGGACTACCAGCTCTTTCTTTTCTCTTGCTATTGCTTTTCAAATTAATTATCAAAACAGAATTAAAGGTTCAAAAGTGAACATCAATATTAACTTTCTTTTAATAATATGCTTAGAATAATATTTAGAGTGAACAACTAGTTCCAATGACAACACTTTTTCTCTCTTTCTAAATTCCAATCATATATCAGCTTCCTGTGACCTTTTATGCACATAATGTGCTTAAACATCAAAAGGATTAGTTGTGTTAAAGTAAGCTACAAAGAAAATTAAAAACTTTTCTTACAATACTATCTCCTGTAACAATCTAACCAGAAGAATAATGATCATTTAGCTGGGAAAAAAAACCAAACCCAACTATTATATATTTCTTACCAAACAATAAGTCAATTTTAAATCCTTTTACTGGTGCTTTTGCTGTTGTCAAGTTCTTGCATGGTAAATCTCTACAGACATTTGAGAGAAATGTCCTCTAACAATTTGTGAGGACCTTTGAATCTACTCTATCGAGTGAGATGAGATGGAGGTGTTTTAAACTTCTTCCTACTGGGTTCTTTTTTGTTTGATTGTCTGTACCTCAGTAGGAAAAGTGATGCAATCAAAGTGAAAACAAGCTGAACCACATTTATTTTACAAAGACTTTGATGTAAAAATTCAATTTTTTTCATAAAAGAATCTGGTTTTATGAAAAGTACTTCCATGAAAAATTATTATTACAGAAAAATTTAAGGTAGTATAGGGGATTGTCTATGGAATAATTTGTATTTACTGAGATTTTATTCCATCTTTTTATCAGAATAGTTCCTACTGATAACTGATACAATGTGCTGTAATGCAAACTGGCATTGATTCCTTGTGAGCTCTGTCTACTGTTCAGGAAAAAGATCTTCCTCATCTCCAGTCTGCTGCCTGGACTGTTTTTCTGATTCATCATTGCTCCTCAGAGGTGCAAACCAGGTCTGTAAAGATGGACGTTGAGTGGTTAAATTTCTTCCACTGTTGCCTTAAAATAATATGACTCAGATTTTAAAATACAAAGACAAGATAAAGCCTGTGAGGAATTCAGAGAAATTGTCCTAACAGCCAGGGATCAGGTTAGGAAAGCTAAAGCCCTGATAGAATTCAATTTGTCCGAGGACATCAAGGGCAACAAGAAAAGCTTCTATAAGTATGTCAGTGATAAAAGGAAGATTAGTGAAATTGTGGACCCCCTCCAGAATGGTACAGGAGATCTGGTTAACTGTATTATGTAGAAGGATAAGGTACTCAGCCACACCACCTAAGTTTCAGATGACAACAACAGGGACTTGGAGAATGATGAACAAGATCAGATTCAAGATCGTCTAAGGAACATGAATGTGCATAGTGTTCTGCTATAAGCTAAATATTCCTAGGGTTTTTTTAAACTCTATTGAATCTTTGTCAATTTTTCTGTATTTTTCCCTAAGATCTGGATGTCAGAGCAAAGCGTTTCCATACAACATACCTGAGATATAATTTAAATAGAACACAATGGTTTCTATTTTCTGCTACTCAGTACTTCCTTACACACTCCTAATCTCATTCTTCCAAGTTTACAACTGGGAGCTCGCATTCAAACAATTATTCACCATTTACCAAACGCACTTTCAGTATTTTTCAAACTTCTGCCAAACACATATTTCTAGATTATTTTACAAGGGACATACTTTGCTTTTATATGTTTAATCATATTTTCATTAATATGAAAACTTTAAACTTATTCATATTTCTATGAGTTTTATTTTCATGAGTATGAATGTTGCCCACACCAGTTTACTCAATAAAATGGAGCTTTAAAACTTGATTTACCTATCTGAAATTCTTTTTCTTTTTATTGAGGCAGGAGTTTTAGACTAGTTTAGTCCTGCTTCTGTATCCCTTATGAATCCCCAACCACACTCATTTGCTGTCAAAAGGCAAATTCATATCTAAAAAAAATCAGGCTTTCTCCATCTGCCTGATCCTACATACAAAGTATGATGAAGTAGCAGACAGTATGCAACCAGGATCAAAGCCAGGTGCCCAGGTGTGCATCCTGTTTCCAGACAGTACCAGAGGCACCAGTGTCAGTGCACTGACAGTATGATTATGTGCAAAACACCTTTCTAATTTACAAACAAACACAGGGTGGGAATGCCTTTTCCCCTATCTTTATGCAACATACGTAGCAGATATGTAAGTGATGTATGTAATATATCACACACATATTCTGATAGCACCACAGAGAGCTGCAACCCTCCCTCCAATTGCCTTTGCAGTAGTTGCATCTAAGAGGTTAAAACCATGTGTGTCTGCTTATCTCTTATGCAAATATTGTGGATGGAGATCTGCAATGTTCTTATGAGAAGCAGCCAGAGAGAGTCTTACAGCAGCAAGGCAAGACGGCTTTGTTTTGGCTAGAGACTGTAGAATAAACAGATAGAGAGTGCCTGGACTGAGACCTTTTTCTTCATTAACTGTAAAATTAATATTGATGTTGACACCTCTAAATATGCTAATGAGCAAAAAGCAGTACATGCTAAGCATGGAGGACTATAGTACTCAGCTCTCCACCCAAATCATGTTAAATGTCACTCCTGGGAGGGGACAGCTCGGATTAGAATATAAAGGGTACTGAGGAAACTACTCCTTGGTGGCAGAGAGAAGGAATGGAAGACCCTGGAGAAGCAGTCAAAGAGCTGTGCTCCCTCTCCTCCACCCAAGACAAGGATGCCTTCTTAGTAAGCAACTGAGGTTTCACCCTTTCGGTGAGACTACCCAGAGTAGTATCTTGCCAGCATTTTAATTATAATCATAGTCATATATTAGCACTATTGCAGTAAGTGCATTTATCAATGACAATCAAGAACTTTTATATCTGTCACTTTAATAAACTTTCTATTAGTTTCAGCTTTGCAAAACTGTTCCAGTGAAAGTCCTTCAGCGGCTGTCAGGCAAATATGGACTCTGACATGTGGTTATATGTATAATATTTAGTTGTAAACTGTTGACCAAGCCTAGGACTAAGATTAGACCTAATCACACCTAAAATCCTCTCTGCGGAGTTTAGAAAGCAAAGTGGTCCTTTCTGAATCTCTTGACTCAATGGGAGGGCCCCCTGAACCCTCTATCTGACAGCCTTTTAACTTACATTTTAACAGCTTTTGGCTTCTCTTCAACATTTACCTGCACATATATGTATTGATGTAATTCTTATCTAATTAAATTGTGTATATTTCTCCAAGTCACTGGTAAGAGAATGTGATATGGCAAGAAACCAGTCCACTGGCAACAGACTTCATAGGGTGATTTATTATTTACACTTATTTTTTAAAAAAATCAACTAACCAGATTTTAATCTATTTATTTTTAATTGATTTTTTGTAGTAGGTTTTATATTAAATGTCTCATACAAGTGCAAATATGTCACCAGCTATATTTATAGATCACATTCATCATCTTATGCATGTTGTGTCTTTAGAGGTGTATTTTTACTTAAGGCAATTCAATTCAGTGTTCCATTGTAATGGTTACATCTCAGTATAAACTTCAAAAATACATTTGAGTTCCAAGGTAAAGAACTGATGCCTCTTTTGTCTGAATCATGATTTTATGCCTACACAAAGTTTGATCACTTTGACTTGCTGGATTTCAAGTTCATTCATCTGCGTGGATAAATGTCTGTCAACACAGCCTGATAGAGGTCACATTTTAATCCATTTGACATATTGGTGAGTAAGGCATTTCAAATTTTTTTACAGCATAACACTCAAGGAGGAGATGTAGGATCTTCTGAAGTCAATCAATCTTCTTTGTGCTTACAGAATTTAATTGGTTAAGGAGATGTTGAAAGGACTGGGAGTATATGGAGACAGTATCTGTAGCAGCTAAAGACTGTATGTCTACACTGAAGAACTGCACAGAGATATCCAAGGTAACATTACGCTGCAATTGTGTGTTGAAAGCATAGATTTTCACTTGAACTGATTTCCAAGTAAAAGGAGCATCTCTACACTCTCCCACACTCTGTAATGCAGGCACACTTAAACTTTTTCACCTCTTTCTCACTGTTTGAAGAGGAAAATCCTTGTACTGAGTTGTCAGGTTTATAAGGGTTCTAGATTTCACTTTATTTTTTACAGCAAAATTAAATAGGCTCAGCTTAACTTAAATGATCAGTTTGGAATATAATTTTACTAGTTCATTTATTTCACAATTTCAACTCATTCATTTTGAAATTTTAAGTTACTGTTTTACAAAATAAGTTGCTCAGATGGTAAGATAAATGGAAGGATGAAAAATAAAGATGCAGAATGGTGCTGTACGTAGAATAGGACATTATTTCCTTACTACATACAGCAGAATGGTGCTGTATGTAGAATAGGACATTATTTCCTTATTACATTTTAAATTTGGCTAATAAAATATGAAGACTAAGTATGTATTTCTAGATACCATAATTTGCTATCACAACTCTTGTGCACTAGGAGATTTCTTTTGTGTAAATGCTCTACTTTCCCATATACTAAGTATAGTGTATGTTTTTAAGACTTTGGAAAGAGATTTCTGGCTCTTTCTCAGAGAGAAAAAGATCAGCTCTGATTGAATTTCTGGAAATAGCACAGCTGTTGGCACCTTTTAGAACTCCGTAATAGAATTTACATATATTAAATGAAAAATAAATTAGTTTGAGCAAGTTCTCCTCTCAGTTGCACCAATACAAACCATTTAGAGAGTATCTTTTAAGAACATGAATATATAGAAAACACTGCTCATGACATCTACCTGCTCACCCCTTGAAGACTCCTTGAAAACAGACAAAATTAACAACAGAGGTTGTTGAAAGAGAAAAGTTGTCAGCATGGAAATAGAACTTGTTTAATAAAGCAAAATTATGTTTTCAACCTAATTTAACATTTGAAAACTTTCTCCAATTCTATTCATATATTCATGCAAAGCAGGAAAGGTATGGGAAGCTCAGCACCAGAGACTGTGTATGCTTGTCATGCTACCATGCCTTTGCTAGCAAAAGTCTCTGTGTATAAATTCACTTCACTCTATCTTAAATATTCAGAGCTTTCAAAACCTTTCCCTGAGTGAGCATCAGTTGTGTAGTTTTATTCTGGAAAATGTTTGCTTAACCAAAGTGTTTAACCATGGTTCCAGAAACATCAGAGATAATGTTAGGATATCAGTGAAAGTGTTAGAATTGTAGCTTTAAAATGTCACAGAATACATCAATTGTATTATTACAACACTTATTGAAAAATTAGAAAATAAAATTTCTACTTTTAGGAGGAAAACCAAACTAGATGCACTTAAAAACAGAAGTATTTTTCTTTATTACAAGTTTTCTAAAAATGTTTTTGCTGTGCACAGTTATCTTAATGTGAACTATATCCTGAAGAATCAGGTTTGGGCACATAGAGTTTTCTTTCCAGATGTAGGAGTGACTTAATCATTACAATTTAGGAAGGAAAACCAAAACCAACACAAAACAAAACAAGAAAAATCCCTGCATTTTTTTAAGTCTGTCTTTGAGGTTTCACCTTGGGGCAAGTCTGTTGTTAATGTGTTTTCCATCCTCCTAACTGTGCCCTAGCTGGGGCCCATTTACGTGAAATAAAATCAACATTTGAAAGCCAAAATCAGGCAAAACATGATAGTTTAACATGTGCTTTTCAGAATTGATGAAGTCAGGGAAAAAACAGCCCCAAATCCACCAGTGAGGCCCCTTAAACTACATTTGTTTGCATACTTTGGCTTTATGAGAGTAAGTTTTAAAACAAGATTTACAGAACAAAGCAATCTGAGCTGCAGTTAGGCAAGATACACAGGGCTGCAGCTGATGTTTTCTTGTGCAAGGCATTTAATTCTCACATAGTAGGTGTTGTTGATGGATATGTCATAGATCAGCATTTCTTGGATATTTGAGTGTTCAGAAAAGTTTAGAAGTATTGAAACTGGAACATTCCTGTGTGTCTCATGCCAACTCTTGTGTTAAATTTAGAGATGTGCATCATGTGCAAGGAAAAATTGCAAAGGCTCTGGAATGAAGATCTTGCCTGTTAACCCCCTGTGATTTTGTAACAATCTGGAATAAATGCAGCAGACTTTATAGAATAAATATTGATCATTTACTTCACATCAGATATCTGCTTGTGAGGGCTGACCACAAGCCAAACAACATAAAGGCAGTGGATTTTGATACTCAGACACAGGAAGAATGACTGATATTAAGAATGATAGGTCAGGCTGCAAGAATTAAAAAAAGATTATCTTCAAGAATCAAAAATATTTCTAGGTATTGACAGATTTTCAACATTAATTTTACAGATACACTGATTTATGTTTTGTTTCTGAATAGAGGTTAAAAAAATGCTCTACTGTTACCTTTGGATAGTGATTAGAAACAGTCCTGTGCATTTAGAAAATACCCTCCACTTGCCTGCTAGAGTCAGGGTATCCAGTGAGCTCAGATTTTATTGCACCTTGTGCAATCAATTTCTCAATGTGGTTCATGTAGAGAGACTTCAAAATAACTTTATTGTTTTTCATGTTTCTGAAAGAAGACCCTAAGATTCAACATTAAGGTAACTACTAAATATATCACAGAACCACAGAATCACTAGGTTGGAAAAGACCTTTGAGGTCATCAAGTCCAATCATACCCTTCCTCTACCCAACCATATCCCTGAGCACCTCATCTAACCATCTTTTAAATATATCCAGGGTTGGTGACTCAACTGCCTCCCTGGGCAGCCTGTCCAGTGCCTGATAACCATTGATTTTTTTTCCTAATGTGTAATCAGAACCTGCTCTGGCACAGCTTAAGTCAAATCCCCCTCATCCCGTCACCTGTCATTTGGGTGAAGAGACCGAAGAGTCCAGCACTCACTTCTCTACAACCTCCTATCAGGTAAGTGGTGATAAGGTCTCCCCTCAGCCTCCTATTCTCCAGGCTAAACAACCCCAGTTCCCCCAGCCACTCCTCAGAAGGTTTGCTCTCCAGAACCTTCACCTGCCTGGTTGCCCTTCTGTGAACATGGTCCAGGAACTCGGCGTCTTTCTTGTAGTGAGGAGCCCAAAACTGGACACAGTACTCGAGGTGTGGCCTCACCAATGTCAAGTACAGGGGCACAATCACTTCCCTGGACCTGCTGACTATGTTGTTTCTGATACAAGCCAAGATGCCACTGGCCTTCTTGGCCATGTGGGCACACTGCTGGCTCATATTGAGTCTGCAGTCAACCAAAACCCCCAGGCCATTCTACGCCAGGCAGCTTTCTAGCCACTCTTCCCCAAGCCTGTAGTGCTGCACTCTGTTCTTCAACAGAGAGACTCTATATTACACAAGACACTGCAAAAATTTTGTCCCAGCAAACACTGGGACCTTATTCTGGTTGGACACGTTGCTTGGCAGGAAAAAAGCTCTTTGCTAAATTTTCCAAAATTTTAGTGCTTCTTAGCATCTTATTCTGAAATACTGCCATCAATGCTCAGCCCACTGTTCCAACATTGTTGTGGGAGGATAACCTGTGGCTACTTTTCCAACTAAAAATGTTCCACTTTCTCAAAGGAATGCCAAAATACACAGAGTATTACATTTTGTCCTGGTTTCAGTCAGGATAGAGTTAACTTCATTTGTAGCAGCTGATGGAATGCTGTGTTTGGGAGTTAAAATGAAAGCAGTGCTGATAACACCCTGATGTTCTTAGTTGCACTCAGACAGTCAAGGACTTTTTCAGCTTCTTTGTATTTCTCTACTCTTGAGAAAGGAGGGGCGAAGCCAGGACAGGTGACCCAGATGGGCCAAAGAGAGTATTCCATGCCAATTACGTCCTGCCCAATATAACGGGGGGCTGTTGGGAGGACGAAGAGGGGCGGTCGCGGGACGCGTGCTTCTTGGGGGGACGGTCGGTTCCGGGACAGCTCTGGGTGGTACGGCCTGAGTTGTGTGGTTCGGGGAGAAACTGCATTGGGTATCAATAGTTTCATATTCTTTTACTCTAAAGTCCTGTTAGCATTGTTATATTTTATCTTTCTGTTATCTTAGTAAACTATCCTTATCCCAACCCACGGGCCTCTTAATTTCTTGGTTTTGGAGTTATTTGACCCTTCCTTTTCCCTTCCCTTGTTTTCCCCCTTTTTCCCCTCTTCCCCTGCTCTTTTACTTTAAGAAGCAGGCAGCTGCGTGGATCTCAGCCCACAGCCGGGGTGAAACCACGACACATTTCTTAAATAAAATATGTATATCTTATACACAACCAAAATCAGAGATAATATTCTTACCTTGATTGAAAAAATCATACCCTTTAACATGCTAAATTCAGTACCAGAATAGTTAGAATTTCTTTCAAGACTTTCAATCCCCCTAATGTTTATATGGCAAACTGCAGTGCTGAGGAGACTGGGTCTCATAAACTTTGTAAGGAAGGGAACAGGATACATGCAACAGCACAACACAGTTCTTCAATAACTAGTTACAGTGTTGGAAGATGAGATGTGGGGTCATCACTGAACAGTGTCACATTATGCCTTATACATGGCTACATAAGGCCCAACAGCTCTAACTACAACTCTCTTTTTATAGATACGAAAACTGAAAGAGCTTCAATAAGTAAATTGTACAGATTAGAGACCAGAATTCAAGAATTCCTGTAACTTAGCCATGTACTATAGTCATATATTCTCTTCCAAAGTGCAGTGATTGTTAGCCTGTTACCATTAATACCTGAGGCTTAGCTTCTATACATTATCTTCTAGCTATGAATGTTTGGATAATTCTGAATTTCAGACCCCTAAAGGCTAAACTTTCCCACCGTTTGTTTGCATATGTATCCTTCTAACAGCCATGAAATTCAGCTGTTGCATCTTGCTTTATTCTTATTTCAGTTTACCAGTTGTCATAAATCTAAACCCTACATTCTTGTAGCTTAATTCTGAAAATGTGTGAAGAGACAAGAGAGTTTTTCTTTTAAGCATTTATCACTCCTTTGTTCAGTCTGACCTGTAGTTAAGTTTGCAAGAAAAGCAAGTGTTGTTAAAAAGAATGCATAATGATTTCCTGATTTTAAGAAGGCTGGGAAGTAGCTGGGACAACGTAGATTTTCCTAGGTTATGTGTCTTGACCCTCTTGAGCTTCCTCAATGATCTTTTTCATATTTGGAAACAACATTGCTCACTCTGAAACCATGAAACACCACAAAGCTGGTCTCCCATATCAATGTGTTTACTATGGGCAAAACCATTCAAGGGCAGAGACTCCATTATGTAAACAAAGTTATAACCTCATAAACTAGATATGGTACAGTTTTCCCCTAAAAAGGTTAATTTTGCTTCTCTACAAGAAGAGGACAAAGACAGCAGTTCATATATAGCATCTACATTTTATATATATATAAATACGTATATTTATATATATATAATATGTAAATATATATATAAACATATATACACACAAACATGTCTTGTGTATTCATATTGTGTATTTAAAAGACAATAAATCTAAGAATTGACATTTTTAGACACCCACTATACTATCAGACAACACACCATGTAATGCAAGTGTGTCCTGAAGCAAAAGCAAACCTTCAAGCTCTTTGGGTTTAAAGTGACATTAAAGTTTAAATGAAATGGGGTTCATTGCCCCTTGAGGAATTATCATTATCTTAAAATAATTTTGCAGATCAACATAAGCATAGCTGATGATCTCAGCTTTTTCTTTCTCCTTCTGCATCTTCTTTCCTCCATCTCTTCATTACTACAAATCCAGAGCACAAGAATGAAACATGCAATTAATACGGTTCCAGGGACAGAGAGGACAGAGCAGGAGAAAAACAGCCACAGGCTTTTCCACAGTCAGTGGCCCACCTTCCTTGGTGACAGCAAGAAGTATATATTCAGAGGATATGACTACTCTGTGCTTTAGAGCTGCCACCATGGGTTTCTGACTGTTCCTGAGATCTGAAGAGTTTCTTCCATGAAAAACCCTGCAGGCAGCTTGCCTGCAACCTTAATCACCTCCTCTCCCCTCCTAGCACAGATTTCTTGCATCTATGACTCTTCCCATAAGATGATTTATTGTGCATAAAATTCCACTTTACACCTAGATTATACTGCCGACTATCCAAATGCCAACTATCCTCCAAAACTCAGTCTTTTGGAGGCAATAAGCTGTCTGGTCTGAGTGCCTAAGTGCTTTCTAAAGCATAGTGGGTTTTACTAAAGCTTCCTCAGGCAACTACTGTATATTTCTATGATTTTAATTATTTAATTAATACTGCCTGCTGTGAATAAATTTGGTATCTATTAATCCATTTTTCAGAACATCTACAGCCTTCCAGTCTTAGTCTTTTATTCCTTCTGGATGATTTAGTGATTCGTGCTAAACATTACTGCTAGCAGCATTAGTTGGAAAATCATCATTACATAGCAATAGGCAACTGCTGTTACAATTAACGTTCCTTCTGGATCTATGTACACGGAAGCTCAGCTTGAGACACATCTTGTAGAAGCAAATAAATAAAAAGTACCGGAAGGTATGCAAATGGAACAAACTGATTAAGAACTCAGTGCAGATCCCATAAAATTATAAATGTATATAGCTAATACAATATTGAAAGAAAACTGATATCATATCCCTAATTACAAAAGCCAGTACAGAAATTGTGGGTGAGCTATCCAGTACTGCTGGCCATTAGTGCTGGGAAAGCTCTGCTATTGATGCAGGCAGCCCTGCTGCTCTAAGTAGAGCAGGAACAAGCTTAGTGAGGTTCTTAACAAAAATTTATTTTCTTCAGAATAAATGACTGCATATCACACTGACTCTTTTTAAGGGAAAGGTAGAATAAAGGGAATCTGTACAACATTGATAGCCTCTATAGCGTGCAACAAACAAATATTCAGGGGTCTTTCACAGAATCACAGAATCATAGAATGTGTAAGGGTGGAAAGGGACCTTTAAAGGTCATCTAGTCCAAGCCCCCTGCAGTAAGCAGGGACATCTTCACTAGGTCATGTTGCTCAGAGCCCCATCAAGCCTGACCTTGAATATCTCCAGGGATGGAGCCTCTCTGAGCAACCTGTTCCAGTGATCTACCACACTTATATTGAAGAACTTTTTTATATTGTTCAACCTAAATCTACACTTTTCTAGTTTAAAACCATTACACCTCATCCTATTGCTACATGCCCTTGGGAAGAGTTCTTCCCCAGCTTTCTTAGAGGCATCTTTCAGGTATTGGAAGGCTGATATAAGGTCCACCTTCTGTTCTCCAGGCTGAAAAAACCCACTCATCTGAGCCTATCTTCATAGAACTGCTCCAACCCTTTGATTATTTTTTGTGGCCCTCCTCTGGATACGCTCCTCTGTCCTGAACAGAGGTTGTAGTGAGGTGGGTGTCAGTCTCTTCTCCCAAGTAACAAGCAAGAGGACAAGAGGAAATGGCTTCAAGTTGTGCCAGGGGATGTTTGGATTAGAAACTTTTTAGGATGTTTTTTAGGGAAATTTTTTTTCACCAAAGGGGTTGTCAAGCACTGGAACAGGATACCCAGGTAAGCAGTTGAGTCACCATTCCTGGAAGTATTTAAAAGCTGTGTAGGTGTGGTGCTTGGGGACATGGTTTAGTGGTGAATTTGGCGGTGCTACATTAATATTGGACTTGATGACCTTAAAGTTCTTTTTCAACCAAAATGATTCAATGATTCTGTATGTTCTGCTCCCTTTTCTGACTGTAGGAGATGAATTTTCTGTCATATCTTCCAATCTATCCTAATTTCTATGTTCATACAGAACTTTGCACAGTGGTCTGTCTGTGCAGCCTTTTAGAGGTAAATATATAGTGCTATGGAGACTTATGGGACCTTGTGTGCCTATTAGGGCTTTAAAGTTTTAAAAAACTATTGACTGTAGTCAGACAGGTTGTCTAGAATGGCAACTCTATAGATAAGATGTACAAATACAGGAAAAAACATGGTAATGCCTGGGACATATAAACCTTGCTCAGTCTTTTGGTTCTCACAGAAGGTGCTGCAATTCAAACTGCAGACAGCAATAGAAACTATGAAAGAGAGGCTTTTACTAGTGCAATGATATTTCACCAAACAAAGTAATTCATTTTGATGGCTTCCTTAGGTCAACACTGGCATGCCAGATTTTTTTGCTGTCAAATGAAAATCTCCTGGGCTGATTTTTTTGGGTTTTTTTTTTTTTTTGTGGGCTTTTTTAATGAAAGGATTAAATTTTATTCACCAGTCACTATGATGACAACTATCTCACTTGCTGTAGTTGTCCTGAAAATACAAATTTAAGTGGATAGTTAGGAAGATGAGTTAGTCATAGGTAAAAATACTCTGTGAGGATTATTTATGGTGCTATTTCCATGTTCCTGGCTTCAGTTTTCTATTGGAAATGGTGATGCTTGCTATGTTCCAGTCACAATGTTTATATTATCTACACAAATAACAGGATACACTTCATATAACGCTACTAAATTTATCCTCAGAAGCAATACTGGCTAATAGTGTTTTAGAAGGAGAAAAGTAATAAATACTATGGTAGTAACCATTCTGGCAATTTGAAATAATGTGCTAGAAAATAATGCCTCTTCTGCTACCTTCAAAATGAGAAATGAACATATGAAAATTTGAACTATAAAAATGCATTTTGGGTAAATATTTTGCTGTATCAACCTTTGAAGAATCTTTTCTAAACAGAAGTACCAAAACAGCTCTTGTGCCTGATCAGGAGCAAAGTTCTTCAAAAGATCAGGCTGAGCACCGTGCCCCATCTCCAAGGAAGTCTGAGGTAATACCTGAGTTATGAGAGAATTCTTGTTGCTACTTTTCAGAGGTCTTATCTCATAATGCCTCCAGGTATCATTTAGTTTTACTCTATATAAACTGATTCTCACTGAAGCCTCCCAATAACAAGGGACATTGAAGCTAGGAAGCTAAGGTGCAGATGCTGTACTGTGAAGTTTCAACTCTTTTATTTTTTTCCATTAAATAACAAGTTTATTCACAGCTCCCATACTGGTAGATGACATTCCATTGTTCATTGCATAAGGATCTTTGATAGCTAAAAAACATTTTGAATGATAGATTAAGCATTCTGCTTAATAACCTAATAATAATATGTCTTCCTGGAAAAAAGAAAAAGTGTCTACATTTTTGCTTCTGATGTGAGATGGTAATAATTCAATGACAGGTATAGTTTGGCCTAACTGGAACTAACAACTATTAGGAGCAGAGAGCCTATTTATCTTTATTGCTTCAACTTGAGCCATACAAACTTGATATATGATTCTGTCATGGGAAGCTCAGTGTCACCTACTGGTGCCACCAAATATTTCAGTTAAGGAAATGGTCCTATTCTATATTCTGATTCATAGTGTGTTTCTTTTGGTTATGGATCACTAATCCAACAAGGTCTGATAAGAGGACAAAGTTTCTTGTAATGATCTAGGAATGCACTTTTGCTGACATTTCTCTCAAAAGTGGAAGCTTTTTGTGTGATCATCCACATATTTTCTTAGAATTTACTGTACTCAAATGAGTTACTTTCTGGAATGTTCTTTGTCCACTTCTTTGTCCGGTTCTTTCCTACTGCAAAGGTATCACATAATCCTTGTTATTCATTTCCCCTTTGCACCTATTTAAAACCAAGCTCATCTTTCTGAACACCAGTGGTTAGGACTGTACACAGAGTTCTAGAACTCTTACGCTTTGCATACTGACATTCACATTATCCCATTCCATTGAAAATAGTCTGGAAATATCATTACTACATATGACCTTTTCAGGTGCACTTTACTGATGGTTCAAAGTAATTTTTACAGTTTTCATACTAATCCTCAATTTAATAAATTCCCTTAGAATGCCTTATGTGAAGTCCAGAGAGCTTAGACTGCCTGCATCATCCTTTCACAGAAAGTGAAATTTCATCAGAGCCATAGAGTTGTCTTTGTACATCCTTCCTTTAATAAATTAGTGTTACATTTCACATTTACTGACCTTTCTCTAATTAGATGAATTAAAAATCCTTGGTTTCAGAACTTTTTTTTAAGGTGCAGGTGTCTTCCTTCTGTATTAGAGAAAAAAATTATCTGGTCCCCCACATTTTCAGTGTGTTTCAGTGAGACCTTTTTGTTTTGATGCCACTGAGGATGAAGTAATAAGACGTGGCTTAGTTACAGTGGTTAGTACTTTGCGGTTGATGTACTTTGCCCTTAACGTGAGAAGGAAGTCTGGGTAA
Source organism: Hypotaenidia okinawae (assembly GCA_027925045.1). NCBI lineage: Eukaryota > Metazoa > Chordata > Aves > Gruiformes > Rallidae > Hypotaenidia > Hypotaenidia okinawae. The sequence continues at coordinate 130,763,684 of BSDF01000002.1, read as the reverse complement.
TCAATATTTATTGGAACCAAGGCTACTTTATTACATAACTGCAACAGGAAACAAAGAGGGTCTGGTAGTAAGAGAAATTCTAGTTAAGTTCCACACCAGATTTTTGCAGAGATAAGAGACACTTAGAAGCACATCAAGAAAGGCCTCTCCACAGTAATGAAAGAAAACTGGGCAAGCAGAGAGGTATTCCAACAAACTTTAAGGGAAGCAAAATCCATTTGGATTTTTGATATTAAAATCTCGATCCAGAAACTCACTGTGCACAGATACCTGTTGGGAATACTGAATTACAAGTAACTCAAAGTGATTTTTTTTTCCATTATGCTGTGCACCAGGGTCAGATATGATGCAGCCACTTTGAACTGCCTTTAAAATAGATGTATCTGAAACAGGTGATATTTTTATTTGAGATTTTTGTTTCTCTTGAGTTGATGAATGGTTTTGTTCAGAATAACAAATGAGGAAACAGTAAAAGCCACTTTGCAAACACTGTCTGCATGCAACCATGGAATGGGACTGAATAAACCTCTCTGCAAGGTTTTCATTTGCCTACTCTAATTACAAGCATCTGGGAGTAGTTGCAGGTTTGATGTGAATAAAGGATACCTACTTAATAGTCCCCAAGGATATTGAGTTTTGATTATGGCTTTTCAAGGCATCAGATGTCATGAAAGAGAAATAACAGAAACATAACTGAGATAACGTAAGATGACTTCAGGGACCCTGGCATCTGAAAGCATTCCCAGTATGATGGAGAAGAAGCTGGGACTTGAGGTCTAGCTCTGGGCTTCAGAGAAGGGTGCTCACTGGAAAGAGCTCTGGGACACTGGAAAGAGAGACTAGGAATCAAGTCATCAAAGTAGGGATTCAGGAAAACAGAATTGTGAATCTCTTCTTGGTAAATAAGACCTGAACAAAAACCATCAGTGACTCAGCTGCCGGTACCTTGCTCTAAAAAAACACAGTCTTAAGACATTGATACTACTGTATTATTAAGAATGGAAAATCAGAATGAAAAAGTTGGTAGAATTTTATGTCCCAGACAAACAGTTTATTTTTTATATGTTCAGTTTCCCTGTCTGAACTTTTTTTTGAGAGTTGTATGTTTCTTATCAAAGTGATCGGTTGGTATTTCTCAACCTGTTTTCTGAAGTGTAGCCACTGGTGCAATCCATTAGATTTCAGATCCCCCTGAGAAATGAAGTTTAACAAGGGTAAGTGCTGGATTCTTCACCTGGGAAGGGGCAACCCTGGCTACACATACAGATGGGGGATCAGGAATTGGAGGCCAGCCATGCCGAGAGGGATTTGGGGTCCTGGTCGACACCAAGTTAAACAAGAGCCAGCAGTGTGCCCAGGCAGCCAGGAGGGCCAACCATATCCTGGGATGCATCAAACACAGCATTTCCAGTCAGTCCAGTGAGGTGATTAATCCCACTCTGCACTGTGCTGGTGCAGCCTCACCTCAAGTACTGTGTGCAGTTTTGGCACCACAATACAAGAGGGACATAAAAATATTGGAGAGAGTCCAGGGAAGGACAATGAGGATGGTGAACGGTCTGGAGGGGAAGTCTTATGAGGAGAGGCTGAAGTCCCTTGGTTTGTTCAGCCTGGAGAAGTGGAGGATGAGGAGACTTCACCATGGTCTATGGCTTCCTGAAGAGGAGGAGTGAAGTAGCAGCTGCCACTCTCCTCCCTTTGGTGACCAGTGATAGAACCCAAGGGAACAGTATGAATCTGTGACAGGGGAGGCTTCAGGTGGATATTAGGAAGAGGTTCTTTGCTGAGAGGGTGGTCAGGCACTGGAACAGACTCCCCAGGGAAGTGGTCACGGCACTGAGCTTGACTGAGTTCAAGAAGCATCTGGACAATGCACTCAGTCCCATGCTCTGACTTGGCTGGGCCTATGTGGAGCCAGGAGTTGGACTTGATGATACTTACGGGTTCTCCCAACTCAGGGTATTCTATGATTTTACATCAAATATTTGTAGTTAAGAATATATCTTGATCACCCTGGTTTTCATGGGGATTTGCTTCAGTCAGTAGCACCATTATCCCTATTTAAAATACCCACAATCTTTTTGTAACACTGGAGTTATAAAAATACTCCTCCTCTCTCCAGCATAAGATCCTTGTGTTGGATGCTAAAAGGACAATAGTGTGGAAAATATACCATAGAAATAAAGAATCTCCTAGATGCAGAAAAGTATGGGAAGGATCAGAGATGGGACCTAGCTTTTAATTCAAATATTCCCTGGTTCTACAGGCAAATTAATTGCATTCACAGAACTCTACCTGCAGCCTTGGTCAGTCTACCTCCTGATTTACCAGTGCTTGCCATGTTTTATCATGTCTTAAAGAGAATTCCACAGTAACAAAACAGTATACTTAATTACTACAGGAATTATAATAATATAACAATCATACTGATTTTTAATCTTCAGTCTTGATCTGAAAGATGTTTGACTCTTTCTGCATTACCTTTACCTGTCTGGTCCAACTCCCATCCCATAATTTCTTTCTGTTAACGTTCCCTCTTGCAAGTTCATTGTAACAAAAAAAAAAAGACAGCATCTTCTTGACTTGCCCAGGTATCAGTGGTATTTCACTGCTTTTGTTCAATCTTAAAAGTTAATGTCCTTTAACCAATCACAGTGTGATAACTTTTGACAGTGCTTTTTAAAACACTATGTCAGGTGCTCTCTGAATACTAAAAAATTGCCTATTTTGTCAATAATGTTTTCCTTGCTTATTGCAAAAATAGATTTTCAATTTCATAATAATACATTCACTTTATCTTCTCTGCTTAGTATTTTGACTTTAATAATTCCACTAAGGCATTTGACTCCTTGATCCTATGAAATGTTTTAAATTTTTTTCTCCTCAGCCAAACAGTCTGCATTTTTTTCTCTACCTTCGGGTTCTTTCTCAACTGATGACACTACATGAGCTAGACTGCCATCCTTCAGGATCTCTCCTGAGACAAAATCAGCCTGAACATTTATGTATTTAAAATTCTCACTTCATGTATAATTCCTCATTGTTGATTTTGAATCCTCAAACATTAAGCTGGTGAAAATACACTTCACTTGAGATAGTTATGGTACATTAATGCGTGACATTAACTCACCATTTAGAATTGGTGAGTTCTAAAATTTTTCTGAATAAATTTCTCTTTCTTTTTATTTCTTCATTATTATACCATCTTTCCCGGCAACTTCTCACTAATTCAGGTCTAAATTTAAGAGCAAGATGTGCCCATTTTTTGACTTACGGCTTTTTCACAAGCAGTTTTCTACATCACCCCTTAAAATGATTTTGTGAACATGCATATGCAATTTAAAATGACACAGCTGTGATTTCAGGGATCTGCATTGGATGTAGCACAGAGGTGGAGGTTCTCTTTTTTTACAACTTTTATTTTTACTTGACTGTGAAGGAATGTGAGACCAAATTGATGCCAGTGAAGGAAAATGAAGACATAGCAGAGCAAATCCCCAAGGACCAAAGCCACAGTATTCATTAACCTGTGCTCAGCCTGTCAAGCACCTGAGTCTTCACTACTCTAGTATTATGTCGTGTGGGATAGATAAAGCAAGTCATATGGAACCTCACTGTGTTCACCAACATCCTGAATATGTCATCTACAAACTGCCTCAAAATCAAGATGAATTTCCTATAAGGTAAGTCAATCTGTACATGAAAACATGCTTTTTCAGGTTTAGTGTTCTTGGCTGTTTGACCACACGACCAGTGAGATAATTAAAATTCCTAGAATTTTAGCAGATTTAGCACAGCACTGCTCATCAGCACATTCTTTATGCCATTCATTTGATGTAATTCATTAAAAGATAGGAGGATTTTGAAAAAGGGAGAAAAAGCCTTTTGTGTGTGATGAGAATTGCATGGCCATGGCAGAGCAGTGCTGACTACCCACGACTTCCTAAACTCTGATTCTTTTAACGCAGTAGCCATACCAGGAAAATACGTCATTTTCTGGCACAGAAGTTTCCTTTAAAAATAATCTTTATTAAAATAAAGAATTTGTCTCTACTGTTATGAAAGGTATTAGGTTCTTTCTGTGAATTACCTTGCCAAAGGAATGAGGAACCTTCTTCCCTGATAGGTCCCATCCTCATAATTTAAGTACCTGTATCTAGACACAACCTGTCTGTGCTTCTATATTCATCAACATGGAGTTTTCTAAGGATATCATGAAGTAATGAAGATCTGAATTGTCAATGAACTTGGGAAAAAGTTATGTTGGATGACAGAGAGAAATCTGGCTACATCCTTAAATAAAACACAATATGCACAGCAAATGTCAGAGTTTCTTAGAATGATCTTCATTTCTTCAGACAGTAGGGGATGCCAGTATTCCTAACACTTAAACAAAAACGTCATAGAAGTCCTGCCTGACTCATTGTTTTCAATACAATTAAGTTAGGTATCAGTTTTCCTATACTCTTCAAATACAATATTTAATGCCAAGTCTTGCATCTTATTAGCCAAATGAATTTAGTCCAAAACACCTCTGAATTACCAACTCTGTAGTGTAAAAGTTGCATTCAGATAATGTGATCTGATACAAACTCAGAGCTGAGTATTAAATCTAATGAGGGAGTAGTCCCTTGTATCTGCAGAGGGTTTTTGAATGCAGTGGAATGTTAACCAGTTTTATCCCCTGGTATTGCTGGTTTGCAACAGCCACTCCTAGATACTCAGGATTCTGCAGGTATTTTATTCTGCAGCTTCTAAAGGAAGAAGGAACATAACCCCCCCACATTCCTTTCTTCTGCCTTAGCTGCACATATATTCCACAGGCAGGCCAGTAAACTAGGAATGCAGCACTCCCACAGAGAGTGAAACAACTACAAAACCAGCTGAAACAAAACCAGATTTTTTTTTTTCCTCCCAGTAGCTAATACTTAAAATGTCACTGGAAAATGAGGTGGAGGAAGAGAGTCTGCCTGTACAGTTGTGGGGAGGAGAGTTCTTCAGGTTTTTTTATTTCTTTCAAATTACTATGACTGACCTGAAAAGGATGGTGCTCAGACATCACCCTTTGAAAAAATACATCCATTTATTGCCTGGTCTCCATCAGAGTAAAACTAGAGCAAGTGAATCAGTGAAAGCGTGATCAATCAGGTAGTGCAGTGTGTACCATTGGTATGCTTGAGAAAAAATTTCTCTCATAAAATTTCGACAGAAAATTTACATAGCAATTTGGTTTGTTTACACCTAGAATACAAAAGACAATAGGGGAATGTTTTGCTTCATTCATTTTTTTTTGTTCTATTTTAAAGGGTAAATAAAACCCCAACATTTATGGGACAAATTTTTTATGCACTTTTATTCTGGCAAGTTAGTTTAAATCACAGCGTGCGAAAAGTCGCACAGAAATCTGTCAGAAGATACAGCTTTCCATTTGAAAAAAATATCTTGAGTGCAATCAGTTAAAGTACTATGTAGGGGTAATTTGCAAAATAGATTTTCTCCACTCTGAATTTCAATTTATATGAAGTATCTTCTATATCTAGAACAGGAAGTATCAGAATATATTCATACATAAAGATTTCAGATACAACTCTGGCAGCAGTGTCCAATGTACAGTTTTATATTCAGCTGTGGTTTTCTACACCTTAAGGTAATTTAAATGTTAAACTCTCGGTTTCACTATGAAATAGCCTAGGAGAACTAAGCTGTCAAGTAAAAACTGCCAGAAGTACAGTGCCTGGAGCAAAGACCTCTAAAATATGATGGTTTTCATTTTCAATATATTCCAGTTTTGCTTCACATGAATTGATTTTAAAGCTTTCTTCTTCAAGCTTTTAGTCAGAATGATCTCAAACTCACTTCTAACCTAGGTGTTACATGCGGTCCACATATTATTCACATTTCCTCTGTATTAGACCTGTTCCCCTATATAAGCTCTGGTGAACCTCCTGTGAAGCTAGGGAGAAGAAAGGCAAGTTGCCAGTACCTTAAGAGTTAATTTTGCACTAATTCTGAAGATGAATACCTAGGAGCTAGAGAAGGTCTTGGAAACTTCAGCAGCTCACGAAATCAGTGGGACATGGAATTTCAAACTCTGGTCACAGACCTCAAATCGTTCTCAGTTCATCTGAGGTGGCCCACAGGAATGTCTCAGTATTGTGTTTTAGTTATGATTCATAATTATGACCATTCTTCCACACCTATACCAAGATGACAGCAGGAATTTTCTTGTCACACTAGGATGGGAGAAAGACAAGATTTCCTCATCAGATCTTAGCTACAGCCCTGTGTTCCACAGCAGATGTAGAAGGCTGACTGTGGAGTGTGCTTCAGGAAATTTCAGAATCCCTGCTCTAGATTTGTTGTTAAATTTTGGATTATTTAAATTTTGGGTATGATATGCATTTTAACATCCTCATCTTGAAATCCATTTATAAATTTTACTGGATCTGATTTCTGAAAACGAGGAAAAATCTCCACTACATTGTTATTTCAGTAGCTGTTTCACTTGTATCTCTATCACAGTCTAAGTTTTATATACTTGAAATATATTGTATGTCAGAGTTATTCCAGATTTTCTGCCTTCCTGTGACAACTATTGAGTTTATATAAGAAAAATAAAAGCTTGCCTCTTGTAAATGCAACAACAATCTTAGTGCTTCCCTACTACAATAGGATATTTTTTCTTTTATTTTAGGGTAGTTTTACTTCCAAACTGGTTCTTATTTAGTGAAGACATTAGGGTGACAAGAAAGACTAGTGAATCCAGTGGAAAAATTGTTTACAGAAAGTGTATGCAAAGTCAGTCCTATCTGTAGCCATGCATCTTCCCATTTATTGTGTGTGTCTTGGTTCCAAGGAGCTGTAGGTATACAAGCAAAAAGTGGATTTCTTCTGACATGCTGCTTCTTCACAAAGGTGAAAATAGAGAGCTCAATGTTTATATTGAGTTCAAGCCCTTGGACTCCTGAATCAAAGTATTTAGTTAAAAATTGACTCCTTTTTGTTTGCAGAGCCTTTGACTCCAGCTGCCTGTATTGTAAAATTGGCCCATGTCCAAGAGTGTTTTGAGCATCTCCAGGGAAGGAGACTCCACAACCTTTCTGGTCAACCTGTGACACTCTTAAACCACTCTCACAGTAAAAGTTCTTTCCTACACTCATGGAACCTCTTATGTTTCAGCCTGTGCCCACTGCACCTTGTTCTGTCACTGGGCACAACAGAGAAGATCCTGGCTTCACCTTCTTTGCACTCTCATTAGGTATTTGAACACACAGATTAGCTCTCCTCCATTCCTTTTCTCCAGGCTAAACAGCCCCAGATCCCATCCCTTGATCATCTTTGTGGTCTTACCCTGGAGTTTTTCCAGTATGTTCATCTCCCTCTCATATTGGAAAACCCAGAACTGGACACAGTACCTCAGACATGGCCTCACCAGTGCTGAGATCACCTCTCACCACCTGGCTTCAGTGCTCTCCCTAATGGTGTTCAGGATACCACAGAAAAAATAACTTTGTTCTTCTAATAATCACTACTCAACTATAAAATCCGGAAACATCCCCAACCTTAAATTGGAAAATATCGATTAATTGATTTGCAGTTACAATTTATCAAGTTACTGTTACATAAAAGCTTTTTTAATTGTGACTAAAGATGATAGCTACGGATACCCGAAAGGGTTATTCTTTTCCCACGAGTTGCCTAGGTAGCTATTGCCCTATTCCTGTGCTATCTGTATATAATTCAACGTGTCTGTAATTGTGTTAGAGTCACTGTCTTGCTTTAGTTTCTCCCAGTCTTAAAAAAGCAATGATGTATGGCTTCTATGACTATCACAAACAGGAAGGCAGGTCTTTGCAGATTTTTCTCCCCGTGACTGTGATACAAAAATTGAAACCTGGATTTTTCCATGCTTGTAAGACATACCAGTCTGGTATCAAAGGGCCAGTCTTACCACCAATATAATGTTTATTACCCAGGAATGATTACCTTAATGCAAACATGCGTGCACACAAGTTGCTGGTGTCTGTTTTATTGTATGCTGCAGTTTGGCCTGGGTGTGCCCAGAATCCGTCTCTGGATAAGAGATCCAGTCATGCTAGTGCAGCATAGGCTGTAACCCTTCAGTATCCGAGTCTTTCAGACACTCTGAGTAGTTTTGCCACCGGCATTAGACTTCAGGAAAACCTACAGCAAGGAATTACCTGCAATGTTTGCTTTTATGGTCACTGCTCTGATAATAGTTCCACCAATTTGCCGGAAGTAAAATCCAGTTTATGACTTCCTTCGTGCAGTCCAGAAGCCTGTATGAAGACCCTGCAAATCATGGGAGCCTTAAGATACTGTCTTTGAAGATACTTTGTTTTATCTCCATGGAGGCACAGATTATCATGTGAACAACTAAATACCAAACTACAGAAATTCCACGCCGTATTATCTGACAAGCAGTGGAGACAAAAAGAGTTAATTCAAAGCCAATTCCTTTGAGAAAAAACAGACCCTTTCTGTTTTCAAGTCATAGTGATCACTCTGTAACTAATGTCCTGGCCAGTTTCGTAGGAGTTGGTTTGTTTTCATTTTTGAGTCGGTTATGTAAACAGTAATTCTTTATAATACTATTTACTTGCTAGTAAGAAATACAGCCAGGTTAAACAGCACATGTCTATATTTTTAAAAAATTGTTTCTTTTTGTTTTATAATTTAGTTTTGATGGGCAAAGCTAATTTAAAAACACAAATCAGATGCCAGGGAAGAAAACACCTCAAAGGTTCTGTACTTGGAAAACGTATATTACTTTATTATTAGCACCCATAAAATTAGCAGCCTGCTTTTTTCAGTCTGGGCTCTCAGGAAAGCAATTGCTGTTGACATCCAAAATGAATTAATCTAAAATAGGGATATGGGAAAAACAGAGAATATTGTTGCATTTTGCAATAGTGTTTTTACAAAACCAGAAAAGCTTGATTCAAAGAAATTAAATATTCAAAATCAGTGATGGAATCTCATAGATTTTGGTCAAGCTCTTATTTTAAATGTCAAGTTATGAATCTGAAAAATGAAACTGGAACATGGTTTTGGACATTGTGTCTAACTAATGCTTCCAAAGAGAAAAGGCAAAACAGAGTATTTTGAGTATCAGTTTAAATAGGAAAACAAGTTATAAACATTCCTTTCCTGATTACCATTCTTAACTTTGTACCCACAGCTAAAGAGTATTGCTTGAATGGGTTAAAAAAATAAAAATCGGTATTTGTGGTTGCAGATTGAAGTTCTGTTCCTTAAGATAATTTCCAGGTTACCTTTCTTCAAAGACTGTTTGCATTCCAAAGTCAATATACTTACTTGTATGTTTCTTTAACAGTTTGCAGAAATGTCTAGACTTATATTTCAAATACCCTTCTTATGTTCCAGCTACATGAATAAGCACATTTTTTTGCTTAAACCTCACATTTTCTAGCAGATTAAGCATGTAGGAATGTTAAATCTTGTGCATTGTCAGTAAATATCCCATTCATAAGTTCAAAAGTCTGTAATAACACTAAAAAAAAAATCACAATGTTCTCTTATTAATTACATGGCAATTTATTAGAAAGAGGCAGAAAAGCACTGTTTCCCACAGCAGCAGAGTATTCATGTCAGCAGGCTATCTACGCCTGGGATGTGTGTCTAAATCAGGCAGCCTGGACTCTAGCCACAGACCCTGGGAAGTGCTGTGCTCCTCCAGAGGCTCTCTCAGCTCCTGAGAAAGTGTCCACACTACTTTGTGGGCTATTTAAGGGTCCTACATTTCCCTATCTGCTATGTAATATACAGATTAATACGTTGACAGCGGTGGTGGCAGACAGCACAACATTCATCAGTCTGCATGCTCAGAGTACTGCTGAGCGCTTAGGTCAGACATACCTCTGCAGTGAAGTCACAGGTGAATGCTGCATGAGGATACAGCTCAGGGAGTCCCTCTCTAGGACCTCCAGAATGAGCACAAGGCATTTTTGGAATAAGGACTCAATACCTACACCAGAAAATAAAGTGCTTCTGACACATTGCATCCTTCAGGGCATCCTTTCTATACCCAGAGACAGAGACTGACTGGCAGAACCAGGTGTGCTAGATTGTATCTTTGGATTGAAGGAGTGAAGGATGCACCCTGATTTTCTGCCTTCAACCTTGTGAAGAGGAGTATCAACAATGGGTTTTAAAGGCAGCAAATGCAACGAAACACACCCATGATTAGAATGATTAGTCTTTGTAAAGACATATCTACATGTCTTTTGGAAAAGTGAAGTCATACTCACTCAGATGAACTGTCTGATAAAGAAATAAGCAGTGCTGACATTCTAAGGCACAGTTTCACCTCAATTGGTAGTCCCAAGCTGAAAAAATGCTTTGACACTTGCTTAGATAATATTAAAAAAACCCACCCTTTTGTGATGTTATCATGGGCATAAAGCAATGTAAAATGGCCCTGAAAAAAGCCCCAGGTTTGCCATTCTCACTCACTGCCTGTCTTCTTCCCTGGCCTTTTACTTTATACTCTTCTGTCTCCTTCTCCTGTCCCCACTTTTATTATTTCTTTTACTCAAATAGAAATATGTGTCACTGGTCAGATTGTGCATTGAGCTGGTCTCCAAACCCCTGTCACCTTCTCCATCTTCCATAAGACCTGGCTTTCACAAGGGCGATTTTTCCCTTCCTATCCACCTCATTCTTATTCCTCTCACCACACTCTATAAATTGTTTCCCGGAGTCTGGTCTTCATTTATCTTTTTCCTATCTTACACTATAAACGTTTCAGGGCGAGGGATGTATCTTATTGCACGTTTATAGAATGATGTGTACATTTACAGCTCTCTGCAAATGACTTTTTAATAACAGGGGCAAAATCTTTCAATCCCTAAACAGGCAGAAATCTTTCTACCCCACATAAGTTTTACTTGAGTGAAGTCGGACAAAGGCAAATGTCACTAGTGTAGTAGTAGTAGTAATAAAAATGTGTATTGATAGTTTATTAAGACCCAAATTCTGACAACAGTCCTGCAAAGTTAAAAAACTCACAGCACTGTCTGTTTTAAGTGAAATTTAGCAATAGAAAGAAATTATTTTCAACAAACTGCTCTAGTAGGTCAAAGTAAAATATTCCTCATCTTGGAATTTAAAACTCTCGAATAAGCCCCAGGTCTCTGGGGAGTCATTCTGTAAGGGAAATACCAGTTTTCACCAAGATTGTCTTTCAATTAATTTTTTCCTTAGATGCCATATGGTAAGGGACACATAGTCTAGTAATCCCCCCTACTTTTATATCAAAGTATCTTTTCAGCGTGACTGTATGAACATGCACTCACAGTTGTATGGTCACATTTTTTTTGTTTCCACATTTTATTCATAGAAATTCTAGACTTGCCATTTATTTTCTGAGGTTTCTGTGGTTATTGTTGTCAGAGGTACCAGCACTGAAGTGAAGGAACACATATCTCATATTTTCTATGTGTGGTATAAAAAAATCCAGACTTCTGCAGATTTTTCAAGCACTGGTTACTTTATAATTTCCTTCCTTCTCTTCCATTTCCAGCTTTTGTCTAGATTGTAGGCATGCCAGACATAATTTTCAACAAAGAAATATTGAAATAGGAAATACTCCATAGTATGTTCTTGATGTTGAGTCTGCAAATTCTATCGTGCAAGTCTTCAAAGTTATGCTCTAAGGATAGGAGCTGCTAGGGAGAACAGACATATTGCTGATAGGAAGTAGAACCTATCATTTTAGGACCATGTCTAGCACACATACAAAAATGTCAGCCTTGAACAACTAAAAGATGCAAGAAATCAACCTAAATGACAATAATAATTGTCTGATGTTTGAAACTGGTACAAAGAAGGAACATGGAAGAAATTACAGTAGTTCATTGCCAGAATGACTTGACAAATCCTGACCATCAGAAAAGACTAATGTCTGAACCAAAAGAAAGATTAAGGGTCAAATTCCTTCTGATATCAAATTGTGTACTGTCTTAGAAAATTTTTCATTATTCCTGGCTATGAGACTTAATATGAATTCCATGGAAAACCATGGTAATTAGATCAGGCTGTACACAAGGAACATCTTTCCTTTGGGATATAAAAAGAGTGGCAGTGAGCACAACTGTGAAACCAGAGAGAAATGTGTGAAGAGAAACACTCCTGTATTTCTGCTGATTTTAAAAAGTCATCAGTAAGGAATTGCTGAGAATCATTCTTTTTTCAATTTTCCATTTTATCTTTTCTTAAAGCATTTTAAGATCATGTCCTATAGACACTAATTTTAATTCACAATTACTATGAGGAATATAACATATTTTCATAGCTTGCTCTATGTCTTCAATGACAGATTCAGCAGTCTCCTTCCTGGTATCGGTGCATAATGGCTGTGCGCTCTGAGCTCTGGAGGAATTCTGGCATTTTTATAGCAGCCTTCCAGTACCTAAAGGGGCTACAGGAAAGCTGCAGAGGGGATGTTTGTCAAGGAGTGTAGTGATAGGATAAGGGGTACTGTTTGACATTTTATGACAAGAGATTTATATTTCCCATCTACACCACTCTGAACTCTCATAGACATATCAGCTGATGCATCTGGGCCTTTCTTCTCTTACTTTGTTTCTAATGGAGAAGATCCTGGGTTATAGCATAAAACGTGTAAGCAAGCTGAAATGCATAATTGTATTCTTGAATTGTTTGGGGTTTTTTTGTTATGTCATTCCTTAAGTCATTTAGCAACACTAAGGAATGTTTTAAAAATTTCTGTGAATGATGGAACAAATGAAACTCAGCTACTAGAACCTTTCTGCCATACATGTCTTACTAGGTTTTCATTAAGGCTATTAATTGTGCCCCTCTTCTTCTATCTAGCTGCCTCTTTCCACAACGTTTACAGTAAGTCTTGAGCTGCTAAACCCCTATCCATCTCCCAGATAGGATTCAGTCTGATCACTTAATTCCAAACAGACACATACAAAAATGCATCAGGCAGGCTATGAGTTTTAGTCTATTACGAAATGACTGAAATGGGATAAGCAGGCAGCGATAGGAGCTCTTTCGAACTACAAAAACTGGAAAGAGTTTGAATCTATTAAGTAATCCATTGAGTAAGTTTATCACTGCATTAATATCTAGCCCTTCTTCAAAGCTAGTTTAAAATGTCTGTATCTATAGATCTTCCATTACTTCCCATGATATACTGATCCCTGACATAATATATCTCACTGATAGGAATTTATTCCATCTTAATTTTGTCAAATTATTCATGGTTATATTCCCCCATGGCGCTGTAAATAATTTCTCTTCATCGTTTGGGTGAAATCTCAGCCCCTCAGAAATTATAAGAGTTTTGCTGTTCTGAGGCCAGAATTTCACCCTTGGTTTTGCATGCTTGATATACTTGAGAATGTTATAGTAAGTTATCACTTATGTAGGCCATAAATATATATCTGTTTTAATCAATCACAGGAGAGAGCTTACAGGAAATATGAAGATTAAAATATGAAGTCAGAGCCCTTCATTGGAAAGGCAAAAGCATTCATCCAATAAACTGTCATACATGATTAAACAGGTCAGAAAGAAAGACCACCTGGCAAGTAGAGGCTAAAGAAAATGCTGAATGTTGGTTGAAAAATACACATATCACAGAAGAACGATCTCTTAGAGCATTAAATCCTTCCCTTTGTTGAAATGTCTTTGTCCTTCCATATGAAGCTTTTAAAGTAGAAAAAAAATAATAATAAAAGGAACTGTTGCAGGAAAAAGGCATTAATTAGCAGAATAGGATGAGGGAAGGCAAGGCAAGGCAAGGCAAGGCAAGGCAAGGCAAATTTTCCTGATTTTTTTTCATATCTTTCTCCAGGTTTCAGGACTTATTATTCTTCCACCATATTTTCCTCCTCTCTTATCCCTACCACAACATTCAGAAACAATAATTATTTATACAGCATTAAAAAATACAGTGATAAGATGAGGCAGAAAAGAGAATTTGGAAAACAGAGAAAAAGATGTGTATTGCAATTTCTTATATATGTTTTTCTAATTATTATTTGTCATAGTTCTGCTTTGACATTTCTGGTATTGTTGACATTTATCACAGAGTTAGGTTCACCTGACTAGCTTTTTGCTGTTGCACAGGTAGGTACAATCTAAGTGGAGGAATACAGTATTGCAAAATAAAAGTCATGATGATTAACTAGTCCCATGCCATTCGTTCTTTCAAAGAACTTTATTGATGCAAACACATTTAAGATTGACAATGGGGTCTTACAGAAAGCAAACTCTTTTGCACTGAGGTCTTTATCATTATGGACTGAGTGATTCATAAGTCTTTTTAGTACTTTAGATTGTTACCTTGCTCATTTCTTGTGCTTTCACACTACAGACACAACTACCAGTGATACACAGCACAGATGGATATTGTATTTGCATCTGACAATGGAAGGCTTTTCTCTAGGATAATGATAGCATGAAACCAAAGTAAGCAGACTGTTTTAGTAGAATGATGGGGTGGCTTTAACATTAAAAGAGATGAAATAAAACTTCAATATAAAAGACCCGTGGTGCTATTTTCAATTTGTATTTTGCAACAAAAGTCTAAACAGAGTATTTATATAATATGCTGTTCTGATGTTTTCACTCTTATGTAAGTATTTTGAAATAATTCTGAAAAATGTGTAAAAAAGATATAACTAATCTCTTTGCTTGGAGTGTTTCCCAGTTGATGGATCAGAATACTATTTGTCATTGAAAACATTTGTCAGAAAAAGGCTAAATATGCCATCATTCAATATTAAATGCTGTAAAACTATCAAAGTTACACCAACCTTGGCAAGCAAGCCTGCCAATTTACAGTTACTGCCAGCCATAAGAAAAAATTAACTCTATCAACTATTTAAATGGATACAGATGAAACTGCTGCATAGTTTTCATTCTATGTGTTTGATTAGCCTCTTTATCCTTTATGTACAAAAATTATTTTTTTTAAACATGCAGACATTAAAATAAATGGCTGAGTTGCTCAGGTACTCTTTGGCCTCACAAAGGTCTGTAATGTGGTATTTAGATGAAAAAAGATGCCTGTCTTTGCAGCACTACTTGAACATGCAGAAATAGTTTTTCTTTTTCCTTTTTTTGGGTTTGTTTGGGTTTTTTTTTGATTGATTTTTTTTTTCAACTACAAAATTTCCCATCCACCTACATCTTTGAACACCTAAAAGTCCCCATTCTGAAGAGAGCAGTGGAGTTCTACACTTTGCTTAGAGGGCTAAACCTAGTGCCTAGTGGGGCCCAAAACTGACACTTCCCCAGCATGACTGCCCTGGTTGGTGTGTTCTCTGGACACAAATTCAGGAATAAAGCTAGAGTTCTTGCACAGTGAAATGCTTTCTCCCACTTTCTTTAAAACACAAGTAGAAGAAATACATCACTGTCCTTCTCCACATAAGGTCTACCTCGAGATGTACATAAATTATTAAAATTCAGTTGTTGTGAGTCACATTAATAGCATCCAGTGAAGCACTCCAGTCACTGCCCATCTGTAGGCTGTTCAAGGCTGGGCTGATGCTCCACTCTTGTCAAAATTATATTGCCACAAAAAGGGATTATTGCAAGAGAGGGGTGAATTGCATAGTGAGAAGAATATTTGTTTGAGAAACAAGACTCAGGAGTCCCATTTCTTCTTCTTCCAAGCAATGGTACTGAATTTTAAACAATGACTGGAATTTCAGGGTAGGCAACCCTTTCTAGGGACTACATTTATAGATGCAGCTAAAATACTCAGGGTTTCTGGTTAGCCATCCTTTTACATGTATACTAAAAAAGTAAATCTAGTTTAAAATTTCATTGGTATTTCAATTACTCTACTCTCCAGAATTCTGCATAAGGGTTTTTTTCTGTCCCATATTACATGTCCAAACCAATGTTCTTATTGCAAATTTCATTATCCCTCTAGCCATTAAAATTTAATCTCAGATACGCCAATAGGAAACATAGAGGAGAATTTAACAGAGCTTTAGCATTAATCTTCAAGGTATTAAAATTTTCCTCAGGTAGAAAAGAAAATATTTTATCTCCTGAAGTCAGACTGAATATTGGTAAGCATTAGAAAGATTTTTTCCCCACATTATCTTTAGTAAGAGCCATTAGGCATTCTGTAAAGAATCAAATCTGAAGTCACTAGATGTATTTCTAAAGACTTAGGAGCTCATAATGGCATTCTACCTCAGAATTTTTTATTACAAATGATGGAAATGCAGTTCAAAATAAAAGAGTTCTCCATAATAAGATGGGTTTTTCATAAGTGAGAAATTTTTTTTAAAAAGTTTTTTAAAGTTAAAATATAGAGAAATAAATACATCACCAAGTTTCAATGCCTTTTCCTACGGTGGGTTTTTTTTTTCATAAAACAAATAGAAGCAGATGAATAAAAATGAAGAGCAATGAATCAGATTAAAATAAAAAATACACCAAAGAACGGTTATTCGTTCTTACCAGGCCAGTTTTCTAAAAACATTCAAAATGAACCAATGGAAAAAGGTGGTAAAAATGGATTTAATATCCCTTGATGTAAGGAATTAAGTTGACACTAGGAATTAAGGTGCAAATTACCTATTAGAGATGCAGGTCAACATAATTTTTGTTAGACGAAAAAGGAGAGAGGAATTGCAGCTGCCAGATGCAGAATATTTCTTTTTACTTTTTTTTTTTTTTTTTTTGGCGAGTCACTTGATGAAATGCAGAAAGAAGGAAACTCTGCAAGAACTCAAACCCATTCTGACTGCCTTGGTTAAGCACAGGTTATCATGATGCTATGCCATTGCTAGCTCCTGTATCAAAAGGATCTGGAAGGGACAGTTATCTTTTTCAGAGTGAAATGCATGGCAGAATAAACTTTGATTTCTTTTTGGAGTCCAAAGTGAGAAAATAAAATTTCCAACATTTTTACCATGTAAGTTACATTTTGGAGGTTAGGCATGGGAGTTGTAACTAAATTTTGGAGGAAAATACTTTACTGTTATTTTGATTTATCAGTTTGCACCAAAAAGCTTGCCAGAACTCTTTCTCAGCTTAATTTATAGGTTGCATTCATACATACTGCATTTTTCTCCCTCTCATAAAAGACAGTATCAATAGATGATACTACTGAACAGAAGGAAGCTAAAAAGTTTTTGCTTCAAACATCTGCAGAGAATCCTTACTTATAGGTAAAGTATGTTGACTTTGTTTTGAAAAAAAATATGTAGACATTTTAATGCAGTAAAAGCAATTTTAAATTGTGTCTTTTTTGCCAGGCTTTCTTTATTCTACTGAAACCTGTACTGTTGTTCTTTCTCATGTCAATGAAAGGTGAGGGGTTTATTTTTTGCCTACAGGATCTTGCTGTCATTCTTAGCCAGCATATTAATAAGAATAATATAAACAATGAAATGATAATATACAGCAGTATGCATTTAGTTTGGTAAACTTAGATCAACAAATGCCTATTGTAGTACTTTCTGATAGGTAAAAAAAGCCCTAAGACATTTGTTTAAAACTTGACAAGGTCATTCAGCATCCTGCTGTTAGTTTGTCATATTGTGTAGGGAAAAATTGCACTTAATAAAGTGTTCATGAGATTCAGAGCACTCATCTTCATCACCACTGTCTCCCTGACAATAAAAGCATTATTTCTGATACAACTTGTCCAAATCAGTCTGGTGGGCTGGCCCTTGCTGGATGTCAGGTGCCCAACAAAGCCTCTTTATCAGTCCTTCTCCTCAGATGGACAGGGGAGAGAAAATACAGCAAAAGGCTCATGGATCCAGATGAGGACAGGGAGAGATCATTCACCAGTTACTTTCATGGGCAAAATAGGTTTGAATTAGAGAAAAAAATATCTAATTTATTACCAAACAAAAGTGAGTAATGACAAATAAAACCAAATCTTAAAATACTTCCCTCCATCCTCCCTTCTTCCTGGGTTCAAGCCACCCCTGCAGTCCCCTTCCCCTCCACCATTACCAAACCCTGGCCTTGTAAAACCAATACAATCAGTCAGGTGTTTTTATATTTCTCAGTGTTTTACCAAGTATGCCTACTAATTGCCTGAATTTACTCCTGCATCTGTTGTATTTCTCACTGGACATTCGGGTCTGTGACCGTTAATGCCAAGGTACCACGCTTGCTTATGCAATGACAAAACTGAGTATAAATGCAGAGGACAAAGTTTCTCAGCCAAGAGCTGATGTGAGTCAGAGGCACACGGAAAACATGTCACCTTTAGATACACTCGAGTGTTAGGAAAGGTTGCAGGAAGTGGCATAAGTAATTGTGGGCAACGTTGTGCTCTTTCAATCAGTAAAGGAACTGTGGCTTTGTACTGTATTGGATAGATATGACCTGCACTTGTGTTTCTGCAGCTGAGAGTGCTTTTTGTCATAGCCTGGGGAAAAGGGTTATTAGAGATCAATATAGAAGTGTCTTATCTTTCAGACACATGCACTAATCACTAAGAAGACTAAGAGGGAGTTGCTTGTACTTCCCCGACACTGGATTTGTTGCCACAGACACATTTCACTATCCTTGTCAGGGGAGCTGTTTCAGTATCAGGAACTGCTCCTTCTACTAAACCATGTCTTGCCTCTATTGCACACACAGGGCTGCCAACTGCTTTCATGACAGCAACAATCAGGCAGCCCCTCCTTATTCTTACATCCTACTTATCCTGCCACACGCCCAGCAGGCATTTCTGATACTGCACTTTGTATCCATGAAAGATTGGAACAGATTTTGCCTGACAGCCTCAGTGTATCTTCCTCTGTCTCTCCTCTTTAGGATGTGGTGCAAGGTATGGGCACTGGCTGGAGTTCACAGTTGTTTTTGTTGAGAAGTTGTAATAGCCGTGATATAAACTGAGGCAAAACCACAATAAAATATTTGTGCATCTGTGTTCTTCTATACTAGAGATGTGATCTTATTTTCCATGTATTATCTACCTATTCACATCAGAACCTGCTGTTTGTAGCTACCAATTGAGACAGTATTTATAGTGAAAGTTTATACTGTTTCCTACCGCAACTCCCTCAAGCTATTGTTCTAATTTCTGTATTTATTTTTCTGAGGCAAGAATCAGACCCGCTATGAGAACATACCTCTCTTAAACCTATAAGGAAGCAAATGCTTTATGTAAATACTAATTCTCACTAGCTCAAAGGGAGAGTTTGAGGCAGGAACCAGCTCTACATAAAATAGACTACAGAGACCCGGTTGTGTAAAGTTGAAAGAACCAGTCCCAGAAAATTAAAGGAAAGAGAAGCCTAAGCACTGCACAGTGAAAGGAGGAAGCCAACAGGAATGGGGGTCGCAGGGAAAGACTCAGAGGTAGGAGCCTGAGCTACGTTGTACATGGTGCTGCCACAGCAACTTGCCCTGCATTCATAGTCCTGTAGATTTAGCACCCCCAGAGGATACGATATTTTTCCGTATGACTCATTTGTTTTAAGACCTGATACTCCCCCCATTAGCATGGGATCCAATGAGTGGAACTATTATATAGGATTACTGTGCCCAGTTAAACAGGTCTTGTTTTTCAACTGAGGTGGCTTGACCCTGGCTATAGGCCAAATGCCCACCCAAGCCGCTCTTATCACTCCCCTTTTCAGACAGAAATGGGAGAAAGTATATATTGAGAGGCTTAGGATTTGAGATAAGGACAGGGAGAGATCCCTCTGCAATTAGTGTCATGAACAAAACAGACTCAACACAGAATAAAGGAAAGAAAACTAATTTATTAAAACTGCATTACATACCCAGTGAAACCAGAGTCAGGTAATGAGAAGTGCGGCCAGGTCTTAAAGCATCTTCCCCGCACCCTTCCCTTCTCAGCAGACTTAACTTTATTCATGATTTTACTCCCTTCTTCTCCCCCAGCACTATGGTGGCACAGGGAGAGGCAGGGAATGGGGGAATGGGGTTTTGGTCAGTTCCTCACAAGCTGCTTTCCTTCTCCAGATCTTAAACCACCTCTACTTCCCCCACCCCTCTCCTCTTAGCAGACTTTAGTCATTTTTGCTCCCTTCTTCCCCCATCATTGCAGCACGGGGTGGGGGAGGTGGGGGGGGCAAGGAATGGGGAGTGGGGGCTGTCAGTCAGTTCCTCCTGAGTTGTTTTCCTTCTTAGCTGGGGGGCATTCCACACCCCCTTCCCCCTGCTGCACCATGGGGTCCCACCCACGGGAGACACTCCTTCACGAACTTCTTCAACTTGAGTTCTTTCTATCGGGGTGTCATCTCCTCACAAATTTCCTCAGCATGGCTCCCTTCTGTGGGGTGCTGACCTTCAGGCCCAGACTACTCCAGACTGGTCCTCCACAGAATCACAAATTCCCCAAGCAACCTGCTGCGGTATGGGTTGGTCTCTCCACAGGCTGTAGATGGGATCTCTGTACCCCGTCATTATTCATGGGCTGCAGGGGGACAGCCTGCTTCACCATGGTTTTCTCCATGGGCTGCAGGGGAATCTCTCTCTCTGGCACTTCAAGGGCCTCATTCTTTCCCCTCTCTCCTTCTTTCCTGGCCTTGGTGCCTGCACGGTTTCTTACATCTTCTCACTTCCTTCTCTGTTGGCAAAATGTAGCTGCCTGTGTCATTTTTTTTTCTCCTAAATGTGGTTCCCAGAGGTGCTGTGACCATTGCTGATTGGCTTGGCCTTGGTCAACAACAACTCTAGCCTTGAATCAGCTGATGTTTACTCTCTGAGGCCTGCAGAGAGCTTCTAGACACTTCTTGCAGAAGCCCTCTCTGCAGCTCCCCCTTCTCTACCAGCAGCCAGCTACGCAAAACTGTGAAACAAACAACTTGAATGGCTGTTCTTCAGGGAGGTGTAAAGAGGTACCTCTTTACTAGATTCTGCAAAGTCCTCTGGTTGATATTATACAAATGCAAAATATTATATTATTTTAAAGCATGCTAACACTGGGACCCAGAGGGATGAGTACATTTTTGGTTTTTATTTTCAGTGGAAAAGAAATTGAAGCTGAAAATAAAATATGGTTCCTGGATAGTCAGCCTACTGTATACAGAGGATGGGGAAAATAAATGAAACCCATTCACAGGAGGTTAAAGTTGGCCACAGGAGCAGCTGACATTGGAACATTGCTAGAGACCATGTTGTTGCGAGTTTATTGACAGCTTCATGAACAGCAGAAATAAACAGAACACTGGGTTTTAATTTTAGGGTATATTTGTACCCTACTAAACTAAAGACCCCAATGACGTCTGTGTAAAGTAATTGGCACCACCTCTGCTTTTTTAACAAACACTGACAAAAGATGATTCAGCACTGAAGAGATGCACTGTATACAGTATGTGTTTTCTTTATCTGAGTTATCAATAAGCACTACTTTCAAGGACTGATATAATGTTATTTTTACCTACTTTAATTTGATTTAAAATAATTCAGCTTTGAAAGTGAGAGGAACTCTCCTATGATGACAGTCTGAAGAAAGATTGGCTGCATTCCCCAGCTGCTCTAGCATCATACCCCTGAAAAGGGATATCACAGCTCTGGTGAGAACTTAGTGCTAGGTTAAAGCATTTTGTACCCATAAAAAGCAGAGTAAGTGTTGAGGACTCATAACCTGTGCAAGATGGATACTTGTGATCAAGCAATGACAATTATTTTTCTTTTCCTGAAAGTGCTGACCTTCCTTGGATATAAAAAAGAGTCAGGATGCTTCAGAAGCAAAGGCCTGGCAGCATTCAAAAGTCAGATATAAGCAAATCCTTTTTGCAAGTATTTTAACATTCCAAATATATTTGAACGTTAAATATGAAAAGCATTTCTCAAGTCACTGTCATGTAGTTTCTCTCATGTTAGTTAATTCCAAAGTTACTGCTTTTGGGTGCTAGGCAGCTAAGTAAATTAAAGTTATCTGCCTGGATCCAGATATATACAACAGCAGTCTGTCTCATGCAAATTCTTTATATATTTTTCTTCTACAAACTGTCACAAGACATGAATGGCTCATGGTGTGATGTTCACCCTGCCCTGGACATATGACCTGGAGCATAGATTATTCAAGTAGTGCTGGGATAGCTGGTAAATATGTACATTAACAACTATGCTTCCATCGGGACAGCAACAGATCACGCCTCCTACTCATTCATCGTCTCTGTCCTTCTCCATCACAAAACATAGACCCAGAGGGCAGATCTCATTGACTCACAATGATTGTCCTTGTCTTGACTCATATGGTACAGCCATGACAGTTGTAATGCATTTCTTTGCTTGAGAAGAGTTGATTCTTACTTTTAAGTAAGACTTCTGGGTAGCAGATTCAGGCTACTAGGTTTGATTGGTTTTGGTGACTCAAAAGACTGCTAAGAACATTTATAAGCAGTTTTTAAGAGTAAATAAGCAGTGCATAGTTAGCAGAGTCAGTATTAATTATGTTCAGAAACTGATGGTAATGACATAAGCAAAATTTCTCTTCCATGATGAATTCTTAGAGTTATAAACTCAGAAGTAAAACAAACAGTTGCTGGCTAGAGAGGTGACCTAAAGCCAAAATGGTCTATTTTTGTTTGTGGGAACCACATGAACTTCTGAGTGAAGCTGAGGTTCACTTTTTTTTTTTTTGTAATCCTGATGGGAGAGCATTTACAAAGGCAGAAATGTAAGGAACTCAATATATGCAAAAGAATAATGATTAATGTATACAATATCTTTTCTGCTATAGACTGAAAATACTAAGATGCTATTCCATGCTTGATATCTTCTCCAAGCACAAGAGACTATCTTGTATCTATTGTACCAAATCTTTTAACTAGAAAAGAGTATTTTAGCTTCAAATTGTCAAATTTGTTTTCTACATGACAAATCATCTCTTCTCCACAATTCATTCAGGGATTTTTTTATTAAAAGAATATGGTCAGACAAAATAAGTACAAAAACTTTGTCAGATACAATAGAGTATAAATGTACTGAAAATTATTCTAAAGAAGGGATAAGATAAAATATTGTTTTAGAGAGAGAGAGTCTTCTAACAAGGTCTGGGCAGGATAGTGTTTGTGTTTAGAAATATTCAGACTTCCTTAAACATCCATTTTCCCAAATGAATTATTTACTGTCTCACATACTGAACATATTTTCCTGTTCAGCTAGGGTTCATTAGTTAAGTGTAATTTCCTTGACTTATTTACTGTTCAACTATACTTCACATTTATTTGGTGAGTATTTCCCCACCAGGGATTGATCATTCAGTATTTCAGTCTTACATAATCCAAATTAAAAATGTGTTGGTTAATTGTAATTATTCTCGTATGTCACATGCTATTTTTCCTGAATGAATGAATTTAGTGATTATAATCTGAACAAAGGCTTAAGGAGGTCAGTAGAGTTTGAGTTTCCCAGGAACAGGAATCCGTCTAATGAGCAGTTAAAGATAAAAACTGCATCCTCACCCTGAGGATTCTGACAACACTATCTTAAAGGTCCTTGTGGAGGAGGCAAGTCTGTATCATTCTGGCACTGTGATGGAAAAAA
This sequence comes from Hypotaenidia okinawae, assembly GCA_027925045.1. NCBI lineage: Eukaryota > Metazoa > Chordata > Aves > Gruiformes > Rallidae > Hypotaenidia > Hypotaenidia okinawae. The sequence goes on along the minus strand of BSDF01000002.1, from coordinate 130,740,152 downwards.
ATCACTTACACACCAGGTCACCTCATAATGTCTATAGACTTCAAAACAGATGGCATAAAGAACATATTTTTTGTTGTTGTTAAACAAGGTCAAATTCCTCACCAAAACAAAGTAAATAATGATATCAGGCTGTTTTGAAATATTGTACCACAGAATCAAGGTTATAAAACAATGCAATTCAGTTTAATAATTTCATAGCTTTTGATCTTTTAACTTAGAATCTTAACTTCTGAACTATATATGACAACTTTCATACTATACTTATATGGTAAAATTTTTTACTTAAACTGTATCTGTTGCTTAGTTTTCTTGAGTTTTTGTTTGTTGGTGAGTTTTTTCCATGGTTTTAATTTGTTGGGTTTTGTTTGGTTGGGGTTTTTTCAGTGTTTTTTTTTCAAATAGTTGGGTTTTTTGGTTTTTTTTTTTTCTGAGATAAACAGTATGTTCAGAAGCTGTAAAATGTAGGGCTGAAAAAAATGCTAAAGTGGCCATGTGCTCAACCCCATCCTTTTCCTAGGCATTTTTAGAACATTAGTCATATTGGCAGGTGATCTTTTTTCAATGTTTAGCATAGAAAGTCATTTTCTAATGAAAAAGTATGGACTTCTAGAACCTTTGCACAGCTCTTTGAGCTTATGTCTTTAGCTCCTTTGATATCAGTAAAAATTTTATCCTTGACACACTCTTAGATTTCCATGCACACATAATTTTAATGAACAAGGGATCAGAAAAATTCTTTAATTAACCCGTATTTCTGTCTTTTCACAAATGAACTGCTCAGCCTTTGCAGGAGTGAGAATGAACTTGGAGAAAAATACTGCCAGGGTATTCTGGGTCGGTTGTTTCTTTTGCTATATCAACACATAAAGAAGCATTAGTGGAATGGAAAACTACTTTTTTTAGTTCTTGCAGGATACTTTTTCTCAAAGTATGGTCAATTAACAACTTCTGGTTCATAATATGTTAAAAAATTATCTGGGAAATGACATGTCTGGGAAATGACAAAGATATGTCTGGGAAATGACAAAGAAATCACACATTTACATTCAGGAGGCAAGTTAGTCAACAACCAGAATGATGTAAAGAACTACATAAACCATCAAAATTTGACTTATTTTTCACTGTGCAAGAAGAAAGTAGCAGCTCTGTAAAAAGATGATATGTGAGGGTTTCTGGAAAGGTTAGGCAATCGTTCAAACAAAAAAGTTTTTAAAACTTTGGTCCAGGATGCACCGAGGATGAACAGAAATCTAAAAGTTATTCAGATTCTTCTCTGGACCAATTCACTGAAGCTGCTGAAGGCATTCAGTTGCCTTTCAAAAGCAGTATTTTCCCTTGCAAAGCTCTCATCTCTGAATTTTCCTGAGGACAATCATTCATCCAGCAGATTCACAGCATTTTGTGGTTTCTAAAATCTATGCGAGTTATCTATTTTTGACTTAGTAAGATTTTGTAATTTGATTTCCAGAAAATTTTGATGAAATGTTTTCACTAATTAAAGGATAGAACTCCTTTCTGTTTTCTGTTCCATGTTGTTCTTTATTTTTCAAAAAACTGTAATGATTACACCTAGTAAAACTGGATGAACAGTGATAATGAGATGTTAAGTTATTGACCTGGAGACTAAATGTGTGATTTTCCCTAAGTTATATGGGCTTTTTTCCTGGAACTTCAGTTTTTTTCTACTTTTCAGACTCCAAGATTTAACACCATTTCCATATTTTTTCTGTCATTTGAGCTACATTTTCTTGTTGTCTCATCAAAGGCAGAATTATTCTACAGGTTAAAAAAAGCCAAACCCAACACAAAAATTTCTGAAGTGCTCAGTCCCAGATACATAAATGTTTAATGTTAATGTTACATGGTTTTGTGCAGAACAGAGAATATTTCTAGACAGTGCTGTCCTTTCTCTTTTTTCCTCAGGAAAGGTATGATGTTCTTTCACCACAGAGTTAATATCATCCTCTCAAGGCTTTCTTTTAAAGTTCCTGAGTGGCACAATCTCTCAGATTCTAAAATAAGAGTTTTCAGACTATAACCTATGGTCCCTGGGGAAATCCCTTGGATCACAAGCAGTCCACAAAAGGTAAAAGAAAAGTATGCCTACTGACAGCTTACATTGACTATGCTCTGTCCTGCTACCTCAATGGAAAAAAAAAAAATCAAGGGTGTGCTTCTTGTAAACATAAAAATCCACATCTAGGATGTGGATTAGATAGTAAAACACACAGATTAGGTCAAACTAAAGCTGTGAAGGAATAAAAAAACCTAAGCTTTGGTCAAAAGTGGAGCTAACCTCACAGGTCAATGCTTAAAATGCTGATCTAGGGAGGTAATGAATTCCAAGATGCTCTTTGGCAAAATCTTTGCCTAAGTGCAAAGCTTAAGGTCATTTAACCAATGTCTGGCTATCTGTGAATGAAAGTTTGGATATGGAAGAGAGAATCCATATCCAGGAATTAATCTGCATATGGTTTCATAAATTAAAGTCACATGGCAAAAATTCTAAATTACAAAATGAAAATTAATCCCATTTCATAGGGATTCCACAGCCTACCCCCCTGTATTTCAGTAGTTATGATGCCTCCAGAAGTTCATCTGAGTGCCTCCAGAAATTCAGTGTTCAAAACTGGCTGAATCTTAATCACACATGACTTAACTTTTGTCATCCCTTGGCATGGATCTGTTACCACAGAGACAATCAATTTGTCTGAATCAATGCAGTCTGAACAATGGAGTAAATGGAAAACTCTTCACAGCAAGAAACATTCAATTTCATTCCTGAGCGAAGACAACTCAGATTGTCTATTCTGCCTGCCAAGCAAGACAATTCCATTGTTTAGGACTTAACAGGCATTGTGGCAAAGGACATGAAAACTCTTTTTATTTCCAGCAATGTTATGGCACAGCACTCTGAGTCATAAATCTTGATAACTACTTTACATTAGTTACTGTCAAACTTGAAACATAATATTTGCCATCATGATCTGGTCATATCTCTTCACTGGTTTTCTCACAAACCAGGTATCTGTATTTTGGTATTTCTGTGTAAAACAGCAAAGAGAACAGACAAGATATTGACAGTCTTGAATAAAAAAAAAAATTAAAAAATCCTTATAATCACTTGGGAAGCTTAGGGCCTTAGGTTTTCAGCTATTTTCCCTTCTAATTTTGTCCTTTCACCTAATTCCAAAGGTAGACATAATTAGATAAACCACCATTTCCTCCACTGCTAACCACATTTAAATAACAATTTTATTTATGAGTAATAAAGGAAATACATCTCAGTAAGAAAGGACTGCATTTTTTCTCAATAAACATGAGTTTCTAATTTATAAAATACATGGCAGCCATCTGTTTATTATCAATAACTCAAAGGGTTAGACTCTATCACTTAAATTTTACTATCCTGTCTTCTCTTCAACAGTGAATTTTTTTTTTCAATTTTAAAGTGAATAGATTACATAAATTGACTTAGAACTATTAAAGAAAAAAAATCAGTACAAAAACCCTTTTGTTTTCTGCTTTTTAGATCCTGAAAAAAGATTTACTTGATAAAGACACGTTTTTCTTTTTCTGTTTAGGAAGCAGCTGACAAAAGTGTCTGTAGAAATCTAAGAGCATTAGTTAAACCCTATTCCATAGGGGTTTTTTTTCAAAGTTTGCCTTATCGTTGAAGGAAGATATTCTTAAGGAAAGGCTGCTACTGGGCTCAGATAATTACACAGGTGTCAAATATATTTTGGCACCTTTAATTTTTTGATTACAATACAGTTTACCTAACAAGAACTTTATGATACAATATTCACAATAGTTATTAAATCTATAAAGTACTGAAAGACCTGAACTGCAGCAAAGAAAGTTTTTTTTTGTGGGGAGTAAATCTTTCACTTTTGAAAAATAAATGCTTCTTTATTCACATATTACAGACATTTTAACCACAGTTTCTGAAGAGCGCATCTGTTCCTGTGTCCACAGTGACGCATCATGTGGTGACATGTCCCATCTATTTATGTCAAGTAGGTCACGTTACATTGGTAGGGCACCACGTTGAAAAGAATACAGAATTCTTATACATGTAATACAGACGAATATATACACAACTGGGAATATGCTTGTTTGTGTGTATATGTCAAAAAGAAACAAATGCCTTCATATGAAAAAGAAAGGTCTTGGATCCACTTCTGATTTCAATGGCAGTTTTGGCCAGTTAAGCTCAGGATGTAGACACACAAAGGAAAATCTGTGTGTATGTGGTATGAATTGAGGGGGCTTACTCTGTCTTTTAATGGAAGTACAGTAACTAAAATATCTAAATATGGAAGGGCATTGATGTCTTCCTGACTACATTTAATACCACTATCTCATTATGTATCTGATTCTGATATCCAAGTCCTTCTAGTTTTCCAAGGGAACGTTAAAAAACATCTGAGATGTTTTTTAATGTGATCTGCTGTTACTTGTTTCCTATTTGAAATACTGGAACTTAAAGTGTCTGGTAGTTCTGATTTCTTGGAATGTTTCCAAACTTTTTTCTGTCTTGAAACCAAATAACTCAGTCTAAAAATACCACATTCTTTTGAGTAGTATTGACTGTTAATATCATCAGCTTTTTATCAATGTGCAGGTTTGTTCATTGAAAGTTAGTGAAATATTCAAAATTCAGAGTAAAATCACAGCAGATAGAAAAGAGAAATTAAAATCAGCTATGCAGCTAATCCTATAATATTAACTATGCACTACTCAAAATGAAAAATCAATTATACAGCTCTGAAGTAGGCAAGAAAATTCTCGACCTATAAATAAGCGTTCAGGAAAAGGGAAAAAGCCTTAAAACCTCTTTAAAAATTCACCATTCAGTGCTTCCTACATGGCTTAAATGACAATTCATAATAATGCTGTGAATGTTTTCAGGTAGTCATGACAGAGGGAGCCCAAAAGCGAAGTAATGAGAGACCTTGTTACATGCCATTACAGACCCCAATCTCCATTCCAAACTCAAGTAAATTTCCCATACAAAAATGTTTAAAGCTCTTATAAAGAGACCAGACATGGAAGAAGACAACCCAGATATATAAAAATGTAATATAACAAACTTTTGACATATTTGAGATTAAGCTCAGGGATATCTACTTACTGTTCTACTTACTATGTTTAGGCATGTTTACCTACAAAATGACCTTACTGTAAACACACATAGTCCTTGCAGAGTTCATGAGCAAATTCCTGCAAATATGTATAAAGTAATTTAAGAACATAAAATTTGCCCTGAGACCCTAAAAATAAGCAAATATTTTGAGTTTACATGCAAGCTTGCCAGCATAAACAAAATTGGCTAACCTTAGCAAATTCCCTCTCTTTTCCATAAACTTCACTCCCTGCAACATGGTACGTTATGACCCTCATTTGCTTCATTGCAAATTGACTAAAAAATGCTGCTTTACTGATAGCAACATACAGGTATTTTGTGCAAAGCAGATATGAGATCACTTGGGTTACTTTAAGAATGCATTTACAGATTTGCAATGTTTTCCTTCCTAAAGGAACAATTAATTTGTTAAAGTAAAATGCAATGTCTATTTCAGCACTTTCCTGAGAGGTACCAATGTGTTAACATAACACTGCAAGTAGTGCTATATTTGGAACTTCTCAATTTTGTCACAAGTAGTTTGGCAGATCTCAAAAGAAAATCCACTCTCTCATTTCCTAACTTCTCAAGCTGTCTTTTGAATACTCTATTATTTTCAAAATTTTAAACAGGTGTAAAGCTGGCCTATGAGATTATGCAGCCATCAAGAAAGGATCCATTTCCAGTCATAATCACAAGGATCTGTACTATACCACAAAAGCCTGAAAGTTAAATATTCACCTCAGAATTTTAAGACTTGGCATTTATTCCACAACTGGGACCAAGTTATTTCTGCTTTTACCAAATAATGTTGAAGCTTTGTTTAAATATTCTTCAGCGTTTGCTTCTTTTCTCCACCAGCTATGTTAAATGAAACCAGCTGAGGTAGCAGTGGCTTGTCTGCATATATCATCAATGAACACTGAAAAATCTGTTTTTTAAAGAAAATACCAAACCATATAAAAATTTGGTACATGTGTTTGAGTATATCAGAATTATTTTCTTCCATGAAACAGTGACTTGGAGGAAAGATCAAAGGTACTTCAGAGGTGACAGTGCACTACTGTTCAGCAAATCAAGAAAATAAAGTGAGCAAGGCCCATTTATATAGTGGGGTTAGCCAAAGCACAGGCCTTTGTGCTCTCTACTGGACAGAGACTGTCCCATCTGGGGACATTCTGAACAATACCTAGAATACCAAATAAAGAAAGCAATTATTGGATCAAAGAAGAATCATTTCAGGAACCAAAAATCAGCAAAAGTCCTAAAACGTGAAATTTTGGTCTAGCAGCTAAGAATGAGTATTACATGAGTAAAACACGAGTATGTGTGTAAAAAACTAATTGGAAAAAATGTATGGGTAGCTTACTACTGAACTAGAGAGATATATTCACCGTCGTTCCACAGCAGCCTGTCTTGGGTGTGGTCTATTTTTCATTAGGGTCATAGATGATGAAATAGAGAGCATATTTGTTCAATTTACAAAAAAAGCCATGCAGGGACAACCCGCAAATATTTGGCAAGGCAGGATCAGAATTCAGAAATGTCTCAACAGAAGAACTAGCTTGGAAAAAACAGGATTCAGTTCAGTGAGAGAACCAAATGCTACCTCTATACAGGAATAACCAACTGAATAAATGTACAATGAGAAACAAGTAGGTAGACAGTGATCAGGAGAGGATTAAGAGGATTTCACACTGAATGTGAGACATTATTATTATATCCATTGTGGAAAAAAAAATAATCTAATGTTGCCCAAAGAGGTGCCCATCCCTACAAACAATCAAGGTCAGGCTGTACTGGGATCTGAGCAACCTGATGCAGTTGAAGATGCCTGTCCAACACAAATTGTTCTGTGATGCTGAGATTTTATGCTTCTATGAAATAGGGTAACATAGATCAAAGCTGGAAGAAAAAGAAATTCATACTACAGATTGGAAATACATCCTGTAAACAAGTATGATACATCGTAGGTAGAGACACATAAATACTTTTATCAAAATGTATCAGCATTTACATGATTTCAAAGAAATACATCCTTAATACTTTTCTCTTTTTATAACATTGCCTTTTCCATATTTCTTCATGAACATTCAGACTATCTATAAGCTTGTTTTCACTTTTTCTTCAAAATTTTGTGCCACCAAATTGCAAATCCATAGCTAACATATTTTTAGCTTCATCTATAATTTCATAAATCTCATGAAGACAATGGTTGAGAAAGCTATGAAGAGAAGCGTGCACAGGAAATGTCCTGTATCTGTGCTCTCAATTACTATTTATTTGATTTGTGCTCAACCTTAGTATGCTTACTTTAATATAAAGGACTATAAAAAGTTCTAACTTTAAGTATTTTTTAAATTGTATTTTTATATTTTAAAACTTTTAAAATCAGAGTCCCTCTTTCATTTATATGAAAGTTACTTTCAAAATAGTTTAAAATGCTTTATCTAACCATAGTAGCTAAACTGTCAAACCCAGGTTTAGTTAGTACATGCATCAAAAGCTCCAGGGGATGCTGAGTGCTATTGGAGCAAGCCAAGAAGTGTTGGTTGGACACTCGCTAAATATTTAAACCACAGAAACTGGATGGGCTAAATGATTTTTCCTTTAGGCCTGTTTTTACTGCTAAACCCAAAGATGAAAATAAAAAACAGCAAAAAGAATAGGCAGGAATCCTATTCAGTGCCATTCAAATGATTCCCCTAAGGAAAAAATAACAAAGAGTGATCATCTTCTATATGTTGTTACTATATTGTCCTCAGCAAGGAACTATTGCTCAGAACTTCCCTATTATTCCCCCCAAAATCATTGCATTTACAGACCTTGTCAAAGTAAACAACTTACTGCTAATTTTTGCTAGAAATTATTCTCTCCACTATTGGTCTCATCTCTTTTAAAAAACTTCTTTGATTGTGCATTGCTTACACAAGAAATAAAGAATCAAGAAACCAAGCTTATGGAATGCATTTAACCAATAATATTTCAAATGTAAGACAGAAGATGAAGCAAAATAAAATGCCTCTGACTATCTTTTTAGATTTTTTTTTGTTTATTTAGTACATTATTCCTGACATCATCATAGCAATGTGGCCCTTCCTGAGCTAAAAACTGACAATGCACTTAAGGGAAGATAGTTTCTAAATGGAGACCACTCCACCTAAGTGAGAATTAATCACAGGCTCATTTGAGTGATATAAAGAGCACAAAATGCATTAGAATCTCAGAAAAATTGTCAGTTTTCTTTTCACTCTGGCAACTGCTGCTACCATGCCTTTGGTCAAAGACAGTGAGGAAGCATTTGTGGGAAAAGAGATTCTAGGAATGAAGTACATTTGAGATAATGTAGAATATTATCTCAAATATTCCTAATATTCTCCAATGAGGTATTTAAATCCTGCTTCATTTTAAGTGCTGTTTTACCTGATGATGATAACGGGAGGATATTAAGTTTCTTCTCTGAAGCTTGCAGAAGTTTTAATTATTGTAAAATGCCCAAAACAATTAAGCAGAAGATTTTCCAAATTAAACACTTATCATCCATCTGTCTATGAAACCATCGAAAAGTATTTTCAGGCAAGTTTGCAGTATAAAATATCTTTGGGAAAGTTTCTGTTATGTACACTCTCATGAGAAAGTAATCAGTCAGAAATTGCAAATTTCAATGTTACAGTTCCCAAAGCAGCCGTAAGTAATCCAAGATAAGTTATAGATGCTTCAGGACCTCTAATTTTAAATAAGTCATCATCTTGTTTATACATGTAAGTTTATATATCTATAAACTGTACCTTCTTTTATTTATGTCTCACATGTATGCATAGTACGTTAACATTGCTGTGGGAATCATAATTTGGTTGATAACTTTCTGACTTGTGCTGTTTATGTTCTCAACACATCTTATGCCTAATGTTGCATTAACATATTATTTGCACAAAATTCTCTTGCTCTTACAAACTGGTGAGTAATTGCACATAAAACCAAAAGAGCATTCTGTGTCTCTTTTGAGTGTGTGCAATATTAAAATGTTGAAAAAGAGATAAATCCAGCAAGGTAAAAAATGGAAGAGCTTGCTTGATTGCAAATTGATATAAACGCATGGAGTCATTTGTTTCAATGTGCAATGTGAGATTCAAATGTGATAATGTGCATCCATCTGACATTCTGCGGAATGCTTTCTGAAATGGCTGCATGCTGAAATAAACGTGATGAATTTCAACCCAAAGAATAACCTTTCCAGGAAGTTATGAGGGCTTGAAAATTGCTGTTTGGAAAGAATATATCTCCTGAACCATAACGATAGTCTAGTTCACCTAAAGTTTCTGAGTTTTTTTTAAGATCAGTCAAGGGATGCAAAGTAAAAACATGTTTTGAGTGCTATTTAAACAATAAATTAATTATATATTTTTTTAATAGTATGAAGAAATGAATGAAAGAAACAATCCAAAGCCCCTAAACTTCTCAAAAAGTTTTTGGGAAGCAATTTGAAATAGCTTTGTGGTACAAGCACTTACTTTGCAAATTTCTTACAAAAATATTCCAGAATTGGTAGAAATACTACTTCTCAACAGCCAAGGTCTTTTCTTCACCACATTGGTCTTTCCAGAGCTGGCAATCCAGAATAAAGAAGTTTTACATTGGGCCCTAAAATATAATTACAAGGTTGTCTTCAAGTTTATGTTAAATGTATGTACTTTTCTTTACAGACCTGATCATAGGTTTAGAACTCTGCCAATACATATGTCATGTATCATACATATTTAATCATGTGGAGGATTCACAATGAAATATTCATCACTTGAAATTAGAGTCAGGTTGTTATAGTCTTCCCAACTGTTTTTACGCACCACCTGAATGTCTTTACAGAGTTACTTCTTAACTGGGTACAAACACAGAAATTCTGAAACCAAATTTTCTTTACGTAAGGAGAGTGTGAGCAGGCCTGCAGCCTCCTAACATAATCATCATCATCCTATCGAGTACCCAGAAAATTACTTCCCCTTGCATAATCCTTGGCAATTCCATCATATCACTTGTGGGTTTTTTTCTCTCTCAGTCTTTTGAAATAGTACATTCCAAAGGAAGCACTCCTAGTTGCATCACTGATAAATTCTAGATGAGCCCTCTGGACCTGTCCATAAGAAATTACAAACTTCTCTATTGATCGAACAAATGCAAGGACAGCTTCCTGTAGGGGAAAAAAAGAGAAAAAAACCCACAAAACAATTCCATACTGAGCTTCCTATCAAATCTATAGATCATATTCCTGCCATAAACACTATGAGTGCACAAAGCTATTCTAAAGGCTATTTACTTTTTTGTTTCAATAGATCTCTGAAGCAGGATGTCCATATTGAAGATCTGCAGGAGACAAGCTCATTAACGATCTTTGTGGCACCCGGACAGCGAGGTGCCTTTGAACCTCAAGATTAAGTTGAAGTTCAGTGTCTCAAAAGTAAACTACATCTTTAAAGTGATTACAAAATGAAATGTAGTTATGCCCTTGCTTAAAGGCAAGTATGTGCATAAACACTGCTGAACAGATAATTTTATGATTGCTCATTGTCTAGAATAATTGCTCTTTCAGAGTGAAACATTCTTATGTAACTCCCATTTGCTTTGCGGGAGTCTTTTATTAGCTTCAAGGAAAATGGAAAACAATTTGGTATTTGTATGCAGAGTTAGATGCTGCCACTTCCCTCATCACCTGACACTCTGCATGCTGGAACAGTGTTCTTAATGAGGAGAGGAGGCAGGAGGGAGGGGGAGAAAGGGGCTAAAGCCCATTAGCTTCCCTGTTAAATCCATGCCTGGTATTTTATGAAAGGACTCAAAGAAATTGTAATGCAATAGTATCCGGTCCTCACAGCTATTTGCTCGACAGCCAGTGACAAGTTCAGATGATGTAATGCTTCTAGCATGTACATTGTTACTTAAGTGAAATGCTAATTAATACCATGCTGAAAGAGCTTTGGTTGGGTGTCAAGCTACCCAAAATTGCTCTCAGCAGCTTAGGGAATGTTTCTGCTTCAGATTCCTATTTCTAACTGTGTGCAGAAAGTTCCCTTTAAGGAAGACTCTATTTTTCATCCCAAGCCTGCCCCCACAATCACCTCGGGGCTCTTTAACTGCTTCACACACAGCACATTACAAATGCTGCTCCTAAAAGGTTCTAGAAAAATGAAATTTCTTCTTTCCTGGCATATTATCATTTATTTCTTGACACCAGAAAATCATTCTAGCATTACTTTTCTGGAACAGGACCTGAAGTCTAAGAATATTTTAACATGAAATAGAAAAGCTATTTGAGAATGATCCTCTCAAAATATCCATTAGAAAGCATGATGTACACATCACATGCTCTAGGAATGCACACGGTATTTTAGATGCAGCTTTTTTTCAGTGTCTGGTGGGTGAAGGCCAGTGTCTGCAATGAGCTTGCTAGATAGATTGGAGAAGGTCTTCAAACTCAGTGACGTTTAGAAGTCTAATACCTACACATGGTGCCTGTTTCCAACTGTAGAAACAGAAGTTAAAGACTTAGTTAAGACCTATTAATGCAAATACTTTCAAGACACTAGCCTTTAGCAGTGCCTTCTAGTAGTAATACTTAATTTCTTAGTGATGTTTCCTGATATGTAATGAATATTAAGTATTACTGAGAGGAAAGAAACTGGAAGTAAAATATGTAATGTGCATTAATAGAATCTCTTCATTCCTTCCAAAGACAACGATTATTCTCTGAAGTATCAACCTAAGTGTGACATTCAGCCTTATATCACGTGTGTGTTTCATGTAGTTTACCTTTTTAATTTATAAACCAAACCTAAGTATATTCATATCTGCCTGCTTTTGGTAGAAGATTTCTAAATGTTAGCAAGTTTTTTTTTCTTTTTAAATTTAAAAAAAAGGCAAAATAAGAATAAACACTGAGCTACACACATACTTCTCATTGCTGAAGTCACTGACCAGGGCTAACATGAAATAAACCCTTACTAAAATGTATTCACAGAGCTAGAGCTGTCTCTGTCTGGGACTATCTGCTCTCATAGGTGTATAAACACATCAACATGCCTACATCAGGATCACACTTCCCTGCCAAGGCCTGGCACTACATCACAGGTTACAAGTCAGAGCTTCCAGCAAACAGATAAATGTTTTTCACAGATCAACTCCAGACAGTCATGCACCTAAGCCCCTTGTCAAATTCATAATTAGATGTGATCTATTTGTAATGCTGGAATTTCATTCAGTATATCTACTTTTTTTGAGAGTTCAAAACAACTGGCTAAAAATCTCTTTTGCAGCTAAATTCCTACTGTCTTGTAAAATTACCTAGACATAGGGCACATTTCAATTAATTGATAGGAACTGCAATATTTCCCTACAGCTACTTAAATGTGATTGACAAATATCCCATTCAATTTATTGGGAGAGAGATAACAATCCCTAAAATAGATTAATGCAGGTTTGCTGAAAGCCAGTTTCTCTGAAAAAGCTATAAAATATTCCCAGATGCCACTGGATTTCCTACTGGAAGTATAACACAATGCCCCGAATGCCCATCCCTATAAAATGATAACAGAATCTTAACAGAATTATGACAGAAAACCTGTCAAACCCGTATTTAAGGCAATATGATGCAAGTCAACTACGTGCACAAAACCAATATTATGTTTATATAATTTTTAGTTAAAATTTTGAGTGTAAGAAAACTCATGAGAAATAGAGTGTGAAGGGTGGAGCAGGGATTGATATAAGTCCTTGGTCAAAATGCTTGAATGCTATAATCATTTACAAACAGTAAAACTAAGATGATTTCAGGGAAAAAGTATACAAATGTCTCTAGCCAGGTTTCTTGTTTAGAAAAACTGCAATCTGGTGCTTGGGTTTTGTTAGCATTAATCCTAGACTGTCTTCAGAGCGCCCTGGATGCAATCTAGCACATGGCAATAGGTCCAGTCTTCAGAGAAATAGCTATGTGGCAGAATATCTGAAATATATTGCACATGTCATTGCATTGTCTCCTAACTTTGTCGGTGTCAGGATGATTTGATAAATGCAAATATGACAGGGATTGTGTAGAATTATATCTTGGTGAAAGCTCCAGGTTAAGGTTTTTTAAAATGTTAAATATAGTAATGACACAATCAGTGAAAGAAAGTATAAAGAAGGCTTAGATGAAATTTGATTATGTTCAAGTTTTCAAAATGAGAAGATGCCAAACATATCAAAATATTATTTTTATAATATTTAAAAAATATTAAGATACATAAACATAGAAACTGATCTTATTTTCTTTGCTTAGGTCAGTTCAAAAAGTCTGAACCACCTAAAACCTTTAGGTAGTTTTTCTGTGGAAGCTGAAAATAATACAGAATATTACAGAATTTTCCATAATGGCATTAATAGCTTTCAATGCACATGGCTAAATTTTTATTCCAAAATCCTCTAGTAGGTGACTGGTCCTCTCTCTGGGAAGCAAGATCGATACGATGAGACATTACAAGGATCCTGCTCTTACAAACATGTTTTTCCTCCATGTCAGCTCAATGCTTTTCATTTAATAACCTGAAAGAGCTAGAAGAACATGACATGATAAAAACAGATCATCCGCAATGAACATCTAAATCTGACTTCAAAGAGATGAGACACAAAAGCAATATTTTTATTTGTAAACTAAACATGGGCCCAGGGTGAATTCTCTACCACTGAGGTTGAGTTGAACAACCGCCTGTCTATAAATAGTTTCTAAGTCTTTATGACTTTCCTCTCAAAAGATTGGGCAGACTTAATCTCACTGCTCTTTGGGACTAATGTCTGGCCAATGGTACTCCTAAAAATTTGCCACAGTGGTATCTAGAAAAGTCCCACCAGCTGTTAGGTGTTGGGGGGACAACTAGAGCCCATGACCTGGTCACACTGACTTTTACTACAGTATACTATTTGGTATATAATAGCATATACTATTTTTATAGCTTACATCTATGTACCTATGTAATAGTGGTCATAATGGTAGATTAGAAACAGGAGTTACAGAAGATCCTCTACCTCCTAGGCAGGAGGCCCAGGAAGGCCAAGGTATCGTAAGTGTCACAAAAAGTGAATGACTAGACTCCTTGGGAATAAGCTAGTAAGTGTGCATTTGGGATTAACTAAAACTGTTTTTTTGTGGTTCTACTAAATGTATTGATGAGTTCTATCTTGACAGCACGTATGTAAAAGTCTACATATAGGCACATAAATTTGTGTGAGTTTAATTTCATCCAATACTTAACTACTATAAGGATCATCTAGTTTGTGTCTAAAACATCAAATTTGAGGTACTTCTTCATGACTTAAGGACAAAAATAATGATATAGACTCCCATTGCTGTGTCATGGCTTTCTTATGAAATAGTGAATGCTCTGTTTCTTTTAGCTCCTCAAATCCAGCTGGAAGGATCTTGGTATGAAATCCATCTGTATTCATCAAACACAACAACTACTTTTTTTCTCAAGAACGTATCTGTATATCATTCAAGCCCTATCATTCAGTTCCTAATTTTGGCTTAGTTCATAACTTTTGGGGGTTTATCATTAATATTTACTTGAAAATGTTTTGAATCCTGAGTCCAACATCTTGTATAATATTTTGATCTCAGGTTAGTAAAACTAAGGGCCCAATATGTGAGGAAGCAACACTGATCTACATGTGCCCCAATCCTTCTAATCAGACAAATTAGGCAACATATCCAGCAGGTGTAAATTATCACTTTATCAACTCTTGCAATTTCTTTAGATTGTACATGTAGTATGTTAGTTCTGTTTTCCTAAGTGGAAGGTGCTTAAAATATTCAAGTATAAACATAAAATCTTTGATGGTGTACTGCATAGTGCCCATCTAAACCTGATGGAATACACTGTTTTAATCCCTCATTTTTGTGTACTATTAAATGCTTTCACATATCTGGCTGGAAAAAGCGATCAAGACATTAAGCAGTTAAATTCTTTGGTTGTCTTCTGGTCTAAAAATGCAAGTTTTTACTATTGATGATTATTCCCTGAATGGGAATAGAATGACTAATGGAAGACATCTAGTTATGCAGAGATAACAGCACACAGCTGCCATAAGACCTTGTGTTTAGTTGGCAGCACACAATAAGATTATTGTTCATAATAGAGACTGATTATTAAATGGTGTCATAAATTAGAGGAGATTCTGAATGGAAAAACACAGACAATGGAATAGACTGAAGCCACCATATCAACTCAGTTTAGAAGAGTATTTACCAGATGACTGAAGAGGACAAACAGCAGCTTCAAATGGCACAACCATTTATTCTCCCTGCATATATATAGGTGTGAAAAGCAGAGGCAGGTTGCATTTGTTTTAGGTTGGCTAATTCCCAAACCTGATCAGCTGAGAGTAAAGTCCTTCTGAAAATAGTAAAAGTTCTAATTCTTTTAAATATCATCCAGACAACTTCTATCAGTGAAGTCCTTCAATGCTGCTTGATTTACTGATGAAGCCCTTTTCTGTTTTACTGGCTTTTGATTCTGCTGTTACTTATGAAAAATATTCCATTAGGATGTATAAAAATAAATAAGAAAGAACTAATAAAGACTCCAGGTTTGACTTTGAAATTCAGGATGTAATGCTGAGTATTCTTGTCCTGAAATGTACAGAATTCTTGTACAGGGTGCTTCCTCGCATGGCCTAGTAACTGATACCTCTCGCAGAGAATTCTCTCTATGAGAATATATGTACAAGGCTAAAGCTTATACCTTAGCATTTCCAAGTCATTCCAGGTGGAATTAAATGCTAAGTCTTTGACAGTGGCATGCCAACTCTGGAAGTTTTTTTCTCTGTCCTATCTGTCTTTGGAATATGTTTGATTCCAGTTCCTTCCACCAGAATTAAAAGCAACTCCCCTTTATGCCAAAAAAAACCTGCTTGTGGGGTTGGGGCATAATAGAATCTTTGTGATGATCTAGATCTTAACATGGCAGTATTCCAGGGGGAGGGAGCTGGAAGGCAGACTGAGAAAAATATAGTATATAACTATTCTCAGCAAGTATTGTGGAGAGCAAACTCCAAATACTATGTTTATGTGTAAAATCCAGAAGGAAGTATTGTCAGTCACATACTGGGTAGAGTATAGAGCACTCCCTTAGACGACACAGCAAACACTTGTTTGTATAAAATGGGAGATATTTCCATGATGTAAAATAAGCAGGAACATACTTGTAGAGTAAGCCAAGATTTGCCTACTCATTCTTCTGAAGAGGAGAAACATTTGGCAGATAACCCATCCAGGAAAACTTCTGCCTGAAGTATTCTGCTGCTGGATCAAGCAAGGTAGCAGGAGGAATTTCTTTCTCTCTCAATCGTGTGCTTTGCCACACCTTCCGTGAGTGATTAAGCAACCTAGTACATATGAAAATAATCGGCCACATTTCTTTAACACTACACCAACAATGGCATCTTACATTGCTCCTAAAAGTTTCATATTGCTATGCTGGTACAGGTGTTCTAAGAAAGTGCATGTGTGGCTGGTACTGCTTTGCCTGTTTTGGCTGGTTACAAGGATGTACAGTACTCTTCAAGGCATCTGGATTTTGTCAGACAAAGTTTTTTCCATTTCTTATTCTGAATATCTAAAGAATTAAAATGGTACAGCCCAATGCATCTTTTTGGACAATGGAAATTGCACACTTTTGGAACTGTAATGTTAAATCAAATGAATACTACTCTCAAACCTACTATGTGATGTAAAAATGAGTAAGTTCACATTTGGCTGATTGTAAATATCTTAACAGATATAAGTGTTTCTCTTACTGAGGTTACTGAGCAGGTTTTCAAACATAATATGAAATGTATGGCTTGATATAAGTGTTGGGATTTTGAAATTACTTTATGCCCAGTAATAAAAAGAATATTTTGCAGACATTAAGAGAGAAACCAGATCTTGTAAAAAGAAACTCAGAATGAATTGTAGTTAACTGAATTATTTCTCCATTACATGTATGTGGAGACAGTTTTAATGTGTAAATAACAACATGCACATCATACACCAGATTTTTAAATTTAAATTTTAAATGCATTTTTTTAAATTGCAGTACATACTATATTTTCTTTTTCTTATACTGTCAAAATTGTGAAAAGATTTTAATATAAATATTCCTCACATAAAATTACTTAAGAATAAAAAAAACCCCTCAATATTATTATCCATCTGTATGGAGAATTTGTATGAGTGTGTAGATATACAGAATGATTTGGTTGCTTAGAATGGTGTCAACATTCAGCACTGTGCCAAATTAGTGTAAGACCAAAGAAACACTTAAGCTGTGCCTAAGAACTGGCAATACAATGTAAGTGGCTTTGGACACTACACCTTTGTAGACAAGGGCAAATTTCATGCACACATCTAAAGATAAATTGATTTTGCAATACACTAATTTAAAATAAAAAATAAGTCTTCCTAAGAGAATACACAAAAGAAAACAACTGCTGTGGTTTAAGAATGGAACTTATCAGTCTTTACCAGCAGCACAAAAAAAGAGATAAAGGCACTTTCACAAGGAATAGACAGTATAAAAATGTCAGAAACAGCAACTGGAATAATGACAGAAGCCGAAGGCTTCTTTCCTCTGTCTTCCAACCACAAATAAGAAATAATGTTTAGAAATAAAAACCTGGTTTTGCTTTTTCTGTGTGTTTATATAAAAGCATATATACAGGCATGCAAGACGTCACTAGGTAAGGATTTATGTTGAGATGTACGCAGAGTAATATAAGTCTCACAAAGGGCACTTAAATAAATAGGGGCTCAAAAATATATTCCTTATAACTTCTCTTTCCTACCCTAGAATCTGCTCGTAGTCAAAGAATTACATAAAATAGTGAGGAACATTGCTTTTATAAAATTTTCACTGTTGAAGACTGAATCATAATATTTGTTATAACTTTTAACCTTAGCCACAGCATGGGAAGGGGTGAAATACATTCATGAAGGGACTTTTGTATAAGACTCCTTTCATTCCTCTTATGGAATGAATAAGATTTCAATGATGTTTTAGTATATATTTCATTATTATAAAAAGGACAAGAGGCAAAGTTTTATGGTTTGATCGACCTCTCCAATCAAAATGTTCAATAACTGCAATGAAGTGAATTTTGCTAACACTGCTCACCTTTATTCAAGGGACAATGAAAGGACTACAGATGATTGCATTGCTTATTAAGCCCAGTAGTGCCAGCAATACAATCTTTACGTTTGGTGTCTAAACAGGGGTGAATTTCACCTGGAGACAACTTTGGCCCGTTGTACTAGCAATTATATCATTGTAAAATATGAGTTTCGTAGATGAACGAAAACCCATCTAGAATCTTCACCCCAAAAAAACAGCACTGCTGTGCCTTGTTCGGAATTTTTCTATTCCAGTGCTGGCATCCAGGTGGGTACTTGAAAAACATCTTTGATTTTACATCTACAATAAGCATAACACAATTTAAAAGCATAGATGCCACAGAGCTTAATTTAGAAACTGCTGCTTTTATTAAATTTAGCTACTTTTCCCCTGCAGCTTTACATCAATATTGACTTCAAAGTGCTAGTAGCTTTCATTAAATTGAATTACTTTCTCCTGTAATTTGAAAAGTAATGAGGCAGCTACTAAATGAAGCTGTTGACAAATCAAGAGCAGAGGCTATTAAAAATTACATGGCAAAATATGAGTCATAAACAATGATGGTTAGTGTTCGAGGGTGGTTTCTGAAAAGAAAAAAATGCACAAACCCCACAAAATAAACAATTCTCCTCAGTTATCTTCTATATGCATCTAAGAATATGAAGTCTACCAGATTAATTCTTTTATTTCTGTTCTGTGTCAACGCAGTTCTATAATGTGTCCAAGTATCTTCCAGTTGTGCACTGAGTGACACAATCAGCATCTGTTATCATTAACATCTGTTTTGTGTCATCTGTTCTTTCATTCTTCCCAGAGAGAAGCGGATATTCTTGTTAGAGCAGCATTTTTTTTTGGTGTACTTTGGGAAGGCCTTTCCAGGGGAAAGTTGTCTTGAATTTTTAGACAAACATATATGTACGAGGTTCTATAAACCTGATTAAAAAATACTGCAACCTGTATAGGAAGCAGAGGATGAATATGAGGAGCATGATGATTTCCCAGAAATGAAAAACTGAGGCCTGGACTTCTTTTATCGGGCCAAAAGGAATTTCCTACTCAGATAAAAATAATTTGAGCATAGGTTCATTTGATCTTGGGCTTTCCTCCTATTTTCCTTTGGGTCAGTGTCAGTTTCTAACTTTGGGGTGCAGGGATTGACTTTACTTCTGCAGCATTTGGTTGTAGTATAGCAATCTCATATGATGGAGTTTTTTAGCAGTAGCACATGATGAATTGAACAGTGGCCATATAATTGAAAAAGCTTCAAGGGAGGAAATGGATGCACATATGAAGCGATAAATAACAGAAGAGAAATTCCCCATTGGTACCTTTAGATATGTCTCTTTCCAAATGGTGCAGGACAGCAGGTTTGATTTCTTGTCATCTGTTATGGTTTCAGGACCAAATGTCTACATCTAATTTTTAACAACAATCGAGTTTTTATCATTTGTCTGTCCGAGTTCACACCATATGTCAATAAGTAAAAAAAAAACAAACCAACAAACATGAAAAAATGTATGTATGCATTACTAATGCACGTCACTGTACATAGAAAGACTCCAAGTGAAGGCCTAGGGCAAAGTCACGCCAAAGATAGCCCTTCTCTGCACTCTATCACTATTGTAGATATGTCCTTTGTGTACATTCCTTTTATAAAAACTCAAAATATCCTAACATGTAATCTAAATAATTCATTCTGGAAAGTCAGCATTCTTCTATAATCAACTCTATAGTCAACTGTGAAAACGAGGTCTGAGAGATTAAAACAAATATTTCTCCTTCCTCATGAACTGAGAAGCACTTATTGGTGTGGTTAATTGTACTGTCTCCTGTGCAGAAATTTAATTTTTGTGAAATTTTAATGTAGGGCTTACTAGTTGGATGGCCAGAACATAGTGGGCAACAATGGAGCATGAACCTCACAAGAAGCAGTGTAAGTGCAGCAGTGACCCAACCTGAGATGTCTTTCATGCCCAGTAACTCCACCTAACACACCACATCTCCTGTCCAGAGTCACAACCATAATGGAGCCGAAAGTCATGGGCTAAAAGAACCCCTCAATGAACGTTTTTTTGACACTTCTGGACATTTAAAAGATGTTTATGAACATTTTACAGACATTTCACTCTGATGGTCCATAGACTGAGGGAATGATATCTGTTCATATATCAAAGACAGGAAGGGGGTAGTGGTTAATTAGATTCTATTGGATAGCATGGGACCTGAGCATGCTTGGAATAAGGGGTGGAAAATATGCTGGTTTTGACTAGGATAGGATTTGTTATGAAAAAGGTGTTGGTAACCCAGGGATGTTTTAATTATTGCTGAACAATGTTTATGTAGCATCAAGGCCTTCACTGATTCCCAGATTGCCCCTCTGCAAAGCAGGCTGTGGGTGCATGATGGGAGGGGACACAGCTGGGCCATCTAACCCCAAATCACTGAAAGGCTATTCCATACGTATGATTTCATGCTCAATAATGAAAGCTGGGATAAGAATGAGGATGGGATTTGTTTCCCTCAGTAACCATTATGCATGATGGAGCCCTGCTTTCCTGGAGATGGCTGAACACCTGCCTGCCAATAAGAAACAGTGAATGAACCTGTTACTTTGCTTTACTTCTATACATGGCTTTTGCTTTTAGCTATTAAGCCATCTTTATCCCAACCTAGGATTTTCCTCACTTTTACCTTCCTGATTCTCTCTCCCATCCCACTAGAGGGGAACAAGCAAGCAGCTCTGTAGTGCTTAGCTGCCTACTGGGGTTGAACCACAACAAATACAGAACAAAAATGGGTTACAAAAATCAAAGAAAAATAAATGTTTATTTAGATTTTCTTACTCTTTATTCATGTTCTCATCAAAATTGATATTCCCGAAGAATCTCCAGTGCTCAACAGCAGTGCATTTTGTTAAATCATTCAGTTGCCCACAAAATGTATTCCTATAGTTCCTTTTAGACATTTCCTTCAGGAAATGTAAGATTCTGTATCTTTTCTTGAGAGTTTAAATTGATGTGTCTTGATCAAAACTAAGGATCATATTCTCAGCTGGTGCATTTCCATTAACTAGTCCTAACTCATTATTCTCAGGGCTACCTCTCTCCACAAATGCACACACCCCAAGTAAGTGTACCAATGTTTAAATGGCCGATTTAGCAATATGACTGCCACCCTGGACCACTCAAAAATATTCAAACTAAATGCAGTGACTGTTGTACTATTAACTAACTCCCAAAGACCTTGTCCAGAAGCCTGTTCACGGCTTCTAAATGACTTCTATGACTTCTTCTTGTGACACAAACAGGTCTTACTAACAGGTATTGCATGCTTGACATTTGTCTCTAAATTCTTTGAAGCAGACACTAAACACAGTAATCAGTAAGTATGCTTCTTATTTGCTAGACTGAAAGGAGATTTAGTAATGAAAAATGGTTCTTCTGTGTTTCATGGGTGGTAGTCAACCCTACTATAAAGAAATAAATGTGTGTAATGATATTATTGACTCTTCTTTCCAGAAGATCATGTTAAATGCTTAGCGTACAGCCCCATGTCTGCAGAGGGCTATGGATCTGACAGGAATTAAAATGATTTTTTCAGTAGCTGGCTTGTTAGGAAGTGCAGAGCAATAGAGCTGAACACAACTGGATGCCCACTTAATGGACACTCTCTAACCTCAGATTTATATCAGATCTATATCAGGTATGTTACAGATAAAGTACCAAAGAAGGGAAAAGGAAGCCTATTAGTTTTCTAATTTGTCTCCCATTTACTTCATTTGATAGCTCCTTTTATGGATGTTTCATCAGGATTAGAGAAGTTTGGTTTATTTCTTTTTAAAGACCAGAACATAAAAGATATCATTTTTTAGTACGTTTGCTAAGAAAAACTTTACATTGAGGGAGGAATCAATGAGCACTTAAAAAATAACAAACCTTCTGCTAGGTGAACACGACAGAGACAGTAATTGGTTCTCCTGAAGAGCAACACAGTGTAATACTAAATATTTTTACATTCGGATAAGTAATTGCATCTGTCATGGCATAATGCATTCTGCAAAACAGGATTACCAAATTTTTGTCATGATGTGTATCCTCCCTGTTTTTTTCCATCAATCATATGAGACTAAAGCATAGACAGAATGAAGAAGAGAGGAAGAAAGAAGTGTAGCTTTATATACGGAACTATTTTCTTAGTCTTGTGTGAAGTATACAGAAATTTTAATAATGTATTTGGTTCAGTTTCAGAACAAAATACCTTTTGAAGGGTCTGTGTCGTAAATTGACATTTTGTAGAAGCCATAGCTGACAGAAGAGGAAAAGGCAGTCCTCAGAGGTGCTTCACTGATTTTTACTGAATAAACTTTATTAAAAAACTTCTTATTATTAAAGGTAATTTGAATTATGGCAAAAACATGAATCTCATTCTCTGATAGGGGTGGGACAATTATATTGAGATATTAGCAGCCCAAATACATCAATATAACTGGGCTGTTGTAGCCCATAAAATTTTGCTCAGACAAGTCCTAATCAAAACGATATTTTGGTTTAAATAACTTTTTATTTTTCAGGAGCAATGAGTAGTTTATACAGCAACTACAGATTACTTTTTGTTCTGTATGAAATGAAAGATATTTGTAGAGTTTATCATAAAGGCAACCATACTTTTCTTTTTTTCTCAAACTTCATTAGAAATTAACCTTGCTGTACTGACAAATCATTTTGCCTACATTCAAATATGCTTATTTGATTTTTACTTTTCATATTAACCAGGTTATTTTTGCTGTGTATACAAACTTTGTAGTTTTGATTCTATTTTCACCAAGTCTGGCAATAACAAAACCAAAATTAAATTGGATTGCTTATACAACCAAATAAAAAGGGAACACTACCTACGGGAATCGAAAAAATCATATGCAATTTAAACTACCCCTTCAGGACCCTCCAAATATTTTGGGTGATAAACAATAAGATTTGGACAAAAGACTCCATGGATGATGATATTTTAGAAAAAACAAATATCAGCATGGGAATATAGTCAGTAATGGAAAAGAAAAGAAGTAAATTCTATTTCAAAATTGATCATGAGCTACTAGTTGTGTCTCCAGCAGGAAAATTTTTGTCTCCAAGAGATGAGCATAAGTTCACATAGTTCTACCTTGAAGCAAATCAAAAGATATTCTTGAAAGGGATCCTAAGAGCTATTAGAAAGCTCCATGACTATGTCTTTTTTTTTAATATGGAAACTTCATATTTAAATCCCAGATTTCGGGCTTTCTGTGGGTTGTCTTATTGCTCAAAATGTGTAGAGTTCATTACAGCTTAGGATTCCATGATGATTCAGTAATGTAGGGTTTCTTCCTATACTTACTTGCATCACCAATAAAAAGTCAAGGAAACCACATAAATCAAAGTAGGCATTTTCTGAAGAAAGAATACAAAAAATTGTGATAAAGTTCTCTAGTTGAATTTCTGATATTCTAATTTACCTGGCTTACTCCTGTGAAAATCAGTACTCCATTGCATGACATCAGTGAAAGCAAAGAAAAATTAGACCCTTGATGGACAGATGAATCTTTACCATCTATTAGATGGGTTTTTTTCACTTATACATATCCAAAAGGACAAATCTTTGTTGCAATGTCTTTTCGACACAAATTTTTTCATTAAATGAACTCTGATTTTTTTCAAATAACTCTGGGAAACAAAATTTTAAGGCAACTGGGAGTCATCAGAAATCGAACAAAAGAATTTTCAAGAAACAACAAATGAAAGCTACCAGTTTCAAGTATTGCTTGTAATAATGATATTGGCATCATGAACCAAACTAAACTTCCAATATGAAATCATGTTGCAGTTATGTAGCTACTATGATTTGGTAAACCTACCCAAAATGAAATGACGCTTAAATTACTGTACATTGACACCCTGATGTCCATCAATATGTCAGCTGCGATTTACCTAGCCGCCTGTTTACAGGTGACCCTGCTTGACTATGAGGGTTGGACCATATGAACACCTCTACTTCAGCCATTTTTTGATTCTGTGAAAAGTGATGGTTAGTAATGCTTATGTGAATTACAGTATTCCACATACAAAGTTATCACTGAGATTTGAAAACCACCTCAGCAGATTATAGTTTTTTGTGGCTTTTTCCCCTCATGGTAAATTTGAAGTAAATTCCAGGCCAATTATTAACACATATTATTTACTTTTTGATTAAAAAATGGTTCCAGGCATCCATTCCCAAGGATCAGCAACATTTCTGAATTCAGGTGAGGAAAATCAATAATCCTTAAAAGAAGTGTTAAGCTTTCTCAAGTATTGCATTGCATGAATCTCTGCAACAGAAGGAAAGGAATAAAAACAAATCAAAAGCCAAGCAGAAAGAGGAGGCAGGTTCTGACTTCAGGCTGCACTCAGGAAAAACAATATCCAGAGGTAAAATGAGCTGCAGGAAAAGGCTGTCAATCTTCCAGCTTTATTAAATTAACTCTGGAACTCTTCAAAAGTATATAGAAGTACTTTTGTTTTCTTTCAATTTTTGCATAACTGTCTCTCAATCTGTCAACTACTTTGTTCATCTTTGGTTCATAGTATTCATATTTCCTTTTGTATTATTTCTGCCTGGTGTTAAGGGGGATTGACATAATACATGCTGCTCCTGGATAAAAGTCCTATGAAGCTGGCCTACTGACTACCTAGTCCTATCCCACACACCAGTTCACATGGAGTTGTGGAGTGCTCTTTCCTTCTAAGCCACATATGTCAGGTGTTATAATGCAGTGTGAGATAACTGCTGGTGAGAAGTGTTAGCCTGAGTTTCACTGGTGTGCTATATTTTCCTGACCTTATAACTTTGAGAAATAAAAAAATCACCTCAAGTATCAGGTCAAACTTCTGTGAAGGTAGTATTCAGGACTCCTCCCTATTCTTCTCTGTTGTCTCTTTGAAAGGCAATTGGTTGGGAAAAACAGAAACATGAAAATCTGTTCACAAAATACTGGGAGAATTCTTGAGCGTAACTACCAAAGTCACGGAAAATCATGGTCAGTTTGAGGCCATTTCACAAAAATATAAACTGCAACAGTTGTCATACATTTTTTAATATATAGATAATGCTGTTGGTATAGAAAAGATTTATTTCATTTTTTCCCCTCTCATCATCCTCCTTTCAGCAACTCTAAACGTTTTTGGCATGAATATAGCTATACTGGTTTGCTATTACAAATAAAAATAGTGCAATCAAGAATGGCTGATAGAAATGAAAAGGAAAAATATGACTATCACATTGTTAGTTTCATTACTTCAGTTTAAATGTGCTCATCATTTGGTGTAGCTATTTTTTTTTCCCGGAAGGTTATACTATAATGATTAGTTATACTATAACGATTTTCAAAAGACCTGTGATCTCATCTAGTGCCTTACACAAGGCAAAGATTTTATAAAGGACTAAATGCATTATGTTTTGTTTTATTCTGATATTATGTTTTCATCTGTAGTCCCTAGCCCTGTAATCCAGAAATCCAAATTTTTAGAATATTTGCCCCTAAATTTAGAGGTTGTGATACGCCAACAAACATATATAAATACCTATTTAATAAAAACTCATCACTGTTTCTTTGTTAAGATTCACTTTGGAACCTTTCCATCACTGGATTTTTGTCCTGATAAATAAAAAACAAGGGTTATGTACATACTGCCCTCTGAATGATCCTGAAGCAGTGCTAACAATGAGACTTTAGATTTTGCAGTGTCATACATAATCATAGGATGTAATCTAAACTCCACCTTATAATAGTAGGAGGGTAAATCCCCACAACTAATTTAAAGAAGTCCTTGTTCAGTCTCCATAAATATTCACTAGATGCAAAGAAAAAAATCAGTGCATTCCCATGGGATTTGGGATGCTTTGGGGACCAGATAAAATATCACCTAGAACCGACTCAACATGAGTCCTCTATGTCTATAAAAACAAGTACTTATTAGTGTGTGTGAGACTGCTCTAAACAGCTGGCTTTTAACATTATCCGTTATTTTCACTGTGCTTAGGTTAAATTCTGGCTCTGTGTTCAGCTCACAGAAATTGGCTGTGTGCGGGGGGCACTGCAGGGGTTGCCCAAGGAGCTCCTCTCTCACAGTTGAAGAAAATTAATGACAGTAAAATTGCTTTGCGGTGCAGGCTAAAGTTTCTGCCCCATCCATGCAGCAAATCCAATTCTCTCCCACTTTGTTTCCTGAAATCTTCATGCTGGAAGAGATATGCTTCGTTATATAAACAGGTATTTATGAAACATTTATTTCAATAGCAGTAATTTTTTTAAAATACCATCCTTTTAAAGAGAATCCTGTTTTCTTCCTGCATTACCATTTTGTGTGGTTGACCAGGAAATGAGCCTGGGAATGGGAAATCATGTATGCTCTGTTGTAGAAGTTTATGGAGGTGACATGCTATGAATTCAAATTAGATGTCCTTTTAAGAAGCTTTGGTAATATTTACTTTCTGTTTGTTTTTGAAGAATCTAGACTATACCATCATCTTGTGCAAATTAGCAAATTTCCCTTGAAGTCAAGAGAGCTGGCCTGGAGAGCTGAAAATCTGGCTTGAGCTTTTAATAATCACTGTGATTAACTGTTGGCGTTATTTTGCTTGACTAACATTGCTTGCCAAAGTAGAAAAAGAAGCAAAATCTTCAGGGATAGAAAAGTTTCAGCTATGCATCTCACGGGCATCTGTGGCAATGGACCATTACAGGGAGGTGCTTCTTCCACATGACAGTGAATTTAGCAGCACTAAATCTGTGTCCCTTAAACCAATAAACTCTGTTCATTATTATACCAGGATGTAAATGCCCTGGCAGAAAGAAGTCAAGGGAATTATCAGTTGTGTCAAGCATAGAGACTGTCTGAAAGCCAAAGAAACTGTAACTTCATACTCAGAAGATTCAGGCATCCCAAGTTTGAGACCAGCCCACATAAAAGAAGGCTGGGAATGCCAAATTCAAGGCATATACTGGGCAGAGATGGCTCTTGCAGTGAGACTCTTCCCATGTTTGTTCTGTTCCTTTGAGGAATGTAATTTCTACCTTGCTCGGAAGATTTTCCTTGGTCTTGGTGCACTAATGCTATTCACAGAAATAGGAATCACCAAGATTATTTGGCTTACTGTGTAAAAAAGCTCCAGCCTTTTGATCATTTTTGTGGCCCTCTGGACACACTCCAACAGGTCCATGTCCTTCTTGTGTTGAGGACTTCAAAGCTGGACACATTAATCTAGGTGAGGTCTCACCAGATCAGAGTAGAGGGACAGAATCACCTTGATCTACTGGCCACAATTCTTATAATGCTACCCAGGATGCTGTTGGCCTTCTGGGCTGCAGATGCACATTTGTGGCTCACATCCACCTTCTCATCCACACTCAAGTCCTTTTCCTCAGGGCTGCTTTCAAGCATATCATCTCCTAAAATGTATGGATAACAGTGTTTGTCCCAACCCAGGTGCAGGATCCTACACTTGGCTTTGTTGAACTTCATGAGGTTCTCCTGGGCCCACTTCTCCAGCCTGTCCTGGTCCCTCTGGATGACATCCCATCCCTCACAGCATAGCACTAAAAAAAATGTATGGGGATAAGACTGTTGAGAAAATGTGTGTAGTAGAGGGAAAAGAGCATGATCTGAGAAGACTAATCCTACTCGTGGAATTATAAACAGTCCTACTCAGGTTGTTAGAAGTGAAATGAGAGCCAGTCATTCTTATATGATATGATTCAAATGATCTGCCTCCAAGATAAGTATTTTGAATAATCTGTATACTTGCTAATCTTTTTTTCTTCCGCAATAATCTCCTATTGTTTTGAATGTTCTATAATTCATGTCCGTTCCTCAGACATTTCTAACCCTGAATGCTTCACTTCCTCTGTTCCACACTGGGCTGTTCCAATGAAATCAGACAAAGAACATTTTTTTTGCATCAGTTCATTCATCATACTCAAATCTCTGTTCTGTTTATGGAGCTAATTTAGAAAAGATTTGGGTTTTGCAGAGTATTGTCTGATCTCATGGTATTGCAAGGCTTTCCACCTTTACATAAATCTTCTTAGTTAATGTAAATAGACATGAACAGTCTGACACAATATTTTAGGTCTGAAGCGGTCTGCCAGTAATTACAAAACAGAATAATACCCACGTGAAATAACAAAACTGGTCACCACTTTCAGCAGATTGTCCCATTTTGTAAAGAACATGCTCTCAGGTGTTTTTTTCAGGCTCCTGTCAGTGAACATAGGTGGGATATTTTTTTAGAGATAGATGAGGGTCACAGGCATATATCCAGCTTGAAAAACTCATATGATGAGACTGAAAGGGACTTTTTATATGAAAATATGGCTGTAGTATATCAACTTTAGTCTTTGTCAGTGTCTGTAGACTGCCTCCACCTAAAGAATCAGAAACACCAACTAATCCCTACTAATCCCTGCATTAAACTTTCTGATCCTGCAGCCACTGTTTGAAATTTGCAGTCTAGTAGGAAGCACTAGAGGCAAAACATAAAGAGGGTACTTTCTCTCAATAGATCAGCAGAGTGTCCCTTCATATCCTCACAGGGAAGCCAATGAATTATGGCCTTGATGGGCAGATAGTGAGGTAGATAAAACTGGCTAACTGGTCACATCCAGAGAGTGATGATTAGTGGCACTAAATCTAGTTGGAGGTCATTAACTAGTAGTACATTCCGAGAGGTCTATACTGGGTCTAAACCTGCTTAACATTTGGGCTGCCCAGAAATGGAGGGACATATATGTACTGAAGGGAGTCCAAGATGATTAAGGCACTGGGGTATCTCTCCTATGAGGAGAGGCTGAGAGAGCTGGGACTGTTCAGCCTAGAGAAGAGAAGGTTCAGGGGGATCTTATTAATACCTATAAGCACCTGAAGATGAGATGCAAAGAGGACAGAAGCAGGTTGTTCCCAGTGGTGCCCATGACAGGACCAGAAGCAGTGGGTACAAACTGAAACACAGGAGGTTCCCTCTGAACCTCGGGAAACACTTTTTCATTGTGAGGGTCTTGAGCCCTGGTGCAGGTTGCCCAGAGAGGTTGTGCAGTCTTCATCCTTGGAGATATTAAAAAACCCCTGTCTGGACATGGTCCTGAGCAGCCTTCTGCACATGGCCCTGCTTGAGCAGGGGGTTGGGCTAGATGACTTTGATGTCCTGTTCAACCCATGCCATTCTGTGATTCTGTGATTACCCTAGACATGAATGTCCCAATGAAACACATTAGCTACCTCTCTATAAAGGTCTCTTCTCACTACAGCACCCAGTACCAAGATAAGACATTATTCAGAAAAGGTAATACTGATCCTTCTTCCACTAAAAATATTTGAAACACTGAGCTAAAATTTTATGGTGATGTCATAATTTGGTGAACACATTTTTTCTTTCAGTAATATTCTTAGGATTAGGAAAAGCAAAGCTATCCTTACCTCATTTTTTAGGAGCTTCATATTTATTGGTAGGATTATTCTGTTAAAAATGTATACCAGTTTAACTGAAAAGATAACCCAATCTTTCATTTATCAAATTTGAAGTATTATATCTAACAATAAATCACTTGACTGCTTCATAATACAGCTTGCTAATTTTTCTAGTGCACAGAAACTGTCTGTTGTTGGTATTGTTACTGTGCTGAAGATGCCTTTGTTATCATGCTTACTTGTACATGTTAATGGTATAGCTCCATCTCTCCTCTCTGTGATTTCACATGAACATTTCCAGCCACAGAGCCCTGCAAGGAGTCTGCCATCCCTCCAGCCCCGCTGTGCAGTGCAGTATCACCACAGACATCCTCTCAAGATTTTCTCTTTCTTTGTAACTCCCACCTTTGACTAGGAAGGAAAAGAGGCATTTGTGCTCTTGCTGAGACTCAAAGCAGCTGGGTTAGGTGGGAGGAGAGACCCTACCTCTATTTCACAGTCACTTCTGTCACTAGGCATGAGTTATGAGAGCGAGAGTTGGGTAGCAACTTCAACTGTGCAGATACTTTTAGTAAGTCCAAGGTCAAACCCAGAACTTCTACTGAATAAGAAGTCTTTCAGGTAACACATACACTTTAGTCAGTAGGTTGAAAGAAACTACTTCCTTTAGATTGGTTATTTGGGGACAGAAACTGCATTCCTCCTCAGAAGATTATCTTCCTTGCACTGTGAGGATAACCCACATATTACTGTGTCTTTTACAACATTTCACCAATGCGTATCGTATGCATTTTCACTCTTAAAGCCTTGCTGTCTAGGAATTTGTGTATCTGGAGGACTGCTGACAATGAATAGGTAGAGACACACAGTGAACCACGGATTGGAAGGAACAAGCAAAAGGAAGAGCTTTGAGTTGAACAGACTACAGGAATTTAAGTTAAAGTTCTTTTTTATTAAGAAATCAATTTTATTCAAAATAAAATTATAGATTGGCATCTTTATATCTAAAAATTTAAATAATTAAATACCTATCTCTAGAAATAAAGAGAAACTTGAAGGGTGTTCAGTTCAGAAAACATCATAAGACATACTTGACAACTATTCTAAGCACCTTAGGAAACCTTCTAGGGCAAAATTATAAACCAAACCACCCTCCAACCTCAGTGTTGCTTAGTGGATACTTTGTCCTGCTTTATGAAGAATTTGACCTTCATGATCCATCCCCTTTTAGAGCAGACAGCCATCAGACTCATAGAGCACTTCTAAAAGCTCGGAGTTCCCCAAAAGTTTTTATTTCATACCAAGAGGTGTAGCCCTGTAATATGACCAGTTTCAAGGCATAAAGATGTATATCTGAAATACAATGAAGAGTATTTCTTGATTCACCCTACAGTTATAACTAAAGAACTGTAGAGCAATATTTGCAAAGCCTCATTGCAAATCGGTTTCCCTTGCCAGTAGTAGAAAAAAGGTAAATAACTCAAATGTAGCACAACTGGACACTCATTTAAATGATTTGTTTGCACAAAGAAGAAATGATATTGGAAAAATTTACATAGAATTTATTTGCCTGTGAAAAAACATTAAAGTTTGCATCAGATTTTTCATGACCCATAGAAATATAGAAAGGAAGGGAGATTAAAGATCATCTATTTCCAAAACCCTGCCAAAGGCAGGGACACCCTCCACTCTCTATGCCCAAAGCCCCATCAAGCCTGGCCTTGAACACTGCCAGGGGGGTGATGACCACAGCTTCTCTGGGAGACGGGTACCAGAGTCTCACCACCCTCAGAGAAAAGAATTTCTTCCTTTGATCTAAATCTACCCTCCTTCAGTTTAAGGCCACTACCTCTTGTTCTATCACTATAAAGGTAAAGTCCCTCCCCAGCTTTCCTGTGGGTCCCTTCAGGTACTGGAAGGCAGCTATAGGGCTCTGTGGAGTCTTCTCCAGGATGAACAAGCCCAATTCTCTCAGCCTTTTCTGATAGGGGGGTTCTCCAGCCTTTGCTGATCTCTGTAGTCCTCCTCTGGACTTACTTCAACAGTTCCATGTCTGTCTTCTACTGGTGCCCCAGAGCTGGACACAGTACTCCATGTGGGGTCTCACCAGAGCAGAGTAGAGGGGGAGAATCACCTCCTTTGACCTGCTGGTCATGCTGCTTTTGATGCAGCCCCTGATACAGTTGGCTTTCCGGGCTACAAGCTCACAGTGTCAGTTCATGTTGAACTTTTCATCCACCAACATTCCCCAATCCTTCTCCTTGGGGCTGCTCTCAATCCATTCTCCACACAGCCTGTAGTTGTGCTTGGGATTGGCCCAACCCATATGCAGGACCTTGCACTTGACTTTGTTGAACTCCATACAGTTCACAGAGACACACCTCCAAAGCCTGTCAAGGTCCCTCTGGATGCCATCCCTTCCCTCCAGCATGTTGACTGCACCACACAGCTTGGTATCATCAGCAAACTTGCTGAGGGTGCACTTGATCCCACTGTCCATGTCATTGACAAAGATGTTAAACAGCACCAGTCCCAATACTGACCCCCAAGGAATGCCAGTCATTGCTGGATACTTCATCGCCATACCTCAGCAAGCTGTTATCCACCCAGCAAACTACAGACTGATTCTCCCTCTCAGCCCCACTGACCTCGGTATTTGCCTATTTTTACACACTGAAGAAACACAATGAGCTTTGAAATATTATTTGAATGTTATTTAGTTTGGGATAGTAACCAGACAGCTTTAAAATACCGAGGTCGATCTTTATTAAGGTTATTCTTTGTAATATAACAGCATTTTTACCAGTTCTACTCATGGATCATATGATAGAGGCATATAAGTTTGCCTCCTAACACATCAAAGTACTCACTTTTCTTGTAAAAGGCATTTCACATAGTCTCTGAGATCTCAGCTATTCTAGCCTTCAGCTGCAAATTAGTCTCACCTTTCCTGTTAATGTCTGATTCTTTGACAGACTGTAGATGTCAAGTTGTTCAGCATATTACAAAAGACATTAGGTCTGTGCTTTTAACTAGTGCTAAATAAGAAGCTGAAAGTCATCCTTCTGGGGAGTCACAGGCTGCAATTTTTATAGGAGTGGGTCTGAATTGTTGATATGCTGTACTGCTGTGAGAGAAATAAGAGCTGAATGTCTTCTGAGACACCATGGTAGAAATGGTGGTTTTCCTTAAGTGTATTTTGGCTCTTTTGATTGGACTCTTCTTCTCCAGGGTTTGTAATGAAAACTACACATTGAACTGAAATATTAGCAGACTAGATCAGAGAATGGCATTTTTATTGTGTAGTAGATGCAAAAGCTCATAGCATTTAAAGTGTGACTTCTTCATTTCTAGAACAAATATTTACATATTAGAAAATAATAACAAATTAGAAAATAATTCCCTTGAAAATTTTAGAAAACTGATTTAGTTATGTGAGTCTTGAAGCTGCTAGAACAGAAGCTTCCAAATATATGTATTTTTTAACATTAGTAGCAAGCAAAAAATCACTGCATCTGCAGATCTGCACATCACTGAAGATTTTTGATACAACACGCTTAAACCCTCAGTCAGTGGCAGAAGGGTAAGTCCTTATCTGCAAGCGACCAAACCCATCCATCTAGTTACTCCCATTATTTAAAAATGCAAACTGATCTAATTTACTCTGTAATTGTCACCGGGTAAGAGAGAGGGGCTCTGAGCCTTTCACAAAACTATTCCTTGGCTCAGTTATGGCTATGCCAGAGTAGGACTATCACCTCCAGTACAGCAAGCACTGAATCAGTTCATACAATGTACTTCTTTGTGTACAGAACTGGGCTAAATCCAAAATCTGAGATTAAGTCCTTTTGGATAAAATGATTCCTCTGTTTCTGTGCTTAATGCTGCCTGCAGCTCCCAAGGTCTTGGAGTCACCCAGACACAATAAAAGAAATGCTTATTCAGAAGACATGATCTTTCAGTAGGAAAAAAAAACATCCACCACCACCAAGAAACAGATGGATTTCAACAAATAAATAAGGAATGAAGATTCAACTGGCTACAGGGAGATTTATTTG
Source organism: Hypotaenidia okinawae (assembly GCA_027925045.1). NCBI lineage: Eukaryota > Metazoa > Chordata > Aves > Gruiformes > Rallidae > Hypotaenidia > Hypotaenidia okinawae. The sequence continues at coordinate 130,706,320 of BSDF01000002.1, read as the reverse complement.
GCAAGTGTTTCCAATTTATCTTTGGGATGTACAGTAGCAGCAGTTTACAAGTCAAAGCCAGATTGCTATTTACATTGCATATAAACAAGCTTAAGTGAACAATTAAGCAACAGAAGTACTTTTTTCAAACTGTAGCTTAAGTCTGGAAGTCTTACTGCCTCCTAGTACTAGTTAGTATTACTACAAATTCTTAGGAGTCTTTCAGCCTTTGGAAGTAATTCCAAAAAGATATGCAAGAAAATCTAACACAAGTTCTTGCATTTACTCTAAGATGATACTCCTAATGAGGATATTGTCTTCATAAACAACATTCATTCAGAATAAGTGCAAACACACCAAATAAAGTTTTTTAACTGCATAAGCAGTCTTTAAATTAAATAAAATTTCAAGGAGATTATTGCTAATATTACTAGTGTTAGCTACAGCAATTTCCATTCAGCTGAAATAAATGGGAATTCTTTGAACAACTGATTTTCTTACTAAGATGTTAGCAAGTGCTGACATTTTTATTTTGTTATAATGCCTTAAATTAAATTAGTGAATTTAAAAGCCCAAGAGTTATTGCCATTGGCAATAAAAGTCTTTTGTGCATCTGTGAGAAGATAGAGTATTGCAAAATTATTCTTGTTGCTTGGCCCCAGAGTATCTCAGTTCTTAACCAACAACTTTGCTGCTAGTCTTCAAACACTCACCCCATTGTTAGAAAAGAGAAAACCAGTATTGGATACAGCACTGGGGGCAGATGCTGAATTGAATAACTAGGTTAATTATTTCATAAATCAGTGTGGATAGTAAGACATAGAGCATCATGACAGGCTATTTTGGTTGCATCTTCTTTACTTTCTTCCTTCTGTCTCATATTTTCCTATGCCTTTATATTGAGATGGTCTGACTGGGGAGCTTTTGCTAGCTGCTGGAAATTTAAGACTCACTATTAGTACAAAGTGCTATGATGGTTTAATGATGTAGATATCTGTCTCCTAGCAAATAGGCTAAGATGAACAAGACATTTAACACAGATCATTGAACAGCTGATGGCAAATTTCAGGTGTCACATTATCATTCTGTGTTAAAATGGAGCAGGAATCACATTTTATTGCATTTTCACAGCCCGCTAGTATATGACAAGGACTTCTTATTTAATAAAAATAATATCAACAATATCAGTGGTGACCATACATAAGATACTACTTCCATCATTTGTTCCTGACAGCAGAGAGGTGAAAGCTAAGGCTGACAGCATGGCTTCTTTTCCCATAGGCACAATGTATGTCTTTATAAAATCATATGCAATTTTCTGAATACTAAGTATGCTATCATTTGTATATCTAAAGCACTGTAAGATGCGTTTTATACACTGAATGAAACAAAACTCTTGAGGCTTTTCACTCCTTGTATAATTCCCCAGAGTTCCACAGATGCTATAAAAAGCCTTAAGATATAGAGATTTGACAGTACTTCATACAGTATTTATATAAATTTCCAAACAGAATATTGTACTGTTATGAATAATCTTTGTAACTTCCAAATATTTACATTTCTAAATCTGACCCTTTGTATGACTACAGAAATTGCAGGAAATAAACCTTCCCTTGTGTATTCACAGGAAGATGGGTTATCTCAGTTTTAAGCCAAATTCAAAACATACTTCAAAAGCAACTGCCACACAGAAGACACTGTTTATGTGAGTAACTTGGTTACATCTCTGTCAAATGAAGTAAATGCACATTTTCCTAAGCATATGTATCAATACACACAGAAAAGCTGATGTTATTTTTCTTCTTTTAAATTTGCTGAGAAACTATAGAGAGCTGACAGTATGACGTACATAAAACTTGAAACTGAGTACTTCATCACTTAAAAACCTGCAAACTCACATACGTGTTATCCCAACTTGTGTTTCAGGTTTGATTCCAAAAATATTTTATGTATAATTTCTAGATCAGACTGTACCCTATGCAGAAATCAGACACAAGGAAGTCTGTAAACTCTCTAAAATTCTTCAGTATCCCCAAAGTTTAGGAAATATTTATAAGTTTCCTTAGTTTATATCCAGCTACTACTATGAGCTGCCTACTGACATTAGTATGAGTCCTAAGTTCCCTAAAAGTGTAAGTATCTAAACTAAAACTAACTATCCTCATAAACTATCAAAATGGTGAGAGACTGCTAAAGAATTATTTGTTTCAGTTTGACCACTTTCTTTCATACTAACTCTTCTTTAGTATGAAATCTGGGGGTTGGACCCAACGATCTCTCGAGGTCCCTTCCAACCCTTACGATTCTATGATTATCTACTCTAGCTGGAAAGGATGCAGCAGAGCAATGCTTTGATTAATCCTTACTGAAAAGCTCACTGGAGAAATTAAATATGCTTGACAAATACTTGACTCCTCTCCAAATGATCCCTACTTTTTTTTTTTTTTCCCAAACGTTCCTCATAGAGCAAGTCATAATGGGAAATACCACAGGATCATGGAAAAACGTTTGTTTATATTCTTTATTCTTCTTTGAAGTCCTTTCCAACTCAAATCATTCTGTGATTCTGTGATGGGAAGCTGCTGGATGATGATGCCAGGTTGCCAGAAAGTGTCCCACCTGTGTGGGAAGGGGCATTATGAATGCATACCCATTCTTTTGTTTCAAATGTCTTCCTTAGTAGTTCTTTGTGCCCTTAAATTCAGAAGTGGCCTTACTCCATTTAATGTTCTGATAACCCCAACTGCAGGTATCACAAGGACTTTACAAGGCCATTATTGCTTTCGTGCTTTTAAGGTGCAACTCTATACCAAGCCTTTGAGCGACTTGGAGTCCTGTCAAGGTCTACTTGTAACTTTGGTTTCAATTCTTAAAAATGTTTAATGCCAGTATTGCAAAATTTATATAAATCTGCTTTGAATGGCTTCCTGCCACCACCTGCAAAAAAGGTCATTATACATCAAAGAGTCTTTTTCTTTCTCATCAATTTATTTAATTTTTTTTCCATTTCCCAAATGGAACTCCCAAGTTGAACATTAGTCAACCCTCCAAAAAAAATGTGCAACATAGAAAGCTGCTTGTTCACAACAAACATAGTTAGGAGCATTTGCATTAGAAACTTTTAACCCAACTGGAGAGACTTGGACTGAATAAAAAGTGGTGGCTTTTTTATAATCCCTTTCTGACACAGAGTTCCCCTTTAGAATGAGGCGGCAATCTGCTTCCCAAAGACGCTGGGCAAAACTTGAAAAACTGACCAAAAGATTTATCCATAAAAGTCTCCATGCAATTAATGGAAGTTGTGTACCTAAATTGCCTTTACAGCTTTTAGAACCTCAAACTTTGTCCAGGGCTTGGTCTTTCATTTGCAATGTTTAGGTCACAAACAAAAAGTAAATTTTGTGTGCCTGTTATTTTTTTCTCCTTGAAACAGGACAGACAATTAAAAATTAAGGCTGACAAAGGTAATCTTACTATGTAAATTAATTTTATTCAAAACAGATTAAAAAAAACCTAACAAAGCTTGCCTAACTACATGAGGTAGTACATGCAGCAAAACAGAAGGCAGAATATAGTGTTCCGAAATATGAAGAATACAAATAAGTTTACAAGTTGGCAGGAAATAAATTCAACAACAGAAATAAAAAATACCAAAAATAAAGTTTAACAGCTTTTCAGTCTTAAAGCACCAATACACTTTTCATAGAAAGAAACAGTACCACCACTACATGTTCTTCATATACCATAATATGGTAAAATTAATGCACAAGGCTGTTCACCATATATGTGTTTATTTTTTTAAATGGTGAAGCAACATGTGACATACTTGTCACTGGGCTCCGTACCACTATACTTCCTGGCCTGCAGGAGTATTTGCCAGGTCATGAGGAGCAAGGTTAGCCTTTGTTACTATTTTCTTTATTTTTTTTAACATTTACCCTCATATTAACGTATAGCATACGGAGACCATGTACAGCTTAAGGCCTCAAGCTTGCAAATTGTTACTTATGTATGCTGAAACCCAATTTAAGTAAACTGAAGGAGTCACATGGTGAAAACACATGTATGCGTGCAGAACTGCATTGCAGAACTGATGGCTTATTCCTTCATTTCAGGTTTCTCCACTTCTCAATATGGAAATTTTCTTTGATCCTTCAAGGGTATATATGTATATCCCTCCCTCACCCACCCTAACATAGCTGAGTATGTGTGAAGGACTGGGACATAATGAATTGGTTATTCGAACTAGAGCTCAGCAGCATCAAATAAACACTCTATTAACATATGTAAGAAATAATAAACATGAATGGTCTAGGCTCTTAAAAATATTTCTTTAGAGGAAAGCATACTAATATGACCCAGGAATTCATTATATTTTATATTTTTGTTTTTGGATAGGTATTTTTACTTGTTATGATTAGGGTGAAATTGAAAACAGTCTAACTCTTCATTTGTGCTTGCACAGCTAATGCTACTGCAAATCATCAAAAAGTTATGTGTTATATATATTTTTTTTTTACTTTAAGGCATGATTTATTATATTGAATTATTGGAATGGCTTCTTTTATGTACAATGGAAATAAAAACTCAGGCCTCCCTACAATATCGTTTTAAGATTACTGTTAGTGGCATACATAAAGCACCATACAATAACATTCAGATGAAGAAAACAAAGAACATTTATAAGCTTTGAATTAACTGTATAGGAGTAACTGCTAAGAAAATATAGCAATATTTAACACAGGATTCAAAATATTGTTATATAACATAGATTTTCAAATTAATTTTTCTCCCATGTTTACTTTTACAGATTTTTGTCATTAAGATATATAGGCAATTTAAACTTTTTGGTGGAAAGCAGTATACATCTTCTGTACAATAACGTTACAGCTTTATACAAATTTTAGGAATTGTCAGAAATAGCCTTTATTACTCTCTTCCAAGTGCTCTGGTTTCACTTGCCTGTTTTACATTTTTCTTGTTAGACTCAAACAACAGCAAATACTCTGAATGCCTTGCTTCCTGGAGGATTCTGTAAACTGAAACATAAAAACATTCCTGATGTTATTTTTAAAACTGCAACACTGCTATGACAATTTGAATTGTTTAATAGAATTCTAGGATCCTGCAACTCTTCTTATGTCTACTCATAACTTTGGCTAAGAGGTTTTTTTTTTAAAAGTTACAAATAAAAATTACATAAATTTCAAGATTACTTTTTCTCCCAAGCAGCTTATGAGGAACCAATCATAACATAAAAAAAAATAAATCCAAGTAATCCTTTGTGATGAAGTGTTCTAGTTTAAAGAATAAAGCTCCATTGAAGTAAAGCACTAAAAATAGTTTTGAGGGAAAAGCATGCATCTTATACTCAATTTCCTAATAAATGTATTAGAAGAGAACTTGCAGACTTAGGAGATAACTTGGTTTTATTTGCTTATATGCTGAGGAATAGATTTCTCAAGAGAACATTTTACAAAAACAAAGGAAATACCTTCTGAATGGAAAAATATCTAGCTACAAAAGAATTAAAAGAAAAAAACCAAACCAACTGTAATGAATTTTTCTTAGAATAAAAATGAACTAGCATGTCATATTTAATGGTTCCATTGTTTTCTCTTTTGCAAACCCTGTCTGAGGTGCATCTGGGAAGGGAAATGGAGGTGAAAGTAAGGAAGGGCACAATGGGACAGGTTTCCTGCAATGGTGTTACAACCCATCACAGAAAACTTGCATGTGACTGTTGTCCAAACCACTGACCTTCCAAACTTTACCAAGATGGTAAAGTACAAATAATGAATACATTTGCAACACTCTTCTGGGCTACATCTTTACTCAATGAGATTTATATGGAGAACAAAAGTGTCAGTAAGGAAGCACTCTTTCTGAGAGAACTGGTTGGTCATGGGAAAAGTTAAATTAAGTCATCCAGTAATCAAAGGATGTCTATATTTTACAAGTTCTCACATCAGTTGTAACATTGGAGGGGAAAAGGCAAGACATTTCCCTATTCCCAATTAAAAATAATTATAAAAATATTCTATCTTTTCCTCCTTCCGAGTTCTCTACAGAATTGAGATGTTTTTATCCCCCATAAATTTCTTGGAAAGCCTATAGTGTAAGTGGTAACAATCATACCTAGCTTTATAGAACTAAACTGGTTCTAGAGCTTTTGAAAAAGTATTTTCTCTTTCTTCCTTTAGAACCTGGAGACCTCTTTCAGGGATTAATTTTTATCTGCAACATGCAGGCATGGGTTATCATCATAGAACACACAAATACACTGAATACAACTAAATGAACTTTCACAGAATCTCTATGTATTTCAGAAAAAGTTATAAATATTCAATCTATTAAAAAAAATTAAAATATGTTTTAATGATTGAAATTTTTTTATGTTTGTGAATATTATTTATGATCCAGACTCACTGGTTCTCTACCATGTCAATCAGTAATGAACATTTTATCATGAACCAATGAACCTGCATCAGCTACTAGTACCTGTCTATTGCAGATACTCTAACTTGGAAGAATAAATCAGTAATGCTAATTTAAAAAAAAAAATTCTCAGTGAAAGGAAAGACAATTTTCTTAAAAAACAAGGTGTTAGTTGCAACAGAAACAGTAAAGTAAACAAGAGAGTTATTTAATTTCATAAGCAGCTTTTTAGAGTAATGATTTATGAGCTTAGAGGAGGCAGGCAGCTCTGGTACCACAGCTTCTCCAAAGTCACCACAGCTGTTACGCAAGCTCTGTAAATCACCCGTGTTGGCCTGTTTGGTTTCCAGAGCTGCCCCAGGTACAAACAGACACAATACAAGACTCTGTAAATCTGATCAAGGTGAAGGGTAAAGTGTAATCTTTGAAACTGGGCTCTGTACCTTTCTGAATATATCCCATTCTGAAAGGAAGCAACGTACACCTTTCTTTTGTCTACTGGCATTACATCAACATAACCACCCTGGTTGGGGACCACACCAGCATGTACTGCTGCCCGGCAAATACTAGATATCTAAGAAAGAGAGAGAAGAAGATTAGTTTTCATTCATCCTTTCTTTTCAAAATTGTTTAGAAGTTTACTAATAAAGACATTAAAACCACGTTCTAGGAAACATAATAATACTTATTGTGTGACTGATTTTATTAATCAGTATTTAAATCAGTTTCATAGGAATTAGGCCAGTTTAGAGGAATACAGACACTGCCTCTTCAGAGATCTGCAGCATGACTCCAAAATAATTTATTTTAGGCAATTTCAGTTCAAAGATTAGGAACATGTTTAAATTCTACCAGCTGTCACTTCAATAGCAGAGAGGTAGTAAAAACCAAACCATAGTTATTGTAGATCAGGAGTTTCAGTTTACTCTCCAGTCAGAAACAATCAGGGGAACTGTAGAAAAGCAAAGGCACACTGCAGTCATGTTTCTGGAAGGATGTCCTACCCCAAAGGCAAGGGATAGGCTGCAGTAATTCACCTCTAGTTGCAAAGCCTTAAACAGCAGTGAAATGATGCATACTCAAAAAGAACATTACAATGTCCTAGCCAGTCATGGTCAGATACTAAGCTATTTAGATTAAAACTGTAATGTGTGCCATCAAGCAGAAGACAGAGGTCTAAAATCATTGCTTAGTTATGAGTTGATTAATGGCAGGCTAATGGTTTTGTCTACTCAAACTCAAATCTGAATAAGGAGTCAGGAGGTAAAGAAAAGAATATTTAAATCAAGGTCTAATTCCATAGACTTTCCACAAGTAAAATTGTGCAGCACTGTTGGGCCCTTTGCCTTGTGAACAAAAATCCAGTGATGCAAACATAAACCCACCAACAGTGAAGAGTTGGTATATGAGTTATTACAGGAGCTTGATCCCTCCAAATCGATGTGCCCTGACAACACCCACCTGAGGGTGTTGAGAGCTTGCTGACATCATTGCAAAGCCACTCTCCATAATCTTTGAGAAGTTGTGGAGATTTGAGGACATCCCACAGGACTTGAGGAAAGCTCATGTCACCCCCATCTGTAAGATGGGCTTAAAGGAGGATCTGGGAAATCACAGGCCCATCAGTCTTACTTCAGTATCTGAATGAATCCTCCTGGAGACATCACAAGTCAAATGAAGCACATGACTAGGAAAAGGCAGCACAGATTCTATCAAGGGCAAATTATGCTTGACAAACATAATCTCCTTCTACAACAAAGAAACCTGTTCGGTTGATGTCGGGGGAGCTGTGGACATTGTCTACCTGGATTTCTCCAAGGTTTTGATACAGTTCCCCAAAGGCTCCTCCTACAGAAACTGATGTGCTATGGTCTAAACAAGTGGTCTGTGCAGTGGGTATGGAACTGGCTCACACTCTGCACTTAGAGGGTGGTGGTAAATGGCTCTTTTTCAGACTTGCAACCTGTCACAAGTGGGGTCCCTCGGGATCAATACTGGGCTCAACACTGTTTAATATCTTCGTAAGTGATCTGAATGATGGGATCAAGTGTGCTCTGATGAAGATGACGGCAAACTGAGTGGGGAAGTGGTCACTTCAGAAGGGAGATCTGAACCTCAGGAAGACATAGATAGAAGAGTGGGCTAATAAGAACCTTATGAAAATCAACAAAGACAAATGTAAGGTCTTACACCTGGAAAAATATAATCCAGGAGTGAAGTACAGTCTAGGATCTACCTGCCTGGGAAGCACCTCTGTGGAAAGGAACCTGACGGTCCTGGTGGATACAAGCTCAACATGAGTGAACATTGTGCTGCAGTGGCAGAGAAAGCCAACAGGGTGCTGGGTTGCATCAACAAGGGCATCACCAGCAGAGATACAGAAGTCACTATCACACTCTATTCAGCGCAGGCCACACCTGGAACACATTGCTCCTTTTTTGTTCCCACGACAATAAAGATATGTACAGGCTGGATAGGGTCCAGAGAAGGGCTGAAAAGAAGATCAAAGAGCTTTTTCTGCCTTGAGAAAAAAAGGCTTAGGAGAGACCTTAACACCATGTTCCAGTATTTAAAGGGTGGCTACAAAGAAGATGGAGACTCCCTTTTTACAAGGAGTCACATGGAAAAGATGAGGGCTAAAGGGTACAAGTTAATCCTGGGGAGGAAAATTTGATGAGAGACATGATGGATGAGAACAACCAGCCATTGGAATAATCTCCAGGGAAGTGGTGGATTTCCTACTATTGGACAATTTCAAGATTGGTCTGGACATGGTGCTGGGACACCCTGTCTAGACCATGCTTTTGCCAAGAAAGGTTGGTCCAGATGATCCTTGAAATAACTTCCAACGTGGTATTTTAAGATTCCATGAAATCAGAGGTTATTTTAAGATGAAAAATCAACTGATATTCTGATGCTGCTTTCCAGATGAGACTGGACAACATATATGCATATTTTTTGAATATATGAACAATTAAATTACTATAAATTCATAATTAAGAACCAGCTTGTAAGAAAAGAAATGAATACGTGCATAGTTTTAAGAACATGGAAAGAATATATAAATTTTTTGAGAAAGTATTATCTGCTTTAAGTTTTCAAGAGCTTCTCATTGGCTTGGCAATCTTCATCTAAATGGAATCAGAGTCCAGTATTGATGCCATAAAATATCCTATTTATACTTAGTAATATGTCATTCTGATCACACTTCCTTGAACTGTTAAGGTGATCCTCTGGTTAATTTATACAGAGCAGGATTTCACACTTGGGTCTACAACAGATTTCAGTATATTCTTGGTATTTTAAATTGGCAGCCTCATGCCACTCTCTGGAATTCTTCATCAGAGATTCAGGTCTGTTTCTTTAATTTTTATGAACTCACTCCAAAGGATATATAAGGTAGTATTTTGACATTAATATTTCTTATAGCATTGTATGACCCTGCTTTATTACTCTGCTGTGAACCCTCTGAAATTCATTAGTATTTAACAGATCATAGAATCTGAATACCAAGCTACCTTTGGTTTTTTCCTTCTTCAGTTAATCAGCAAAGTATCAAACATCTACCACAGCATAGCAGTAAACTGCAAAGGTGTTTTAACCATAAGCATCTCTCCCTAATCTTTACAGGAATATAGAACTATTCAATAGTTCATCATGCTGTTTAGATTTTACCACAGCAGAGAATTATGAATACTTTTTCACAAGTAAAAGGGGAATACTTCCATATATGGTTACTGAAACAAAAACTAATGTGGCCAAAGTCCTCAGACGGTATGAAATTACACAAATACATAAAATTCTTAAGATAAGAGGCATTTTTTGATCTCTAGCCTACAGAAGGAGGCTAATTTTTTTTACAGAATTGCTCAGTCAACACTCGTAACGTAGAGTCACTACTGGGACGAGACAGTCCTTGGGAACAAAATGCCAACTGTGAAAACAAAAACATAAACTTAAACCTTAACCTCTTCAGAAACTCTTGTAAGCCAACTGGAATGCAAAGAATTTCTGCCATATACATGTCTAAGGTGTGTCCATTAAGATAAAATTTTACAAAAAAAAAATCTGCAAGTGAACTATTGTAGCCTCTCATTCTCCCTATGAAAAGGTTTGTTCTGCCCAGAGGAGTTGTGGAGTCTCCATCTCTGGTGATCTTCAAGACCCATCTGGATGCCTATCTGTGTGGTATGTCCTAGGGACCCTGCATTGGCAGGGGGTTGGACCTGATGATCTCTTGAGGTCCCTTCCAACCCCTACAATTCTGTGATTCTCTGATTCTTTTGGTACTTTGATAGTCCAGAGGCTAACAGCAACAATGAAGGACAACCCCAGCACAGGCAGGTGCTGGAAATTCATCTCCTACAGAGTTCAGTCACATAATGCCTCACATGATTCAGTTCTTGGGATTTTTTTTACTTAATTTCACAAATAAGGACACATTGAATTGTGCTTTAAAAATACAAGGATTATTCAAATGTTTGTCAACAAGACATGATTCTGAAATTCCAGAAAAAAAGATTCGAGAGGTTTCAGACAAAAGGTTGAAAGATGGAACCAACTCTTCAGTACAAGATGGAAGGAAGTGTTTCATTTTTCCTTCTGGTCTCCCAACAAGACAAAGCATTGCAAGGTAGAAACTCTTAGCAGTTGGGTGTCAGGTGCGCAAAGCACAAAGTTGGCATGTGTTTGGGCCATATGAAGAATGAATAATTTGTACCTGTGTCTGCTGAGAACAACATACACCGCAGTTCTTTTTCATGCTGTCATTAGCTCTGTTCAGAAAATATATTAATTATAACATAAACTCTGAATAAGAGATACTATTTTTAAAGGAGTTTCCAATTACCTCAAGACAAGTGAAACAAAAGGAGATCAACTGAAAAACAGAAGGCATAGAGCACAGGGGAACTGGTATTACATGAAAAATTCTCACACACATGAGGCTATAGATGCTGGCTATACGAACCATGACTGTGATTTATCTGCCACAGACAAAGAGACAATCGCTAGCAGATTGGCAGAATGGAGGATGAAATAATAGGGACATTTGTTTCAGTTGGGTTAGGGACAGTGATTGCAATGTCACAAGTTAAAAAAGGAGAGGAAAATAAGGGTAAAATTGTGTGGGGCACTAGTGATAAACCAGAGAACAACCCTTCTCGGGAACAGGGAGAAAAAATAATAACCATAAAATATGAAATGAGTTTAAGTGTGCATGTCTGATCAGACCATAGCCAGAGAAGAAAAGGTTGAACTAGATTCTCATGAATACTAGAAAAATCTTTTGTAAAGGTATTTTTTTACATTATTGACATCTATTAATACTATTCTCTTTTTCTTTAATTTAGTATCTCTGCAAAATCTTCTTCATTTACTGAATTCAAGTCGCTTGAGCAGCAGTAGTTGAAATAGCCATGTGCATATATGCATACATTGATATATATGCATTGATATATTTGCATGAAACAAAAGAATTTGCAGGAACGTTACAAAAACATGATCTGTTTTGTGGAATCAGCCAAGTAGATCATGGGGTGCAATTTAAAGTAATTTACTATGACAAATGGGCAAATGAATTCTCTATATGAACAAATCTGTCTGAATATATGAAAAACTGCAAAAGAGGGGACTCTTATTAAATGGATTATACTTCACCTGAAACTACTTCAGTAATATATTATAATGCACAAAATACCCAATAAAATTATTTAGTTAAAATGCTGATTAAATGCATCTTAATTTTAAAATAATTTAAACGTTAGGAACAAAGAACCTGTAGAAAACTACATAATGCTGATAGGATCGAAGGGAACATCTGTACACATACAGGCAGCACACTGTCTACATCTGAGCTAGATGCCCTAGGCCCCTAGGAATCTAGAGAATAGATATCTCTATTAGGTCGTTCAATTTACACTGAGGTAGATGCTCTGAAAAGGTCAAATGTAATACAACCTACATAAACATAACCTACAATAGCATCATCAGTGTAGATATCTACCCTGGCAGCATCTGAAGTTAAGTAGACTCCCATCCCTGGTTTCTTACCTGTATTTATGTCCATTTTTTCCTAAAAGCAGTAAGGCTGCACACATTTCTATACAATGGAGATGAATAATGAGATAGTACATCTAAAATAACTTAAAGCATAACTCTATAATTCTAATTAAAGTCATCTGGGACTTCTCCAACTGAAGTAAATACATATTCTGAGATGTTCTCCTTTGTAAGTTGAACACAAATATATCTTCTTTCTCCTTCAAAAAAATATTTTCTAATTTAGCTGTAGCCTTTGATTGCAACTACAGAACTGAAAGAAAACCGTTCTGTAAGAAAACCGTCTTCCATAAAATGGACTTTCATTGAATCTATTTTCACTGCCCCTCTTATAAACATCAAGGAGCCACATACACAAGTCAATTTCATTCCTGAACTGGAAGTATTTCTCACACATGTAACATTATTTAAGGAAAAGAGTGTTTTTTCGGGACAAGTTGCTCAGGTAATCTAATAGACACTGACTAGTTTCAAAATAATGCTTAATAAATATTTTCACATATTTCAAAGTGCTAGAAAGTAGTGAAAAATCATCATCTGATCCAACTGGTTGCCATATTATTCCTTATGACAGCTAAAAGGCAGTTAAAATATTCAGTTTACTGGCAAAAATGTAAATTGCTCTCTCCGTCACTACATTCTGTCTTTTCCATAGGGAGATGAAAGGGAGTGGCATAAATAAGAACTTCCTTTTCATTCTTTCTACACATTTCAGAACTAAACATGATGTACAAAAGACAGAAAAAAATGTTTACTTGGAAACAGAATGACAAAACCCTCCACAATATTAGTCTGTTAACATAACAATGGAAGATACTTTATATATGAAAATCCTGCTGCAAATAATTAACTGCCCACACAGATCTGAAATATTCAAAATAATGAGACTGTGGAAATTTATTTTCTGAATTTTTTTTTCATTAGTTTGTTCTGTCAGAAGTTGTGGCTGCATCAGGGTCTGAAGAGCAAAGATTGAAGTAAGTATATACTGACACTAGTGAAAAGTCAGTGAGAATTTTGATAAAAAACTGAAAATATGGGTCCAGAGACTATTGAAACCTACATTCAGTTTACAAATAACTTTCCATACCTTCAGCAGATGAGTACTACTAACTTAAATTGGAGCCTCTAAAACAGAACTTTTGAAAAGACTGTGTAATAAATCAGCATAGGGAGGAAAACTGGATATCTATATTGTACTTTATTATCTTCACATTATAGTTTGTCATAGGGTTTTACATTTCATTATATAATGCAATGCAAATCACTATACTTACATCAGAATAAATTCGTGTTCCAATTACACGAGCATAGTGTGGATTTGCCTGCATACAGTTGCGAGGACAATACACCCTGAAATATCAAAAATAAACCAAACACAGAAAGAATGATATCAGAGCACTACTATATCATATTTGGCATTATTGAGTATAAATCAGTTTGATGATGCATGGACACTGATACTAAAAGGTTGACAGTTTTTGAGGCTTTGACGATATGGGTGAAAACATTGCTGATGCAAGTTATGGTTCAAAATAAAGTGCTTGAAAACATACTTCAATGGGCCTGGTCATTTTCCCTTGGATAAGCAGACAGTATTCTTCCACATATGTGAGGCCAGTAGGAAAGCCAGTGAGAAAAGAGACTGTTCACTCTTACATTTTCTATGCCCAGTTCTGGGCGTCCTAGTTCAAGAAATGCACGGAAAAAATCCAGAGGAGGGCTGCTAAAATGAGGCTAGAGAATCTCTTGCATGAGGAAAGGCTGAGAAACTGTGTCTGTTTAGCCTATAGAAGAGAACACTGAGGGGTATCTGATTAATCTGCCTAAATACCTAAAGGGTGAATGTCTAGATGAAGGGGCCAGACTCATCTTCAGTGGTGCCCAGTGACAGGACCAGGGGCAGTGGGCACAAACTGGAACACAGGAAGTTCTGTCTGAACATGAGGAAAATCTTCTGTACTGTGAAGGTGACAGAGCCCTGGAACAGGGTGCCCAGAGAGGTTCTGGAGTCTCCTTCACTGGAGATATTCAAAACCCACTCCAACACAGTCCTGTGCAACCTGTTCTAGGTATCCTGCATTAACAAGGGGTTGGACTAGATGATCTCCAAAGGTCCCTTCCAACCCCTACCACTCTGTGATCTGTTTCCACAGCAACCTATACAAGCTATTCAGTTGAATACTTTCTCATAAGAGGCAGATCCGAACAAGGACTTGCTATGATGCTGATGGCCTGGGGATGCAAGCCAATTTAGCAACTTATAATGAGGGTGAGCACTTGGCATCTATGGATAAAATTAAAAACTTAGGACTGTAATGAGATTCCTTGCTGATTACAGATCAGAAAGCCACTGAAACAAAGACTGTCTTTAAGCAATGGTATTTTCTTAACCGTTGAGAAAAACTCTGTCATTCTTGCTTGCTATAGCTCCAAAATGCACCAGAAAACCCTATGGGAAGCTAAGGGTAGTACAGAAGCCATCAAGCATCTTGCTTGCTAACAGACACGCTACAAGAAAGAAGCACCAGTCAGTTCCAGGTCTACACCGAACTGTTTTATTTATGAAATGGGTTATGCCCTAATGGCTTTGGAGCCACCCTACATGGGACAGCCCTGGGCAAGCATTTTTCTCTAGGGTGCTATCCACATTCTAATCAAAATTCAGCATGTCATACCACTTGGGCATGTTACAGTCTTACCAGATAGGCAATAAAAAAGGAATGAGATTTTGGCTGAAGGAAGCAAGATGCCTAAGAGGCCTTTTGAAGACCTGCTGATTTATGATTAAGGCATGAGAGGGGAAAAGGAGGTAGTGTGATCAATGCCATAGCTGGTTACTGCTTACAACTCCCTCCCCTATGATGAAAGGCTGAGTGAGCTGGGACTGTTCAGTCTTGAGAAGAGAAGACTAAGGGGGGACCTAATTAATGTTTATAATTATCTTAAGCAGGGGATGCAGGGGGAATTAGCCAGCCCCTTTTCAGTGGTCTGTGGAGACAGGACAAGGGGCAATGGCTGCAAGTTGGAGCATAGGAAGTTCCTCACCAACATGTGGAAAAACTTTTTCACAGTGAGGGTGACAGAGCCCTGGGACAGGCTGCCCAGGGAGGTGGTGGAGTCTCCTTCTCTGGAGATATTCAAGACCCATCTGGACGCCTATCTGAGTGAAATGTCCTAGGAAGCTGCTCTGGCAGGGAGGTTGGACCCGATGATCTCTCGAGGTCCCTTCCAACCCCTACAATTCTGTGATTCTGTGATTCGATGACTATGTTTTCAGAATTAAGAGCATGCACAGAATCTTGAATGAATTGCTGATGTTGTGAAGTTCCTTAAGTTGATGCATCAAAATGAATCAGTCTTTTTTAACCTTATTTTTGTTTTTAAATTTTCTTAATGACAGATGGTATTTTTCTCTTAATGAATCTAGTTTTAGTTTTTAATAATGAAGAAAACCAGAAAAAGATAGAAGTACAAGATTGTACCCATCCATTCCTGCATTCCACTCCCTCGCTTACTGCTCCACATCTTCCAGCTAGAAATCCAGGATTCACAGCCAAACACCAAACAAGTCCACGGACCCAAGTGCTACATGAAGGGATGTTTTCCTAGCAATTCTGGCTTTGTACTTGCTTCCTGTATTGGCTGTAGGATTGCTATGAAAGTAATCCTGTGGATATCTCCAGCTTAGCTTGTGGTAAATCATGCTACCATGTATTTACCTTTGACTCATCTACGGTTTTAAGAACCGTTACCTATTTCCTTCCTTAAAATATTGTGGCACAAGCTCCTTTCGAAGAGTTAAAACATAGGCTTGAAAGAAATGGCACGTATATTAAAAGCTGTTATGTTATTAAAAGCTGTTCAGACCACACCTTACCTTAATAATATATACTTCAGGTTTTTTCCAAATATATTTGCTCACTCTATCCTACCAAACTCCCAAACAAGTTGATAACTTCTAATATAAATATCTGTATCACATCCTTTTATTGTATCTATTTGTTTTACAGGCAAATAAACTGAAATAAAGTACATTTTTCCCAAGGTGCACAGGCTTAATAGTGGACAATGAAAAAACACATCTCTCTTCAGTCTTTTCATGATGATTTTATTAAGATTTCCTTAAGATTTCCCAATGAATCAAAGAAAGATCTTTGTGGGCAAAAGAAAATGAGATTCTTGTAATGAAAAAAGCCTGTTGATCGCCTTTATCTGGACTTCTGCTTTGACCAGACTAAAAAACTACTAAAACATTTCTGGTTTCACTTTTACAGCTGTTGTTGTCACCTTTATCAATGACATCTATAGATAATTAGTAAGTGACAGAAAATATGTTAGCACTTGGAATTGAATTAATAATAATGAAATAATTTTACCTTGGACAGTGTGAGGCTGGTTTTTGAAATGGGCACAGTTGTTCCACTGTTGTTTCACAGGTGATAGCTTGTACTGAATAAAGTAAAGTAAAAGCAAATAAATGTGAGCTTTAGAAAAAAAAAAAAAAACAACCACAAAACAACTCAATGTAGTACTGAGTTTATAAGAAATAAATGCTAACCTGTTACTTTAGAGACGGTGAAGGAATTAGCCGACTGGTATTTTCTGAAAACGAAATAATAAAAATAATCAGTAAATGACATATCTCTCTGATTTACTTTTACCTAGGAGAATTTTTCTTACACAATCTAAGAATTCAGAAATATACTCAAGACCCCAGTCTGGTTTCACTCACTGCACCCTCTGTCCCCAGTTGTGAATCTATTTATTGTCATGACACATTTGTTTGTACCCACGGTAAACCTGTTTGAACACCAGGAATGCCTGTTAAACTCTTCCAGTAATTTAATTTGGTATGAGAATAAATGTGCTGGGAACACATTATCCAATCTATCTGTCTCTTAAAAATACAGCAACCAAAATCTGTAGTTGACAGTTGCTCAGAAAGATCCAGCTACCAGAAGAGATCATTCACTCTCCTCAAAAGTTTCATTACTAAAACCAGCTCCAGGACTGAAACCAGTTGCTCCTAACAGACCTTTTGAAAAAAACACCACTACAAAAATCCTCCACCATTAAATGTTACTTTTGGATTTGCATCTCTGTTAAATTATCATCAGTATCATTATAAACCCCTATACAACAGGTAGCAGTTTGCTTTTCACAATAACTGTATGGAACCCAGATGCATCCATTTCCTGCTTTTATATAGTCGGGTACATACATTCTGTTGGCACATTACAATTAATAAACACTTCTGGCTTACTCCACTCCATCTCCGATTTTACTCCTCTTTTACTCCTATTTTAGAATCACAGAATCACTAAGGTTGGAAAAGACCTCCAAGCTCATCTAGTCCAACCACCCTACCACCTATATTACTAACTAAACCATGTCCCTAAGTACCTCATCCAACCTTCCTTTGAACATCCTTAGGGACGGTGACTCCACCACCTCCCTGAGCAACTCCAAGGACCAATCACTCTTTCTAAGAAGAAATTTCTCCTAAGTTCTAACCTGAACCTCCCCTGGTTCAACTTGCAGCCATTCCCTCTTGTTCTATCCCTAGTTATCTGTGAGAAAACACTCTCCAGCTCACCACAACCTCCTTTCAGGTAGTTTTAGAGAGCAATAAGGTCTCCCCTGAGCTTCCTCTTCTCCAGACTAAACAGTCCCAGTTCTCTCAGCCACTCCTCATAAGACTTGAGTTCCAGACCCTTCATCAACTTCACTACCCTTATCCCCCTGGGACATGCTCCAGGGCCTCCACATCTGTCTTGTAGAGAGGGACCAAAACTGATCAGTATTCGAGGTGAAAAGTATAGCTGTCAGAAGTGGGATTCGAACCCACGCCTCCAGTGGAGACCGCGACCTGAACGCAGCGCCTTAGACCGCTCGGCCATCCTGACCTGACTGAATGAGGAAGAGAGGAAACACCTCGAATTGTAGTATTTTCATCTTTGACAAGCTGATGATAGGTTTTGACACCAATAAGGTTATTTATTATTAAAAAAATAATAATAAAAATCGCTATTCACCTTTGGAGCAAATTATACCTGAGTGCTCCACAGCACTGTGATTTGTATTCAAAAATTGTTTGCTTGCATTGGTTTACTTAGTTGCATGGCCCACCAATTTCACATTTGCTCTTTTATTGGATTCCAATTTGCTTTCACTGTGTTAGCTCATACTTCTGTTGCCCTAGCATTGTCATACACTGGTGAAGGAACAGTTCACTGTATTCTGTTGCTGATTACCCTGTTGAGATACTGTTACAAATGATATCTTATACTACAAAAATGCAACAGTTGAAAGAATATTTGTATTATGAATCTTGATTATAAATCTAAGGAGATTTGGAAGTCTGTTTTACGATGCACTGAGATTCCTTTTTCTGTCATTCTGTTTTGCTATATGTACCAGAGGTGAGATCCACTCTGTCTCATCTATTCATTGAATAGACTGTAGTTTATGCAAGGCTCCATCTAGAGACACTGACTTATGAAGCTGACGCCTGACAGTATTTTGTAAATTCACTGTGAAAGGTGAGGTCCTAAATACTATAGGACATTAATGAAGAATCACGTCATCTGCGTGCACACACAGCACAGCAGCAGGACCTTCCTGAACTGTATTTGTAGATAGGAAGGCACATATCTGACCCTTTAACGGGCTTTTTAATATGCAGCTTTTTTTTTTTTTACACCACCTGAATCACAAAAGCAAACCAAAAATGGCCATTAATATTCAGCAATGAGATGATTGCACATGACCATAACAAACCAAAGCAGGCATTAATACCTCGCTCTGAATTCTGATTCTCAGAGGACAGGTGCTGAACACACTCTGTAGACTGAATGCTCTACAAGTTTTGTCTCAGATGGCACAGAAACACAGTTTTCCAGGGATGGGAAATCAATTCCTTCTAGATTGAAGATTTTCTACAGTTTAACTACTGCATTTCTAAAAAAGCTGGTTGCTAATGTGTTAGTATTGATGGAGCCAAGATTTGCTACTCTCTTTCTCTCAAAGCATTTAAAAAGCAGGTATTTGTATCTTCTTTTTTTGTGGGGGGTGGAGGGCGGGGCGAAGGTGGCATAACTTAAAACACAGATGATTCAAAGAAACAGATTGATATTGATAATGCCTTAAGTGCTACTCAGGTAGCCCAAATTATAGGCTCCTGAATTGAGGCTACCAGGTCAATATTCCTCTCTATTCTGGATTAGGTAAATCTGTTGAAAAGAGAATTTATGACAGTTGTCATAGCATGTGGTGTTTGTTTGCACAGCACAAAGTGAGAGAACAGCCTCTAACGATTACCTATCTTCTCACACTCAGGTTCACACTTGGGCCAAATATATCATTCAGCAGAATTCTCATTTCTTTCCTTTCGAGATTACTCATACTTTTACTGTCACACATATATTACTATTACACATAAACTAACTATAGATAGAAATAAAGACAGTGGTGTACAGCTTTGCTGAATACAGTAAGATATAGTGAAGTGATAAATGTTAGGAAAAAATCCTTCACTATGAGAGTGTTGAGGCACTGTCTCTTCCATGGAAGATGGTCCTCCATCAACTTCAACTGGCTTCTTCACACAGGCTGCAGTTCTTCATGAACACTTCCAGCGTGTGTCCCTTCCACGGGATGCAGCCTTCTGAAACAGACTGCTCCAGCATGAGTCCCCCCACAGGGCCACAAGTCCTTTCAGCAAACTGGCTCCAGCCTGGGATCCTCTCTCCATGCATCCTTCAGGTGACTACAGCTCCTCCAGCATGGAGTCCTCCACAGGCTGTGGGTGGATATCTGCTTCACCATGAACCTTCATGGACTGCAAGGGGACAGCCTACCTCACTGTGGTCTTCTCCACAGGCTGCAGGGGAACCTCTGCTCCAGACCTCGGACCACCTCCTCCACCTCTTTCGCTGACCTTGGTGTCTGCAGATTTATTCCTCTCATATTCTCACTCCTCTCTTTAGCTGCAATTGCTCTTGGTACTGTGCAGGATTTTTTGCCTTCTTAACCATGTTACCCCAGAGGCACTACCACCATCAATGACGGGCCTCACCTTGGCCAGCTGTGGGTCTGTCTTGGAACTGGCTGGCATTGGCTTTTTCAAACATGGGAGAAGCTTCTAGCAGCTTCTCACAGAACCCACCCCTGTAGCCTTCCCACTGTGAAAACCTTGCCATGAAAACCCAATAGACTTAAAAAGAGAAAGTTGCAAGATTATATCCTTGTTAGCTGTCACAGATTACTGTGTCCCTGGAATAATATTTACCCCAGATATACAACCAGCTTTCTCCAAAACACGTAGTACAACCAACTTCAATGATGGTATGTACTAGCTTTCTGTGAGAAATATATACACTTACAAGTGATTTAATTGAAGAATCCAAATATTGAGATTATTTAACTACAAATACTAACTTAATGCCTAAGTGATTTTGTAAATCATTTCACCTTCTTTTGTATCACTATCGCGTCACTTTTCTCTTCACAATTAAACACCGGCTAAAGTTTCAGAATGCATACAATAGCCACATGCCATTTTATAGTATTTTCACAGTCCTTGTGATAAAAAGCAAGAATAAAATGTTACTGCTTTATTATATTCATATTTTGTATGAAATTTAAAAAATCAGGTGTAAACATTTCCACACATTTTGAATTTTAAAACACTTACCCAATTGACTGAATGCCATTTCTATATGACTTGATAAAGTAATTTTTCCTTCCTTGCCTAGTGACGTCAACCCAACCACCTTCATTGTCTAGGATGCCATAATGTATGGCAGCTTTACAAATGCTGGATTGCTGAAAAACAGAATAGGAAAAGCAGTTGCTTGTCAGACAAAGCCACTTTTTCATATTGTAATTTATTTGTGAAAAAATCAGGTTTTAATAACAATCTGCCATCAAAAATTTGGTAGACAGTCTGTTAGGTTTGATGTGGTCTATGTGGGTACTATTTCAAATGAACAAAACCACTTTGCCTTACAGAGAGATATATTAATTTACCATATACTTGTTCAGAGTAGCTATTATTTCCTACAATGTTTTTCAGAGTAAATTACCTATTTTCGGCTAGCTTTAAGCTTACACAAGTAGGCCTGTCTTACTGAAACAGTTTATATGAGAGTACACACTAACTGTTGTATTTCTCCTTCAGTTTCACTTTCAATGTGGACACAAAAATTCTACTGCCGTGCGTGTCTAAGTGTAATGAAGTACATTCAGACAGTACATGCAGAATAGCAGGTGCAAACTTAGATTGCCTGATGCTATCTTAAACATGTGGTGTGGGCTTTTATTTCTGGTGAGTATTGATTTCTTCAAATTCCATCTTGATATGACTTTAACTGGTATTCCAACAGAAAAGGCATTTCATTAAACAATCTAGTGGTACAAAATCTAATTTTAAAGAGTTTACCATTTCATAATGTACACTTCCAATAACTTTGGCTTTGCTATCCAAACAGCCAGCAGGACATTCATACCTAAGAAAATAAAATACAGTTTGGTCTTAAATCCTGGGATTACAAAACGGAACAATATTTCAGCTCACATACAAATATAGCCTTTTAGAATAATCTCAGAATGACAACTGTAAAATTTGCCATACCTATTGCAAGTTGTTCCTTTGCACTGATCTCTTAGCCTTACTTCACATGAAACAATCTGAGCTAAAACAAGCAAAAAGCAATTTCACTGAAATGAATTTTATAGTATAGAATTCAAATTTGTTGACCACTTGCAATTCAGGTAAATTCCTTACACATTTGCTGTGTGCTTATTACTTCATTTTTCTCACTGTCATCACTGCCTGTGGAGCCTAAAGGTGAATGAGTTCTTGGCCGGCTTTGCACAGTTGCATCCTGGACTTTGGATCGCTGCCGTTCAATCTCATTGGTTTCCTCTTCAGGTTCATGGGGAGAATAAGGCCTTTCTGAATCCTCTGTTTCCAGAAAACAGGAAAATGATAATCTCTCATGTGAAAAAAAAATCATTGTTTGTGGAATGCAAATCCCTTACAGTCTTTTGTTAACATGGCTTTGTTCTCATAATATGGCAGATAATACAAGGAAGAAAACTAGAAAAATGTTACTGCTTCATAAGACGAAGACCTCAAGATTAATAATACATCTCAAGTATGTTTCTGATGCTGACATTTTTCTAGAACAGGCAGCATAACGGAGGTATGAAAATGCTCTTAACACTCCTGTTTAAGTATTTTCTTTATGCCATCAGAAAAAAAAATCAGAGGTGATATTTCTATTGCACACTGGAATATTTTTACCAAGTTCATAGATACCTTGTAATTAAAGAAGCTGATTTCATAAAAACATACCTGAAAATGATGTTGATTCATACATAATGAAAACAATTTTGAAATAGTCATCACTGAATCTGTATTTCTTAAGAACCATAAGAAATGTATTTGGGCACACTGGTCCAGCTTTTATGATTAGATGAATGACTTTCAAAAGTTACTAACAAAAATTGCTAAATTACTTGTATGCAGAGTAAAACAAAGAGAAATAGCAGCTTCATAATATGCTGTGCTTCAATGCTATGAAACATGAATAGGATTACAAAAATTATACTGAGTTAATAATCATCCTAGCTGACTTTTTGCTCCATTACTAATATGTTCTACTCTTGTTCTTGATTTTTGTTATAGCAATACACATGGCTATGTCACCGAGATATACATTTTCTTATAAACAAATAACTGCAGAGACTTCCACTATAATTACAGAAAGGTATACAAATGGCATACAGCAACAGTCTACACTTTTGTGTACTAAAAGCCCTCAATCAGCAATTAAATCAGCAGGTGTTCATTACACTCCGCTCCCTCTGAGGCTTGGCTTCATGTATCATAGTACATGATCTCATTCATCATAGTAAAGTAGGCCCCTATCAGCTCTATTCCACTATGTTAAAGCATAATGAGGAAAGAAAGTAAAAGAAAGTAACATTACATTTCTCTCCTCACTTATAGATGCACTGTTGAAATAGTACATACCTCTGTAACACAGATTTTCTCTGCAACCTCCTCCAAAACTCGGGGGACATGCGGAACAGGGGCGGCCAGGTTTATAAGGAGCATGACCCCACCAGTTACCCCTTTACACACACACAAAAATATAAATTAACAACACATTCCTTAATAAACGGACATTTTAACACTAAGCAGCACATGTGTGGACAAATAAAGGATGAAACCCAGGAAACACTTAGATCATAAGTTTGTTCAGATATGCCAAATGCACAGAAAGCAACTCAAAAGTCCATGCAGATAAAATGGAAGTACCGATGTAAGCTGCTGCATGATTGGTTCAGACTGGCACAGACTTAATTGCCAATTACATCAGAACAGCCTTTGCTCTCCTACGTGGAATATCATACAGAATTTAATCTTAACCATGGGCTTCATGTTACACATTCCTTAAAGTCACAATGAGGAGATATATTTATCTTTCAAACAAGTATCCCTGACCTTGTATGCTAAAACACAGGCCAGAAAACCAAAGCTCTAGAAAATCACAGGAGCATTTGTGTAGCCGAAGGATGCCTTGGGAACAATGGTCTACTTTGTGCAAAAAAGCCACAAACCCCAGACTGATTTCCTTTCACATTTTGTCCTGGATTGTTATTAAGTATTTTGCCCCCTCCAGATATTTTTGGGTGTCAGTCTACTTACTTAGGAGAATAATTGCATACAAGATAGACTGCTTTTGGCCAAATCTGTCCCCAGATGTTCATGTTATGACACAAATTAATTGCACAACCGATTCTGCTACTTGTAGCCCAAACAACCTATGGAAAAGAGAGACACGTGTGAAAACCAAAGCTGATTAACATACAATCAGAATTGTCTCAAAACTTCAATGTATAAAATGCAAATAGCAAGAGTGGTTTTATATTCCCCTCTCATAAATGGGTTGAAATGTCTAATTGCAACTGTCAAAGGCCATTCAGCCACATCATTAGAAAGAAAGGCTTACTTCAACAAAACAGATGTGGATTGCATTTTACATAAATGGTCTAAGCATGTATTTCAAAGTGCAGCAAAATATTTACAAAAAATGATCGGAAGAACTGATTCTTGGAATTACAATTGATAGATAACCCTGAGTTAGAAGAAGTCAGGTTAGACCAAGAGATAGTCAGCAGTAAAAGGAGGTAACATAAACGATACAACGATTCACCAAAAACTCATATACTGAAAAAACTCAAGTAAGGGATTTTAAATAAATCCACTTTCATGACATTCCAATTGAAAGTGGCTATGCTCCTTTATTCATCTGCTGAAACCATTTTCATTGCTGATCTCAAAATAATCTGAGGTTGGAACATTCAAAATAGACAAATATGACAGGTGTAAGTTTTGCATTAATACAAAATCAGCCAACTGTGTAGTTCCAGCAGGGTTTTGGAGGTGAAACAGATAGGTACTGAGAAGTATTAGTATCGCAAAGAATTATATATAGGTATTGCATATACCGTGTGTATTGGGTAAGTGTAATTAGATGTATTTTTATAGAAATAGTAAATAGTAATATGAGGGAAATTCTGTCTTAGAATTAGGTACAGTTGTAAATTGTACTAGTAAACAAACAGAAAATAAATGCTTAAAAATAAATAATGCAGGCTAGATACACAGATTTCAGTAGTACCAAATAAATTAGTTCTTTGGGAATTTAAAAATCTTTCTGAAGTCAGAGCAACATGTTAAAAACTGGGTTTTGATATGAGAATTTCATTTAAGATATCCTTTTACTTTTGCTAAATGTGCTGTTTCTTCAGCACGTTACAGAAATGATGACAGGCACACCAGCACAGAGCCTACATTATACAAAGTGCACTGCACAGTAACACTCAGCTCCCAGTTTTGTAAGTTTTATCCTTAATCCTGCTAAGAACGTGGTATTTATGAGAAGGCAATAGAAAGATTCATATGATGACCCTACCCTACGTCACTGATATCTTAAGCTTCCAACTGTGGAGCCTGTAATAACCAGCCCCTTTTAGTGCTGTGATATATAGCTCTTTTCCATAGCTGACAAAAGCCAAACCCACCTACATACCTGAGTGTAATGTGTACAAACAGGACCAGAGCATTTGTAAGGACAATATGGGTTGCATTCATGAGGATGGGGATATGTAAAATCTCTCACTTCGTCATACCATGCTTGGACATGAAATGTTGGAGGTCTGTACCTGTGAAAGCCGGTAGTGTAGTTCGTTAGATCATTCAAAAGTTGTAGCTTCTATTATTTTACCTTCAAGCAAAATATGTTAGATTTCAAAAAAATCCCCAAAACAACCCACCACACATACATAGTATATAACAGTATCTTAAACTACCTTCCCCAGTGTGCCCCCAAATTTTGTCCAATAGATGGAAGAAGGCTTGCAGGCCCATGCTCCCACAGACAGGTTTCAGCCCATGACTCTGCAGATCTTTCCAGCTCTGTGTCCCACGTCTGAAATTTGAAAGAAAAGAAAGGGACATGTTCTAAGAAATGCTTGGTGGGTATTTCTTATTTAAAAAAAAAAAAAAAAAAAAAGAGGGGATGGAGAGGATGGTCCTTTTTTAAAGCTTCTGTTACCAGGGCAGAAGGCTGATTAAAAAATGAGAATTGTATGCCCCACTTCTGTTACATAAGGAAAAAAAAGTGTTTTCAAGAAGAAAAAAAAGTTTTAATCCCTGCACAGCATTCCCTTTAGAAAGCATGTGCAAGCATGCTGCACTGAGTTAAGACAAGTATGAAACTGAAAAGCTTAGCTCAACTTTCCAAGCTAAATTAAGTGCATTTTCTGTAAGATATTTTTTTTAGCAATAGGCACTTTTCTTAGCCAAAAGGTTATTACCAAACCCACCTTCAACGTAAGACTTTATTTCCTCTAAACCAATAGTTCATTTGAAATGAAAGTTATTTTCTCTTCCTTTTCTACTATCATCAGCTTTTGTTCAAATAATACACAAAATATGAAAACTAGACTAAGGTTGTCATTCATTAGTTTTATAGCTAGGTTGGTAAAAAAGAAGGCAGTCATGTTAGTAAGAGCACAAGTTAAAGAAAAATATTATGAGTTATTGTTTTCCATAATTTTTTATCCTTAATTTATATTCTCTAAGGGACATGGAGGATTAGGCTTGCATGTGAAAGGCAAATCCAAGTTTCTTGCTTGCAAAACCACACTAAAAACTACTCATCTTGAGAGAAATTATAACATTCTGTGTATGTATGCTTTTTACTGAAGTTTAGGGTTTGTTCAAAGTGGTCCCTCTTGTGCAAAGTGTCCATAGAGCTGCTTGACTTTTTAAATCTGACAGTTTCAGAAATAGTTTCCAGATATTGAACTCCCTGATGAGGACTGTCAGGTTAGGAAACTGAAATATTTCCAGGATGGAAACATGTTGCTTGATAGAAGCTCAATTATATCATCGTAAATTCAGACTAAGTCTCTCAGAGTGGGACTGTGTTATCTAAATAACAGTGATTCAGTATATCCAAACCCAAATTCCCATATAGACACTGGATATCATGTCTAAAATTTTTTGGCACAGATGGAAGGTAAAAAATTCTTTTAACACAGTCAAATAACACAGAAATATAACAGAAAAAACTCCATGTGCTACAATTTATTTCTCTATAGATTTTGAGATGTAGTTTTTACCTTATTAATCAGATTACTCATTAAAAACAAATATGCTCTTGATAATTCAAGACCATTATGTAAAGATTTTAATATCACCCAGTTTCATCCTAGAATATCTGTTCTTGGTTCTCTTCTTCAGAACTCTCTAATCCATTGACATCCATTTTGTTTGTTAGTATTATCAGAAAATAAGAAATCTATAGCATACATTCTGACTCCTAAAATTCAACATTTATTTTGGAAGAATTACTATAGCAGTATAATAAGGACAGAATAAAGCTTTTAACCCACATTTTGATACAAAGCTCACTGATTTAGGCAACAGCAGTAGTTCTCTATTCACCCTACTGGGCCTGTATTTCAATGTCATAAGCCACAACATTCTTTAATCTTTATAAGTCAATAGTCCAATCTTGAAAAAGAAAGTTCATTATGATAGTTTGCATAAATCTCTTCCTTATCACACTGTGATAAATAGTTCTTCACATTGTACCCATTGCAAAAACACATGAAGATTAACACACTGTCACGTAATTTTTTTGGTTATGATTTTTAACACAATTGCCTCACCATTCTACAAAGGAATGATGAAACTAACATCTGAAAACAAATGCCACAAGATATTCCCTTGCAAAATATCCCTCCACATTTTCAACTCTGAAAACAGCAGTCACAGATAAAGGAATTTTAAAAGTTTCAAAATATTTTATGCATCTATTTTAACTGAAATAATGATTTTTTGGAAGATCAGAGCTCGATAGTCAACCATAGCTGCTTGAATCAATTCCTCAGGCTTTTAAAGTAGTTTTCTATAACAAAATAGTCTTTTAAAAACTGATGATAGCTATGCATGACAATGCCATCCAGAACTCCGCAAGAATAGCCTTTTGATGAAAAACTGAAATTCATCGTTAATCTTCCTGACAGATGAACACCCACTCTCCAAAGTATTGCTGAGACTGGATACGGTCTTCAAAAAGTTCCTTCTTTTTTAACTGTTTCTCTGCCTTCATCCAACTACAAAATACTGCCTTGGTTCCCTCCTCACTTGCCTAGCCAGAGACAGGCACACTTCTAGAGGACAACTTAGCTGCAGCAAAGAAATAATCTTCATGGCTGAGCAGATGGGATGCAGTAAAGTTCTTTGCAGGAAGCAGACTGCAGAAGACTGTATCAGTAATGAGGAGATAAGGGTGCTTCGAAATTTTTGCTCAATGTACATTCATTCCTGACTCCAGAAAAGGTTGGTGTCTGAGCTAGAGAGCCAATGCCACTCTCCCCAATGATAGGTTTGTGTGTGGGAGATTATCTCAGAGAGGAATCTGTACAATCAACTAAGAGCAAGAGGTCACAGCTTAAGACTCATCATGAGGTAACCACCCTATTTCTTTTTAAGTTAAGAGTTGAAATCTATCCAATTGGTACTTTTCAGGGGTTTTATTTACTGCTGTTTATGGTGAAGTCAGCCTCACCGTAGTGTAGTTTCCTTGAAGCATCTTCATTTATGATTGTGTTCTGTACTCTAAAGCAGTGATAACATCAGCCTTCCTTGCACACTGCCCTTCCATGTCAGTCATAATGACAGGTCTAGCAACAGAGAGTCACAGAGTTCATGACATGAGAGGGACAGAAGAGAATAAATAAGCAACTTAGAATCACAGAAGGACAGGAGTTGGAAGGGACCTTTGGAGATGATTTAATCCAACTCCTCTGCTAAATCAGGATCACCTAGAGCACATTGCATAGGATTGTTTCCAAGCAGTTTTGAGTACCTCTAGAGAAGCAGACTCCACAGCCTCTCTGTAGCCCATCCCAGTGCTCTATCACCATCACAGTAAAGAAGTTTTTCCTCATGTTCAGACAGAACTTTCTGTGTTCCAGTTTGTGCCCACTGCCCCTGGTCCTGTCACTGGGCACCACTGGAAAGAGTTTAGTCCCTATTTCTAGACATCTACCGTTTACATATTTATAAGGATTAATCAGATCCCCTCTGAGTCGTCTTTTCTCCAGATTAAACAGACTAGCTCTGTCAGCCTTTCCTCATACAAGAGATTCTCCAGTCCCCTCATCATTTTTGTAACCCTCTGCTGATCACAATGTTGGCCAGTTTTCATTAAAAACAAATAAATAGAGCACTAAAAATAATTCTTTTCTCTAATCAAAATTTAAGAAGTATTCTAACTGTCATTGACAAGCTAGAAAACTGTTCTTTCATTACATAAAGGGAACTGAAAAGAAAACATCCTGCTCTAGTTGGAGGGGGTTGGACCAGATGATCTCCAGAGGTCTGTTCCAACCCCTATAAATCTGTTAAATAAGAAATCTTTAAAATGTACTAAGAAAGTAACTATTTAGCCAAAGGACATACATTGTTTCAATTAGAATGGTAAAATATAAAAGTATCTTTGTGTTAGTTATTCAGTTATCAACACATCTCTAAAACCAACTTTAGCAATCTTATCTTTATAATACTGGAGAAATAATAGGTTTGTTAAAACTGAAGTACTTCATATTTCAGTATTTCTAGCGTCTGCATTATGATCTCTTGGCAACCATCTCATAAATCAGAATTTAAATACAAGCATAAAAAGGCAGGTATCTTTTTATCCATGCCATAAGATTTCACAGATTACAATTCACACTCTCCTTAACTTGAAGTTTAATCCCTAAAATTTTTATCAAATCAGTGAATAAAAAGTTTAAGCAAGCAGAAATCTGCAGTAAATAGTTGCCTCTCAATTCACCCAATTATACTGGCTAACCCAAACCACAGTAAGGTAATCAATCAACAGACAACCCCAACTTCAAAATGTTATCAGATATCTGTAATGAATTAGATGACAAAAACACTGCACATGTATTTTGGGTTTGCTGCAAACGATGCCACATGTCTTTACTCCCTGATGCACATCCCAGGCAACAAAGTCGCTCTAGAACAGTCAGCTGGTTAGGAAACTCTCTGTATGTGCCCTAAGACTCATTCATTCATTTCCAGGCCTAAATCCTTTATTTTTAAAGCCAGATAGAAAAGCTACCTGGCATGGACATCAGGCATTTGTAGCTCATATAGTTTACTGTCAGAAAACGTTGCCTATTACCCTGCCAGTGAATGTTTTGTTTGACACGGGTTTTTTTGGAAGGAGGCCACAAAGAAATACCAACCTACAGTACAACTTAGGATTGTTTTTTTTTCATCAATACTATGTTTGAGTTCTGATGTTCTCAAATATACAAATATTGTAGTTGTTACTGGAGCCAAGGCATTTTAAAACTACTTCAGTGCAAATTTGTGGTCCACAGTATGGAGGTACACCGACTAGATTACCAAGATATAGCTTCATTTCTTCTTTGTTTTAATTATTTAAGTATTGTTTTGGGGGGTGATGGAGTAAATCTCAAAACCATTACATATTCAGATGTAAAAAATAAAGCCTCTCCTAAATCACATGAAATTTATGAAATATTCTAGAAGAAATGGCCCAATGTTCTAATTTCAAATAATTTCCTAGAGATCTAAGTGTTTTTTCTGGATTGGTAGAGACTTTCAAAGGAAGAAAGGGAATAAAACACTAATAAACTCTTAAAGCCAGTTAAAAAAAACTAACAGAAGCAATTAGAAGACACAGCTACCTGGGTCTCCAACCCTTACCAAGACAGAAGCAATACCACACATCTCCAAATCAGCATAGAAATGAAAAAGTTTTTCTCAATCTCTAGATCACTCTAATGACTTTTAAGAAAAAAAAGGGGAACTGATATCCTAATTGCTGATGCAATTTATAGCTGACTACTCCAGTGCTGCAAAAACGATGAACGGGTACAGAATTGGACCTGATGATCCTTATGGGTCCCTTCCAACTCAGGATATTCTGTGATTCTATCATTTTAATAAAAATTTTCTTTTGAATATTCCTTTGAAATGTAGGTGTGTGTGAGGTACCTGACTCCTCATCCACTAGTTACCTCATTCATGCTCTGACATTGCTGGGTTTCAGTAAATTTGCATTATCAGACTTCTTTGGTAAATACAGGGTATTGAATGGACCACAAAAAGATTGAAGTGCACCTAGGCAGCTGATTTCCAGGTCTGGCAAGCATGTTGACCAGCAATTTTTTGGTACTACATACAATGTAAATCAACCTGTTTATCAAGAAAAATATATTGCTCACATTGTTCAAAACCTACATGTTGTCTACTTTTGGATAAGCGACCATCATCAGGGTTGAGTTTCTACACTGAGATAGAGAGGCCAGCAGACACTGAACATATCATCAACTGCTCAGCAACACACACCTACTTAAAGCTACTTCTTTTGTTTCACAGAACTTAGGGTAGCAACAAATGTAAACAGAGTTGCAAGTGGGTCTTAAATTGAAAAATGTTCTACTTTTCCAAACCTTTTTGCATGTTTTACTTTGAAAATACTCAGTGATGTTACAAGAAAGTGGGAGAGGGACTGTTTATCAGGGACTGTAGTGACAGGACAAGGGGTAATGACTTCAAGCTGAAAGAGGGTAGGTTTAGATTAGACATTAGGAAGAAATTACTACGAGGCTGATCAGGCACTGAAACTGGCTGCCCAGAGAGCTTGGTGGAAGCCCCATCCCTGGTAGTGTTTGGATGGGGCTTTGGGCAACCTTGTCTAGTGGAGGGTGTCCCTGCCCATGGCAGTGGAGTTGGAACTAGATGTTCCTTCCAACCCAAAGCATTCTATGATACAGTTCTATGATTACAAAGACCAAAAGATGTTACCTAGTAACAGGAAGATACAGAGAGACTTCAGAGACAGGGAAAAACCAAACAAGTTTTTTGCCTTCTTGTTGACCATTATTCATAATTTTAAAGTGGCTGTAACCACCAAATTATGTACCTCTCCTTCCCTCCCTCTCCAGTAGATCAAGCTTACATCTGCAGCTGGCTAGAGAAATGCACGTTGTACTTTTCTGCTTTGTACAGAAGAGGGCAAGAAGATGCAAATCAATACATAATCAAGTCTAAGAAAATGGTATATGCTGTACCATTCTGAGCTCCACAATCTCTCCAGTGTCATGTTTTTTCCCATGATACTACTGAATACAAGGTTATAATTACACATACAGTTTTCTGCCTCATAAAGTACATTTTCCCAGAGTAAAATTTTCAAGATGGCCTTAGTTTCAGTGCTTTCTAGACTACTGCATACATAAATAATTGTGGACCAAAACTACAGGAAATAACAAGTGATCACCATCTGAAATGTTGAACTTCAGTCTGTGAAAATTTGACCCCATTACCTTACCTCTTTCTTCTATATTACACTCAGGCATTGAATCCTTCTTAATTTCAGTTTTCACAGGTAATTTTTTTGTACCTACCAAATGAACTTCTTTATAAATACAGTCCTGCAGACTTTGACTTCATCTTTTAAGTCACTTACATGGCTTTTTGAAGTCATATACCAGTATTAAAAGTTTATGGGTTTGGCCTTACCTAGAAACACATTAATTTCTTGTAATGCACTCTGTATCTGATGTTTCATCTCTTTGAAATTTTTCTTAGATTTTTGTACATGTCTGCCTTAATGATGGACTATATAATTAAAAAAATACGTATTTTAATTAAACCACAGATGACGGCATCACAAGTCTACATTTGATCTGTGAGCATACATGTATGCATTTGTTCTGGTTCACACAACCAATTTAAAGATCTGGTACATTACAGCCAAAGAGTTTTGGGTAGCATTATGCTGATAGCTGACAGGCAGAGTGTTTGCTCATATTCCTGAAGATGGCAGCAGTAAATGGCTTTAGAATTCTAGATTCTTACAAATTCCAAGGATGATGTCCCTTCTTCTCTCCCTCATTATTGACTACTGTTCTAGTTCCAAGTGGTGGACAGATTCATTAATCTAGACCTTCCTCTACAGAAACAAATCAAGTTTTCATTATTCTAATGATTTATTCTATGGCATTCATGAGAGCATGTCTGTGCTTCACTGAATAAAATTAAAACTTGAAATATTTGGCAGAGGTTGCTAAATGGCAGGATAGTGATGCTGATCATAATTTTCATTTTGCTTCAGTTTTTGATATAAAATTTTCCAAATTCAAAAAGACCAAAAAACAACAAAACAAGCATAGATAATATTGAGTATACTGATATTCAAGATCAACATCCTATGAGGCAGACTACCTCAAGGAAGTGCTTATTCAGTGCTCAGTCAAGATGCTCTCTCTTAGCATTTAACCTTGCCAAATTTGCTCTTCTTAAACCCCTAGGTTTTAAGACTAAGTTTTCAAGTAAATACCCCTCTTTTTGAGAAACAATCTTTTCTTCTAATGAAATATCTACATTCAGAACAGAAGATCTAGAAACCAGCTTCTTAGTCATCCAAGAGGACACATCTTCCTCTATAGAAAGCTACCAGCAAAACCACTTCCCTTTTACTACTGTATCCTCTAGACAGAAATGTCTACATTAATGCTTTAAGCACATTCTTCCCATGGTATAATTTATCCACATACACAGACCCTTTTAAGTTCAAGGTTCAATGCTACTTTGAACTTGATTTCATCATGTACTCTCAATAGTCTATCACTGACAGGATGGCATGGTCTACAGCTCATATTCCTCTGCTACTCAAACCAGTATACCCACACTGTAAACCTGGTACTTCAAACTTATACTGGAGCCACTATGTACAGCAGCTAAACTTCCAGCCCCTGCAAGCATCTATTACATCTATTAAGAGAAGAAAACATTAAGCTCTGCACACTTCAGCCTTACAGTTTCAGTAGGGTTGTACACTTTAACTAGTGTCTTCCTGTTTCAGCTTTGGAAAACATCTTGCATATCACCCGAGTATCACAATTATGCTATTTCTCCTACAGCTACCACCTAAAACATTCCCTTTCACCAAGCCAGCAGTCAGGAAATGATGCTGATCTTTTAGACCAGCATGAGCCCAATATCACCATGACTGGACTCAAAGTGGATTAAGGTTTTATTTTTAATTTAGATCTGGAATGTGCTTTTGAAATGAAACTCCTGATCACTCCCACTTACTGTGAGTCACAGAGCACTCTTGGAGTACAAACTGGATCCTTTCCAGATAAAATGCTAGGAGTTGTGCTCCAGGAGTGCATTTGTTGATGGGTATCCAGTCCACACAGACTAGACCTAGTTCAAAATAAAAACTCCTGTATAAAGCATGAATGTCAGGTCCTCAGCATGGATTCCTTAGTTCTACAAATTTGCTCCTGTAGCTCCTCAACACTTGCCAACGCAGGCATTGCCTTCATCACTATCTTCTTAAAACCTAGCCCACTATCAAAGACATTCGCATCGAAATGGCACTGTCAGCATTTCACAAACGTTCCACATATGCTAGACTAGCTGAGACTAACACCCAGGTGGCAGATCAGACTGAATGGTAGTAGCACCCACTGGCTCCAGCTTCTGACTCGTCTTCTACCCCAGGTTACCGGTTTTGCAGCAGGCATGTGTCATGCAGTATGGATCTTCTGAATGCTTCTGGTTTTCAACGTATTACATTAAAATAAACCACAACTAACAGTTAAACATCAGTTTAGCTTTACAGACTGGAATACAAATTGTGACATTTAACCTCTGTCAACATGGGGTTCAAGTAGTGTGAAGACTGAAACCAATGTTCTGCTTATGGAGGAGCTGATGTTTTGATGAGGATACCGCAGTTTAAATAACAATTCATCAACAGCCAAACTAATCACATAGGGTGGGATTAACGTCCCCTGAATTTAAACAGCCTCAAAGCAGATACTAACATCTAAGCTAATTATCTAAATTACCTTTGCAGTAACACAGACAAATAAGCATCTATAGAGGGAGATAATTTTAGCTAGCCACCTTTAACTGAGATAAACTGTGTGTTGAAAATTCTCATTTTTCTCAACTAATTATAACACAGACTGACTCAACTGCAGACATCTACACCACAGACATCAAAAGCTTAGTGAGATGAATCCCACCGTTTGTGTTGTGTAAGTGTTAAATGAAAAGAGTACATTCCCACCCAAGGCAGACAAATATAAGTCAGTCCACCAATTATACCAACTGGTGTAGCAACAGGACTGGCAAGCCCAGTAGCCCAAAAAAAATGTTTTACATT
The DNA here is from genome assembly GCA_027925045.1 of Hypotaenidia okinawae. Taxonomy (NCBI): domain Eukaryota; kingdom Metazoa; phylum Chordata; class Aves; order Gruiformes; family Rallidae; genus Hypotaenidia; species Hypotaenidia okinawae. The sequence continues at coordinate 130,671,023 of BSDF01000002.1, read as the reverse complement.
ATTTACAAATAGAAAAATTAAAAAACAGTGATAGCATTTTAATAGGAGAGTTTTATATATGTAAGAAGGCTGGAAAAAAATCATATGGGATGGGACTATATGGAAAGAAAACCAAGCTAAACTTTAAGCTAAGTAAAGATGGAAAAGTAAGTATAGTGGACACCACTGAAAGTAAACATTTACCATGGCATAGTATAAATACCTCATTGCTGTATACATTCTAAATATAGGGAGAGAGTGGTAAAGTAAATACCACAGTACAGTATGGGTATTTATTTACTTTTTAATAGAATCCACTGTATTATTTAAGACTAGTGACACTGAGAAGGAAAAAAGAGAAAAAGACTAGTGACACTGAGAAGGAAAACAGGAAAGATGAAACAGAATCAGAAATGCCATGAAAAAGTAAGCCAGAAATACAGATGAACAAATGCCAAACTAGAAATCCACTGCATGTTACCAGCACAGAATGACAGAAATGTACAGCAGAAAATTACTTCAAGAGACTGATCCTGACTGTAGGTTGTCTAGCCTCTTCTACTGAGCCAGAATCAAATAGATTAAATGTGGACAATTAAAACAAGTAATAGTAGTTTCAGAATAATATTTAACATAGTTTTCTTCTGGAGTTTTATGACTGGAAGAGTAAAGAGGATTTCCTTGGTATGCAATCTACACCTCCTACCTTGCAATGCTAGCTGATGTTTTATTGCCAATGCTCTCTTTCCCGCAACAACTTTTATTTATTTCTCAGATTAAAAAAAAATTCAGCTGCTTCATTCCTTCAATCTTCCCATAAATCACATATTCTGTGTAATAATCAATCCCATTAATCTTATTCACTCACTCTAGAATGGCTAGACTATTCTTTAAAAATGACCCAAACTGGACACTGCATTTCAGACAAGGTCTCACGCAGAGAAATTTCCTTTCACATTGCTGACTCAACGCAATTCTGTGCCAACTCCTGCATCTTTTTATTGTCATGTTACCTCTACATTTTAGTACTTGTATTTTACCTGCTTGATTTCTTCTAGAATACAGTTAAATTTCATCAGGTGGATTCTGGGTCAACTTCCACCTGTCAAGTTCTTCTAATTTTGATCACGTTCTCTAAAAGAGCCCCACCTGTCACATGTTAATGTATTTTGCAGGGTATTTTTTTTTCTCTCATATAAGTCATAACCTAAGTGCTTAACCAAAAAGGGATGGGCTCCAACAGTATCAACACCTTCAATCTTCTGTCAGTTTAACAAGGAGCTTCTGTCAATTTGCACTTGCAGAAATGTTGGGATGGACAGTGTCAATCCAGAGTCAAAAATATGACACCTACTACTTCCCCCTGATACACTATGCTGGTTAATTACTAGGTAAAAAAAAATAAAAATAAAAAAAGAGTAGAATAGACTGGTTTGACATGATCTCTTCTTGATGAACAGGTATCAGCAGTTTTCGTCTGCTATGCCTGGGTGAGACATTTTCATCTGTATTGAGGCTGCTGAAGGAAGTCCATGGAAACAGTTGGACTCAATCTCAAAGGTCTTTCCCAGCCTAGTGACTCTGTGAAACTAATAATATCTGAAAAGTGAGTAACTTGCACACAACTTGGATCTTTACTTTCAGGTATTTGAGTCTGAAGAAAACGTGGCTTCTGTACTAGCCCAAAGTCCCTTTCATTATACAACAGAGTGACCATAAAAACCCAGAAGTATTGAAACAACAGATGACTCTCCCTGAAAATAGGAAACCAACCATTCTAACTAGTAGTGATATACCCTTTAAGCACAAAGAAAGAAGATAGCTAAAAATGGTAAACTTTCCACTAGGAAGAAAGACAGGCATCCATTTCCTGCTGGAGAACTACTGCCTGCCTAGGAATGAAATGGTAAGGGCCTTCCATGCTACTACGTGGTAGACAAGAGTTTACAGAGCTCTAAACTGGGCAGAGATCCCTGAAAAGACCTCGAGGTTTCAGCTACTCGCTTGGAAAAGGGTAAAAAACAGGAAAACTGTGGCTTTTACCTGGAAACAGGATAGTGGTACCAGGCCAAAAATATTGTTCCTGAACACTGAATAAATTGCCCCAATATTTGGAATTATCTCCCTATTAGTTTCCTGAGTTTGAGCTTTTTGTGTTAGAAATGTAGAACCAGGAATAGGAATCGGCAGGTATGACTAATCACATTTAATTCTGTGTGTACTCAATGCACATTAAAAAAACCTTGCTGGAATATTCAGCTTTCCGATGTGTTCTCAAACAGGACTTTTACTTTGCTACTTTTTTAAAGCAGTGCATAAAGACTTTCTATTAGAACATGCCTAAAAATCCTCTATTCACGTCTATATTCTGACATGAATGGCGGAGAAGCAACAGTGTGAGAGCTGATCTTCATTTCTGCATTTTGTCTGTTGTTCAAGTATGAATTACACACATTCATTACAAACAGTGTTCATAAGTATTTACAGCCAATTAAAAGTTGAGCAGAGAGCAGGTCTGTACCTCCAATCCTAGTCAGGATTACCACGAGGAAGTAGATGTAACTGACTGCTTTTTTACAGCAGTTTTAGAGATGCTACAGAATATCCTGAACTTTGAACAGAATTAGCTGCAGTATCTCAAATAATTATGTGCTACAGTGAATGTCTGATTTTAAAAGATGACCACTGTGATCTGACATAAGCGAATTTAACTTACTGCTGATTGTATTTGACTTGGTACCACTGTTAGAAAGATGTTTAAATTAAATCTAAAAAGGAGTTGGAAAAATTATTAAAGGCGTTCCTCACCATTTGGAGATTTGGGAATTCAGGACAAATGTATCATGATATGTATCAAGCAGCCAAAATTCTGGATTTAATGAGTGAAATAGGCTTAATTTAAGAGACTGTTACCTTCCTTCACCATAAAGTAAAAGTCTTAATAAATCATATTTTTCTAACTATGATAGTCACCCAACCTTAGGCCAAATCTAAGGTTGAGGACTATATTTATAGATTAACAGGATACATTCATATCTACCATTTCAGTGACATTATGTCAAGAGATAACTTTTTTCTCAAAGAAGATTACCAGGAAGATATGAAGATCACAAGCTATATGAAATTACTTGTATAAGTATATACTTTATATACCTTAAATCTCACTAGTTCTTTCATTGTTCAGTTCCTATTTTGTATTTAAGCTCTATTCTGCTACTATTGATCAGTTTTTAATAATCCTTTTCGTATGGGGGATGAAGAAGCTCTCTGGCAGTAAAAAAAGATGAACAGTGTCTGTCCCATGTTGTTAATTATTTTATGTTGGGAGGCTCCCATAAACTTTGAGACAGTGAGCCTTTCTGCTACTTTCCACTTTCAGTTTCTTTACTTGGAGTTGCTTAGTTGTTTTTGGCATTACATCAATAAAAGTCATACCATGGACTTACCCACTTGCTTTCTTGGCCACTTCACATTGCACAATCCTTTTCTAAAACTGCCAGAGAGAATAAGAGGATAAGTCAACGTCACTGTGTTCTTTGATGCAGTGTCAGTAGCCTTTGAGCACAGGCAAAGGAGCTGAAGCACTTCCACCAACCTTTGAAGTAGAGCAGAAAAGTGGAAAACCAGAAGGGAAAGCAGGCAGGTTCACTCTGAAAAGAGCTGCTCTGTTCTTGGCACCCAAAGTGCTCTCTGGCCACTTAAGGAATTCCACAAACCAAAGTCCTCTGCTTGAAAGGAATGGGAATTGTTTTTAACCAAGCGTCCCTGAAGGACTTTGGCAAAATGCACAAGATATACTGAACAGAGACATGAAAAAGTTCTGTCAGAAAGGTCTAGGAAATTTCACAGGGCACTGCTATATAGTAAGGAAAAAAAAAAAATCACCAAAATGTTGAAGTCTATTACAATGCCTTCCTTTATGTTTCTTAATGCTGCTTCAATTCTCCTAAGTACAACACAGACGAAAAATCTCAGCTGGAACATGACAGATACAGAGAGATAAACTGCTACATCCCGATTTAAGCACATCACAGGATCTAAAAGCATCACAAAATAGTCAAAAAATGATTTCAATCCCTCAGCCACTATGATGACATAAACAATGTTTTGCTATTCACCGAATCACAGAATTGTAGGGGTTGGAAGGGACCTCAAAAGATCATTGAGTCCAACCCCCATTATTATCCATGCAAGTGCTCTGCCCACTAGTGTGAACTAGTGGGTTCACATGTCCAATGATCTGTATTTAAATACAGTCAGAATTTGCCCGAAGAAAGATTAAGAAAAATCTAAATGAGAAATATTTACAGTCATTCTTATTTTCCTTCTAAAGAAGAAAATCATGGAGTTACTGAAAAGGAGAAGCAAACGTCCCAAAAAATAAAGCCTCACAGAAGTCACGGGTCAGTTAAGGTTTTGAAAGGAATTATATGGTATCAGCACTATCAACGTAACGCCCTCAAGGCTTCCAAACAAAGACCTTCAGAGTCTTACAACACAAACAAAGCAAGGAACAGGCTTTGCAACGACATCCCTAGCATTTATTGGCAGGATCTGGCCAAAAGAAGACTAAAAATAATGAAGTAAAGACTTCCCCTCGAGGACATTGATGTTCTCCAATTACAGTAATTACAAAATGCAGTGTGTGGCTAGGTGCCAAGAAATGTCAGGTTGAAACACACTGCTATCTATCAGTCTGGGAACCTCAACACTTTTCAGTACAGCAAAGGCACATGTATGGATTAAGGATCTCTATGAGCTATTTATTCATTTATTTGGGAAAAACACATAAAAATCAAGGAATGAAAACCAAAAGAACAGTTTGAAATAGAATGGATTATAAATTTATTAATCAAAACTGCTTCTGATAATTTCATTCTTGGTAGGTCCTTTTATTTTGCAGAGTACAACTGTTTGGAATATAAAGGAACTAACAACTTCCACTATCCAAATAATAATGACTATTTTTAAAGTGTCAAACATGAAAACCATGAAACCCCCCTCAGTTTTCATTAATATGTTCAGATTTATTAAGGTGTAATGTTGCCAATGAAAAAAACTTTTTTGCAAATTCAGCCCAAGATACACAAATAATGCTTAGGGAAAAAAAAAAAGGATCAAGGGGATCAGGTAGGGTTACAGTGCCTAAAACAAGTTTTTTCAAGTTTTAACACCACTTTACAATCTAGTAGGATTTTATTAATAATGCAATAAAAACCCCTTTCTAACAAGATTGCAAAGAATAAGGCCTTCCTCATCAACTCAGTCTGAACAACCACCTAATGTACTGATTTCCTGGTTTGGTCACAGTCTCTTGTATGATACTTATTAAAGGCATAAGGTTGTCTAAAATCAATCTGTCAAATAATGGCTTTAGCAACAAAAAGACCATATTGCCTTATATATTGCCACGATGTCCTGGTTTCAGTCAGGATAGAGTTAACTTCATTTCATTACATACACTGGCAAGTCCATGACAAAGCATGGTGGTTGCCATTTTTGTCCTAAAGGATAGGTCTTTGTCAAGGGATGCTGGGCAGGCACAACTAGCTCCAGCACAGCAGAGGAACAGGGAGGGAGACCAGAGCAGCCATAGAGTAGCAGAGCCACAACAGCACACCGTTCCGGTCAGAGCGACTACTGCCAGCTGCGGTTGGCTTCGGTTTCCAGGACTAGTTTAGCTATCTTTTCCATATAGATGTACCCCAAGTCTGTACAGGGTCTGAAGGCCACGCTGGTGTCAATGGCACAGGATGGGAAACATGGAAAGCACAGGGTTTTGTGCACTGCTCTGCTAAGCACTTTTTGGGTGCTTTGGAAGGGCAGCAGGGAAACGTCATCCCTCTCTCCTCTCTTTCCACAGCTGTAAATTCTTGTGCTCACCAAAAAGAAAACGTTCACTACTATTTCTTTTTTTTTTTTTTTTTTTACCAGGAAACATAGCACATGCCAGGGTAAACATATATACAGCATGCTTTTGCCATACATTTTCATAACAAACTGTTCATAACCTCAAGAAAGGTGGTTGGTTTTTTTTTTTCATTTTAATTGAAGTCATAATGTTGACAATTCAAAAACTCTCTCAGCATTGAAGGAAGAGGTCTAGGAAAGAATGATCTAACATGCAGTCATAAGGTTCTATAAGGCCACTGCTGAGGAGTTAAGGGAATTTGTTGGACTGCTGTTCCCTACAGAGGAGCTTATACAGGTCGTCATGCCAGAATCCTTCTATACAGGGAAACAGAAAGCAAGTTGGAGGATCCATACCAAACTTAAGAAACATTAGATGAAATTGAAAGTAGTAACAGTATCAAAGTTCCAGGACCAGAGGACCAGACAGTATCCTTCAAGAATCTGGAAGCACTTGAACATGAAACTTCTGAATTCTGAAATAAGAGAGGTATACAACCTCTCTTAAAATGACCTCATTACCACAGTAACAGAAAAAGAGCACGTGGGTGTTAATATTTTAAAAATCTTTCAATAGATCTTGAGAAAGTGCAAACTAAAAACTGACTTCCATTGGGATGATTCCATAGGACAAGTTAAGAACCATATAAAATATATGGGTAATATGAATTCCTCTCAAATATTAGACTTTCAAGGTGTCAACATGAGTTAAGTGCAGTTAAGCGTTCTACGAAGTTTCTAAGTTTTTAATAAAATTAATAAATTAATAAAATTAAGCTATGATGAGATAAAGAAAAAAGTGATAAAAGACAGGAAACAGATTTAAGAATACGAAATATTTGTATACTGCAAGATGTGTCCATGGTCCTCTGCCATCTTCACAGTAGCCCAGGAAAAGGGAATGCAACATAACATTAACTACTAAAGGTAGTTAAAAACCAAATAGGAAAATAAAAGATAGAGATCACTAAAATGATTGGAAGACAAAATGATAGATAACACTGTGTGAACACACACAAAATAATGAGCACACTCCTGGAGATTACAGCCAACTGTACATATACTATAGGGTAGTAAATAACCTCTTAGCCCACGGGAGAGATGTTGGAGTCACTGTGAATAGCTCTATGAAAATGTCAGCTTTAGTTTAGCCACAGTCAAACAGTAAAAGTATGTTAGAAACTACTACAAAGGAAAGAAAAAAAAAAGGAGTACAACTATATCAATTTGCAGCATGCCAAGCACATGGACTTGGACTCTTCAGCTGAAAAAGATGCAACCACTAAGGAAATTATTATTTCTCACAATAAAGAACAAGGCATCAAATTACACATATAAAGCTTACTTTTTCACACAGTCTATAATCAAATTTATAGAGCAACTCGATGGCATGGATACAGAGAATACAAATGGACTAAAAGGCATTGAGATTCAAAAAAGAAAATTCCATTTAAGACTACTGGACACAAAAAGTACAACAGCAGAATTAGGAAGTCCCTAAGCTGCTCTTTGCTGGAAGCTGGGGGTGTTTCATTGCAGAAGTTTCTACGTCCACATGCTCTGTTCTTATCCTCTTCCCTTAAGAATCCATTACTGCTCACCACCAGAGCCACAGTACTTGGGAAGATGTACTTTTCATCTGGTAAGTTCAGCCAGACAACCATGAGAACATTCTGTTCATTAGACATATCCACTGTGAACCTTACTGCAGGTAGTAATGTTAGGTCTCTGAGCTATGACAGCCCAGTGCCCTTTTTCTTTTGCAAGGCATGAGGGGACAGCATACAGATGTACAGAAAATCAGTACTTAAACCTTTTGTTTTCCTTTTTTTTTAAAACAAATAAACAAACAAGATATTAAATGCTGGAGACCATCCTCTAAAGCTTTTCTCTTCAGCTCAACTGAAACCAAAATGTGGCATTAGCCCTGTAGTTCTCTCAAAGGTAAGGCTGAACTTTGCAAGTAAGGCATATAACTCGGAGCTCCTACCCAAAGTATGGTTCTTCATCCCTAATCAATCATCAGCTATGCATTCCCACCCTCCTTCACCAGCACTGGTACTCATCTGATTAAGCCAGGAAGGGAGCCAGTTTCATGACTCTTAATGGAACAAGAAAGATAATTTAAAAAAAATATCTGATTCTTTAAGTACTTGGATCAGTTTCATCATCAACTGATACATGCCTGTGGCAGGAGCAGGACAGAGACTTCTCAGCCAGAGCCACCAGCTAGGTTAGCTTAAGTTGTGACACGCCAACAGTACAAGAACAGCATGCAGGCCCTGTGCACCTTCTCACAACACTAAGCACTCAGAGATCTTAAAACCTGTCAACCATACATGACACTTGTAGGGAGATGGGTGTACCAGAGAGGCACCTGGACCTTGATCACCTCCATCTGGACTCAGTACGACATAAAACATTGCTTCCACAAGCAGAGCCAGCTCTATTTACAAGGAAAAGTTTTAGCAGTACAAGAGGCAACTTACACTGACACGACTGTGCCCATAGTGGGAGACTTTCTTGCTAGCATGCCTGTACTAGTAAATCACCCCAAAAGTAGAGAAGAGTATTTCAGCTGTAGTTATCTAACTCATTAAACACCAAGAAAATATTTAGAGGGACTGTTTCCCTAAACTAGAGCACTGGGACTCACCTTTTACAAGACCCAGTGTATCACATTGCAAGGATTTTGTTTTTTATTGGTATGGATCTATCTGCTGAAACTTTTCTTTTTCGTTAATTTAACATCCCCATTTCTATCCATCCTTTATTTTACAAAAAATACTAATTATATCAATACATAAGGGTTTGAACATTCTGTTGTTCACAAAACTGATCCAGAGGTCTGTGAAGACCCTTGGAAAACCATATCTAAAAGTGCTTATTTCTTTATCTAGAAAAATGGAACTTGTCCATCCTACTATTAATAACCACTTAGAAAAATAAAGTGACTATGAAGTGTCAAAGCAGGCATTTGTTTTCATTAAAAGAAAAAAAGCCTAGTAGTAATAGTTACAGACCTGTATCTGTCAGAAGTTTTGAAATGATAGAATTTTCCTCTACGATTTATTTCTTACATGTTATCTATTATGCCATTAAACAATTAAACAGCCCTGATTCCTTTATGACACCTCATATAATCACACAATCAGAAACTACATCATAAAAACATACGTGCAATCAGAAATCACATCATTTACTCCTTCTGTTCAAGCAGCGGATGGCTCCCACCATCTCCTAAACCATCCTCTTGGTTGCCAATACTGACTCCCACTCACTTCCTCCACATACAAGCTCCCTTTCCACTCACTCCCAGGTTCAGACTTTGTAAATAGGCTCCCAGAAGATTTCTGTGCTCCTACATAAACCCCTCTATACCAATTTTTCTCTGCCTAGTCACAGCTCTTACCACATCTATTCATCAAATGTTCCTTCCAACTATGCAACTGATTTCTCAACACCTTCTTACCAGACTCTCAGCCTCTCTCCACATACTTCTCATGGGTTCCCATCCCTGAAGCCATGTCTTTGACCAGACTCTTTGCACTGACCCTCTGCATTCACAAATTCCAACCTCTTAGTCCCTGATTCTCTTGGATACTACACCAAAACTGAATCCCAGTCTCTTGAAAGCTGCTGCCCCATTCTGAACAGCAGGACATAAAAACCTCTCCTTGACATTAAAATTGGGTAATCTCTTTTCCATGCTACTGTACTCTGGGTCAAGGGTCACTGGGGAGCAGAGAAAAGACAACAACAACAAAACTCGTTCCAGATGTAGACCTAACATAAAGTCTAGGCTAAAGCGTGTGCATCGCAGGAGGAATCTTTGAAGAATACAGTTGTCAAAAAATCTAACTCCAATGAATACATAGAATATTTTCTTTCCAAGATATATGACAAAGGCAAATGCAGAATGGCATTAGGAATGGAAAAAGGCACGTAACTACAAAAAGGCTGGACAGCTTTTTTCTGAAGTTTGCAAGAAAAATCAACAGGAGTTACTGGGCATTAAAAGGAAACCTGTATTATAACAAGGTCTGAAATAGTCACAACAGACAACAAAGAGTAAGGATATCTGCAGAAAACTGGAACTGACAGGGCTAAAGAGCTTTCAGATGCTGTTGTCTCTTTGTTTGGAGGTTACATGTGATAACTAATTCTCTGATGGCTCTTAGTCTAATATAGTAACACTCATCTAGGTATACTTAAGTCGCTACCTTGATTGATAGTTTATGCAAGCATGAATTCTCCAGGACACATACATGCACAGTTAAACCAGATCTCCAAGGCAAGAGATATCACTCCAAGCTGGGAAAGAGATCTACATCTTGAGAAGTATTATTGTAATCCTCTATCATAACCTTACAATGGAAAGCATCAGGAAACCTGTGGAGAATTTGGTATAAACATTCCAACCTAGGATAATGTTATTTGTCTGGGTCCTGGATAGATAAATATGCACAGCATGAACACACAATAAAGATTTGAGCTTTTCTGTGGAAACAAGAATACAGAAGTTGTCCATTCTTGTCAGACCTCAGGACTTCTAAAAAGCTCTAATGACCTGGATTGATCTAATTAGCAAGAAAAGGTAGAGTTAGCCCTGAACTATGGCATAAAATCAAAGTTCAAAAACATGGGAGATTTAAGTCTCCCATATATAGCAAACCAAATATAGAGGCTTCTTAGGGGAAAAACACAAACAGAAATTATGCATTATATTATTAATCTGTTAAACACAGGAACATGCAGGACTCCAGTCCAGTAACACATGCCAACTTAAATAGAAGATTTTCTTGTTATAGGAGCTTCATTTTGCTCAGAAATTCCATCCAACCTAGAAGCATGGGAGAGAATTTATGTTATTCTGAATGTTTCTAGTTCAGTACTCTGCTTAGATGGTAACTTCTTAGGCCACAATAATGCAATTTTGGAAATTGGCCTCTAACACTGAGGAACTGAAACCTAAATTCAGTAGAGTTATAAGAATTTAGACTCATTAGTATCAGTAGAATATGGCACTTGACCCACGAACAGACTTTTTTGTCTCACAATTCACTCAGTACAAACAAAAAAACAAAAAAACCCAAACAAACAAGTAACAAGCACTTTGAATGAGAAAAAAGCAAGCTAAGACTAAAAGTATGCTGTTTTACAGAGAGACAGTAACTATTCTAAGAACATTTCTTTCTGCATGTCGCTATCAGTTTTTCCTTACCATATATTCCATATTGGAAGCTGGTGGATACACCTGACCCCGTAATTTATTATGAAGATCCAAGATACTTTGCATATCACTGTCTGTGATAGCCCTTTTCCCTCTCTGCTTGGCGATCCACCACTCACCATCTTCATCCATGTACTTTTCCAAAAGTTCCTCTAAGAGCGTGGCATTGGGAAGAACCATTGCGGAAACTGCTTGAGCTATGAATAGCAAGGTAGTTACTCTGAACCATTCCTGTACTACATACTTCATGATGAATGATCTCAAAATGCTCGGGAGTTAGCTCCAAGAGAGTCTTTCGTCCAGGTGTGTTGGCTGCAAATGCACAAGAGAGAGCAATGTAATTTGGAAGTACTGGCCTGTATGAACTTAATAAGCAACAAAACACGTAGTTTGTATAGAGCTTGCCACTGCTGTTTTCAGGAAATAAACCAGGATGTTACTTCTTTTTTTTAGTCTTAAGTACACACTGTTGATTTGGGAAGATAGATTATCTTCAACCTTATGAACTTCAGTTTGTTCAAGTGGTTTTACAGAGTACACTGGCATGCACATTTCACTGCCAGCCTCCAAGAAAGCATGCTGTTTGTATATACTTAAAAGGAGCCAGACATCAATGAAGATTAGACTGTTGATAAGGTCTTCCAGTATTGGAATTTAAGAGTTGAAAAGCTTGCATTCGTTGCCAAAATGTGAACTGAAAACCACAATACAGTTGATATGAAATATCCCCTCTTGGTGCATTTCTAAGTATGACTTTGTTTTATGACTTCCAAAAACTTACTAAAACCTTATAAAACTAAAGGTTTCCAACTGGGACAAGAAAATGGGGGCAGATGGGGCCATTCTATTCACCAAACAAAGGAAAGCACAGATAACTCTCAGAAAAAGTAGTACCACTCCCAGGAATACAACGCTCCAACGCTGCCTGTGGCACGGCTGGGGGCTGGCGGCAGGAAAGCCACGGTCATTCCCTCACCCTGGCTGCAGAAGCGTGAAACCCGCCACACCGACCGCGCCGAACCCGGCCGCCGGGAGGGAAACAAAAAGAGGCGCGGGGGCTGAACCGAGTTCTCCCCAGCGCGCCGCCGCCGCCCGCAGCCGGAGGCCCGGCCCCGCTCGCCGTGGGGCAGAAGCCGCTCCGCGAGCGGGGCGCCCCGCAGCCGCCGGGACCTGGATGCCGCCGGCCCCCGTCCTCCCCTCGCCGTGGGGTGGATGCTGCGGTGAGCCGCCGGGCACTCCTCACAACGCCCTTACCACTCCGGCGGCGGCTGCCGTCTTTCTCCGCAGCCAGCTTCGCTCCGCCGCCCACCTCCTCGCCAGGCCCGCGCCGGGGCCGGGGCGCGCAGGCACGGTGTTGCCCCGCTCGCAGCGGCGGGCAGCCGCGGTGGAAGCAGCGCGGCGGGTTATGGACGTGTCCAGCCGGCCTCTGTATAACAGCCACCCACAGGAGCTCCGCGCTTCTCCTCCTAGCTCCCGCCCCGCCGGGCATTTATCGCGGGCGGCGGTGACGCGCGACGGACACCCCTCCCCGGCACCCCGCGGGGCGGGACGCGGCGCGCTGCGCTCCGGGCAGGGCGCCCGCCCCCAGCCCCGGTACCCGCGTCCGCACCGCCCGTACTCCCCCGGGTGGGCGCGGGAAGGGCCGGGGGCGGCGGAGCCCGCAGCAGCTCCCCAGGCGGTGCCTCGAGTCCCGCGGCCAGGTTGGCCGGGACCTCAGCCTCCTGCCAGAAGCTGGCCTCGGTCCTGCAACAGCTATCGCCCAGAAAAGGGCGAGGGTTAGGGGGCGTCTCCCGCCGCCTCCATCCCTTGGTAGCTGACGGGAGAATGCTCAACCAGGCTGCTCCCGATGAGGCACGGCAAAGAGTTCACACAGGAGTTTTGCAGAAGTCCAGAACTTGTGAATATAGCTGGAGATATCGGGGACGGGAAGTTTGTTGTTTGTGGGTTCGGACCAGACACATCAGACTTCTCTTTACAAAGTGGAATTCGAAAGCTTGTGACCCATTTCTGTTTCTGACAAGACTAGGCATCACACACACATGTACACATTCACTTCATTTTGGTTGTATTTTCATCAAAGTCTTCTACCCTGATTTTTCTTCTTCTTTTTTTTTAATTTCTGTGAGCTGACCAGGACAATGTTTCATTTATTTAGTATAATTTAGTACACTGAGCTAACAGCAGGCTTGACCAGCTTCCAGTCTTCACAGGACCGCTGCACCAGCCTGCAAAGGTTTTCTGTATTTTCATTTTCAGAAACTGAGAGGCTGAGGTTAAAATTCGTCAGGATCCAGCTGGCTTCAGATCAGTCCATAAATGCTTCCAAATTTCATGGGCCCAAGAGAAACAATGCCATGCAAGTAACACACTGCTTCTTATTGTGCTCTCTCCACATTAGTTATAATTTGACTAAAGAGTTTGAACTTAACCTGTCTTGAGGGACTCTATGGGTACTCTGTTACTTACACACTGAAATATGCAAAAAAATTGTGCTCTGTATTGGTCGATGTTTATTGACTTTCTTTCTGATGCTGAGATGTGGACTTCCACACTCAAGTATCATGCTTGGAACTTTTTTCCTAGCAAAACTCTTCGAAGTAACATGCTGCTGTGCAGTTGGATGCACAGACTAGATGTGAGGGGTTTTTTTCAGGCTTTATGCAATGGGATGCCCTAACATCTGTCATTTTTGGTGCAGAAGAATGAGCCATCCAAAAGAGTTTGAAGGGGAAGAAAACCAAAAATTAGGAGAGCTTGCTGGAGTCTGCATGTCAGATCTGGATTTTTATAATACTGACATCCAATTTCTCTCAGTAGATGGACCTGCATCCTCTTTAGACCTCTGGAGGGCAAGATGTAGATTCTATACCATTGAGGCACAGCTTCACCATCATCACCTAATAAAGAATATGTCATACCGACCCATTTATTCTGTCTACAGGCACAAGAGCTATTTCATTATAAAGCAGCAGAAAAGGTTTAGTCACAGCCATTAAAGGTTTCACAGAAGAAACTGAAAAATTTTAAAGGATTGAAGATATTTATGGGGTTCACATCGATCATTGGAAAGTGTAGTATCTGCCCCTTTCCATCAGCACTGGACATCTGCTGGGCTTCAAATAGAATACAGATCAAACATCCCCTTCTGTCTTTCATTCTGAGTATTCATCATACCTTTTAGAAAGCACTTGATCATCTTTGGTCTTTGTCAGACTGAACACCTTATTTTATTGTAATGCAAGTTTTAGATTCAGTACAATAAATACTAATACAAAAAGAGATAGGTCTTGATGAAATTGATTTTTTAATCCATTAATTTATCAGCTGTGAATAAACTCCCTACCTTCTGTGACTGTGCCCTTTGTATTGTTTTATGGCTGTATGATTTGTGACCATACAAAAGCGTTGAAACTTGACAAATTATGTTTTAAGCTATCCACCAATTTTATGAATACATGTAATTGCCTGGATCTGTTACCTTAATCAGCTTGGGGGAGAGCCTTTTCTCTTTTTTTTTTTTTTTTTTTGTCATTCTGGGTTGGTTTAAACCTCTGACACAGAGAATGTAACTGTCATCCATAATTTAAAGTTGTTATAATGAACAGTTAAGCACCATTACATCTCCTGAAAGTAAAACTAACTATCCTCCCTTCCCAAAGGCACATGCAGACACGGCACATGCAGACAGCCAGCTTCGGTAACTGTTTTCAGAATAGCTGTAGCAGCAAAAGCAACACTTTCAAACAAAAAATCCACTGGAAAGAAATCTGTAGGTGGTCACCAGGTATGTGCCGGACAAGCACTGACAATATGGCACTGGGAATATCCTAGAAAATAAGTTTTTTGGCTTAAGCTTTGGCTAAAATATGGTTTAAAGCTTGAGGGAGACTATCTTCTGCTGTTGTAGTCTTCCTGAGTTTGAGGAGATGGAATTCCAGCAGTCATTGTAAATAAACAGGGGCCTGAAGGAAAGATATTTTACTTTGTCAATTTGTTTTCCTAATAGAAGCAATACACAGGGCCCCCAAGTGTGGGTAACTGGGTTAAGAAAGAGTGACACCACCAAGTAGGAAAGACAGAGAGGGAGGCTCTAATACACATAAACACATATTTAGCAAATTAGTTGAATTTTAAGGGCTGGGCTTATAATTGAAAACAGAAGGAAGAAGAAAGATCCGGGCTGTCTTCCTGTTGAATTTAAACATCTTTAATTAATATACCTGGTTTGTAGTTAATATTCTAGTTAATATTTTGATTTGCTTCTTGCCATTACATTATCACAGCATGCCACTGACCAAAAAGAACTACTGAAAAATCTGATGTATTATATGAACTTGACACCAACAACAAACGCCCTCCCCAAAAAGAAAAAATTAGACCCACACTAACAGTGTTTAGTTGTTGCCTCATAAACATAGGAACAATTTTTGGCCAGAAAAACCTGAAGTTTAACCCCTGGAGGTGTACATTACTGCGTATATCACAATACTGTTGTCAGGCACAAAAGCTCCAGTGACTCTCCCAATCAGGCACCCTGCTGCCTTCCTGCCCTAATAATGTGGTGATTTGCTCCAGACTCCCACAAAAATGGCCAAGCAGGAGACTTCCCAGGAAACGTGTCCATAAGGTGGGAGACCAGTTTTCGAATTTAATCTATTCCTTATTTGGAGAGGGCTCTTGAATGCTAACATGCCCACCTTGTCGCTCAGCAGTCTGACAAAAATGCTTTTGCTTTTTTGTTTAATGTTTCATTTTACGATGAAATATGCATAGCCCTAGAAAAAGCAAAGATAGTTAGTTATCTGTAAGTTACAGAATCACAGAATTGTAGGGGTTGGAATGGACCTCAAGAGATCATCGGGTCCAACCCCCGTGCCAAAGCAGCTCCCTAGGACATTTCACTCAGATAGGCGTCCAGATGGGTCTTGAATATCTCCAGAGAAGGAGACTCCACCACCTCCCTGGGCAGCCTGTCCCAGGCTCTGTCACCCTCACTGTGAAAAAGTTCTTCCGCATGTTGGTGCGGAACTTCCTGTGCTCCAACTTGCAGCCATTGCCCCTTGTCCTGTCTCCACAGACCACTGAAAAGGGGCTGGCTGATTCCCCTGCATCCCCTGCTTAAGATATTTATAAACATTAATTAGGTCCCCACTTAGTCTTCTCTTCTCAAGGCTGAACAGTCCCAGCTCACTCAGCCTTTCCTCATAGGGGAGATGCTCCAGGCCCTTAATCATCTTTGTAGCCCTTCTTTGGACTCTCTCCAGGAGATCCCTGTCTTTTTTATACCAGGGAGCCCAGAACTGGACACAATACTCCAGGTGGGGCCTGACCAGGGCAGAGTAGAGGGGGAGGATCACCTCCTTTGACCTGCTGGCCACACTCCTCCGGATGCACCCCAGGATCCCATTGGCTCTCTTAGCCACCCAGGCACACTGCTGGCTCATGGCCAACCTGTCATCAACCAGGACCCCCAGGTCCTTCTCCACCGAAAGTTGGAGGAACTGTGCTCACAGAGCCTTGCTTTAAGCTTTTGCCCAAACTGCCTCTGCAGCTTTTTTTATTATCTGCCTGGTCAGGTTAAAAAAAAAAAAACCAAAACCTGTCACAAAAGTCTTCTGGCAAGGATGAGATATGGAGTAAAGAGACAAGGAATATTGGTACTTCTGCTACTCTGGGTGTGGTGGAAAATATTCCAGTGTTACAAGATCTTTTTATAGATGGATTCCCTCAGCTGAAAATGTCTTGGCCACGTCCATTGCTGAGGACTTCATGAACTCTTTTATTCCCAAAGAGCATTGCTATGTTGGAACTCATCCAATACAAAGTAGTGGGACATTGCTTTGCCAGATTTGCTATGTTAAAAAAAGGTGCATAAAGGTCCCATATGATCTATCAGAAGTCATTCAAGGACCCTGGACACTTTACATGTACCAAGCAGCATTTCCAAGCATTTTCTTTTACCAATAGGCATCACTATGCATTCTCTAGTACTCTGTGCAACATGCCATTCATTCAAGAAATGGTCATCTTTAGACATTGTAGCAGCACAGAGGAGGTTTGGTATCTATTGCTTTTGGTAGTTTACCAGCAAAGTTCATGAAGATCATGTTTTCCCATTTCCCAAGAAGCATGAAAAATGTTTAAAAGAACAGGACTTAACAAGACACTTGTAACTCTTCACAGTTCTTGGCCTTTGGAAAAAGGAGCCATACCTATTGTCACCACTATGATGAAGAACGAAATTGTCAGAAATGTTTTTCTGCACCATCTTCACCAGCTATTTCACACAAGAGGCTGCAAAAGTAATAACAAAATTCTGTAAAAGTAAATAGTCAAATATAAATTGGATACATGAAATGTACGAAATAAAGTCATGCAATGATTTAATGATTTCTAGAACAATCATTTGAACATAACGTTTTATACTTAAGTTCTGAATAGATGGCATGAAGATTTTACTTTTGTTACTAATTGAAAAAGTTTCATATTAAAATTTGAATACAATGTATGAGGACAGAATTATAATTTTACTGGCATTGCATTACATTGAAAAAGTCATTATTGTGTATTTACTGTGATTGGAAGCAATTATTTTGACTAAAGGGAGTATGTACTTTGCTTCTAATTGAGATTAAGAACAGTTTATACTTTTTTAATTTTAATTTTGTCCAAGAACAACAATGAACAAAAGTTATCAGCAGTTAACATTCTGAAAATAATATGAAATCCAAAAAAGACTTTGACAATGGGGAAATGTCAGACCTGCAAACCGCTGGGGAGCTGGGGTAAATTGAAGGTAGGTTTTCATTAAAAAACAAAATGTCGTGATTTAAATTACTTTGAAGATATATTTTAAAAGAAAGATACAGGAAAATTTTCTGACTTATGAACTTTTGCTTATTATAAAGTTTTTTAATTTGCTCCCCTTTCTTCTTAAGTATATAAAGACCAAAATGTATTTTGTTTACCAAACCAAAAACCTCCTGAAATGAACAATTGGATTCTCACAGAAAAAGTCTCTGACATATAGATAGTAGCACATATACTCATTGTTTCAATATATCTATTCATAAAATATAACAAAAACCAAATATAATCTCCTTTTTCTTTTACACAGTGCCACAAGAAATAATCAGTCAGTTTCTGAAAGGGTAGGTTTCCGTTTCCACCCCTCTTTAAAAGGATTTGAGCCTGATTGTCCTTGATTAATTCTCCCAACCTGTACATTACAGTGAGTCAGGATGGCATTCTCTCTGTCACTTCTATTTCACAAAATAATCAAGTATACTTTGAACCAGCAAGGTGTGCAGTAATGCTTTCTGTAATCCAGTGATGGGGATGCTTCTGGTGAAATGAAATCACACTGAAACCCGTATTTACATTTAATGCATTTGAAATAAAGACATAATCGGGGAAGGTATATGGTACCATATATATTCTTGTTGATTTAGCCTCCTGCTTCTGACCTCTCTCAAGCTTATAATCACATGCTTTTCTCATTATTTATTTATTTATATTCTTTTGGAGGGAACTGGGGACTTATGAGCCTGCTGGATTTTCGTGCCTGAACAGATACCCAGACAGCTCCAGCAAATTCCAGCCTTAAGCACAGAAACACTTCAAGTTATTTTGCTGCTGATTGAGTTAGAATGTCACCAAGAATTTTTTTGTGTGTGTTTTTTATTATCTCTAGTTATTTGCCCCATAAAATAATTCATCTGAATTAAACATTGCTCTTGTGCTCGGTGCTACTGCAGAGATAAGTTGGGAGAATTTTGCCTTAAACACTTACTCCAAGATAGGTGGATATTGCTGTGATAAGTTTTGACCAAAACCTAGTAATGAACTGCATGTATTTTTTTCATTCTTTTTATATTTATGAATCATTTGAGCTGCATGTATGAGGGAGGAAACAATAGTTTGAATCCTTTCCTGCCAGTTACAGCATTTAACATTGCAGTGGCTTAACAGCTTAACAGTTCAATTGTAATGGTGCAGTCCTGTCCAGTTTGACCCTGTGAGAGTCATTAGTTCCTTGATTACTCTCTGGAAAAGAAATGGCTTACCTTAGACGTATCAGCCTTTCTGAAGCTAGGTAGGGGCATCAGTAGTTTTTCAGCATCACTATTAAAAGTAACATCTTTATCAACATATGAATTACACCAAGGAATAGAGAGGAAAATATTGAAAAATGAGAATTTATGGAGATGTCCCTGTAGCAAAATCTTTCCAATGAAAGCACTCAAAATATTTTTGTTTGGGTTTTTTTGGGGTTGGATTTTTTATTTGGTCTGTTGGTTGGTTGGTTGGTGTTTGTTTTGGTTGGTTGGTTTTTTTCTTCCCTCCCCAGGGAGTAAATTCCATCTGCCTAAGCATTCAGATTGCTTGTCTGAACTGACTGGCACAGAAAGAGCATAACAGAATTGCTCTGAGGTTTATGCAGTTAGAAGGTGGTTTTGTTTTGGGCTTGTTTGGTTTTGTGAGCTTTTTCCTTCTGAACATCTAAATCTAAGTGTAGGAAATCTCTGAATAGTAAGAATAAATGCAGGACATAAGGAGTGCCCTGCTAGGTCAGACCAGTGGTCTGTATAGCCCAGTGCTCTCTCTCCAATGCCAACCTTAGAGGATGCTGCTCAGGGAACATAGAGAACCTTCTCCTGTCTTTTTGCCTTGCAGGCTGAGCTGCAGCCCAGAAGAGGCTAGCCAGGACAGAAGGACAAGCCCTGCCCCACTGCCTGTGTTCATGTCAGGGCCTGCTGGACTCAACAGCAGAGAAATGGAGATAGAGGCTGAGAAGAATCTAAAATTTACCATCTAAACTGCTGCAAACACTGTAACTATTGCCAGGAATGATACCTCAAGCTACACGAAGACTCGTCAGTTTATCCCCCTTGAATGGGAAGGGACAAAATACTTCCTGTTGGTTTCTGTCTTCTCTCCTCCTTGCTTCAACTTTCTCCTTTGCTCTTCCTGAGTATCTACATAAAGTTTGTTTGTCTGGGAGGAAGATGGTGTCATGGTTCAGCCCCAGGCAGCAGCTGAGCATCATGAGATGCTTCATCACTCCTACCCCAGGGTGGGGAACCAGACTAAAGCACCCGCAGGTTGAGTAAGGACAGTTACTGACACAGCACATTGAGGGGAACAACAGAGCCTGTGACAGAATATACAAATGGTGATAACATAAAGTGCTGCTCAACCGAACAACCAACCAAACACTCCACCCACACTCAGCCCACCTGGGAGCCCTTTTATGGGGACTGATGTCACACAGTACGGAAAACACCCTCAGCCAGCTGGGCTCACCTGAACTGGCTCCTTGGGAAGGTTAACTCTGTCCTGGACAGAACCAGGACAGGGGGTATGTCCTGGTTTTGGCAGGGACAGAGTTAATTCTCTTTCTAGCATCTGGTGTAGTGCTGTGTTTGGGAGTTAGGATGAGAGCAGTGCTGATAACACACTGATGTTTAAATTGAATGCTGCCAAGCAGTCAAGGACTTTTCAGCTTTTCATGCTGCACTGGTAACAAGAAGGGGGGTGGGTACCCAGGAAACTAGGAGGGAACACAGCCAGAACAGGTGACCCAAACTGGATAAAGAGGGTATTCCATACCATTCACATCAAGTTCAGCATAAGGGGGGACTGATGGGGGAGGAGAGCACAGTTCCAGGACACACAGTTTAGGGGACAGCTCTGACCTGTAGAGTTTGAGTTGTGTAGTTTGGTGAGAAACTGTACTGTGTATACCAGTTTTGTATATTTTGCTATAAAGTCCTGTTATTGTTATTTCTTCCTCCCTTTGCTGACCTAGTAAACTGTCATCCCAACCCATGAGGTATGCCTTTGCTGTTGGGTTTTTTTCCTTTCCCTTCCCCGGAGGGAGTAGCTGCCTGGTGCTCAGCTGTCGGCTGGAGCAAAACCACAACAGGGTGTTAAAGAAAATTTTTACTCTCATTGCTCATGTTGTCTTGCTCCAACCTGAGACCCATATGGACATTGTGGAGAGAATAGGGGTCTCAGTTATTCTCTAAGACTTATAAGAGGATGATCTTCTTTGTATTGGGGAATAACACCCTGACAGCAGTGGAGAAAGAAATCTCCATGTCTAGTATCACTATCCCCTTTCAGTCCCTATAGTTATAACTATTATTCATCTCCCTTCTGTCTTTCCTTTTCTCCCTCCCCTATGCTGCCCTTCTCCTTATCTTTTCTAGCATCACTTGGCCAGTTTCCCCCCACCAGCCCTCTCCTACCTTCTACCACATGTTCCCCTTTTACCAGCAAAACATCATCCAAAAGCCAATGATGGCACATAGTGTGATGGAGAGGAATAGAAATGCTCTTTTTCACCCTTCTTTTTCAAGGAGAAACCCTTATACACAGATAGCAGTTCTTCAAAAGCAACTTGGTGCTCTTCCTGCTGGCTGTAGGAGTACCTGAGAAGGGACAGACCTTTGGTGCAGAAAGGAGGAGCTCCAGTACTTACTCATTTGAGCTGAACGTTTCCTTATTTTGTAAGGTGATCCAAAGAGCCCATCCAGGTGCAGAATCAAACTCCAACACTCCTCCCTTTCTACCCAGTAAAGCAGAGTGAAGATGACAAAACACACATGGCCCTTGAATGGCAAACTAGAGGAAACTGTGCATCTGACATGAAAGAGGGTCATTTACAGGGGGTACACAATTTCCTTCCTTCTCCTGACTTCTGATTCTTTCTCTTTATAGATTGCCATGTGGCCCTCAGTCACATGTCAGTCCTGTAGCCAGTTATTTTGGAGAGAGGGGCAAAACCATGCAAGGATGGGGCCTCCACCACCTCTCTGAGCAACCTGTTCTAGTGTCTCATCATCCTCACAGTGAAGAACTTCTTCCTCATGTCTAATCTAAACCTACCCTAATCTAGTTTAAAACCATTGCCCCAATCCTATTGCTGCATGCCCTTGCAAACAGTCCTTTCCCAGCTTTCCGGCAGGCACCTTTCAAGTACTGGAAGGCCACTATAAGGTTTCCCCTGAGCCCTCTCCTGGCTGAACAGTCTCAACTCTCTCTGCCTGTCTTAATAGGAGAGGTGCTCCAGCCTTCTGATCATCCTCATGGCCTCCTCTGGATGTGCTCCAACAGGTCCATGTCCTTCTTGTGCTGAGGGCTCCAGAGCTGGACACAATACTCCAGATGGAGTCTCAGCAGAGCAGAGTGGAGGGGGAGAATCACCTCTCTCGATCTGCTGGCCATACTTCTTTTGATGCAGCCCAGGATGGTGTTGACCTTCTGGACTGCGAGTACATGTTGTTGGCTCATGTCCAGCTTTTCATCCACAAGTATCCCCAAGTCCTCCTGAGAGCTGCTTTCTATCATACTATCCCCCAGGCTGTATTGATAATGAAGATTTTCCCAACCCAAGTGCAGGACTTTGCATTTGTCCATGTTGAAATTAATGAGCTTTGCATGGGCACCTCTCTAGCTGTTCCAGGTACCTCTGAATGACATACCATCACTCTGGTGTGTTGAACACACAACTCAGCTTGGTGTCACCTGCAAACTTGCTGAGGGTGCACTCGATCCCATTGTCTATGTCATTGATGAAGGTATCAAACAATACTGGTTCCAGTACAGATCCCTGAGGGACATGACTTGTCACCCCTCTCCATCTGGACCTGTTGACCACTACCCTCTGGATGTGATCATCCAGCCAATTCCTTATCCACCAGACAGTGCACTCATCACTTTTGTAGAGAGAAGGATGTCAAATGCCTTGCAGAAGTCAAGATAGATGACATCCATTGATCTTCCCTTGTTCACTGATATACTCACACCACTGTAGAAAGCCACTAGGTTGGTCAGGCAGGACTTGCCCTTGGTTAAGCCATGCTGGCTATCTCAAATCACATCCCTGTCCTCCATGTGCCTTAGCATAGCTTCTAGAAGGATCTGTTCCATGATCCTCCCAGGCACAGAGGTGAGGCCAACATGTCAGTAGCTCCCGGGGTCCTCCTTCCTGCCGTTTTTGAAAGTGGGTGTAATTTTTCCTTCTCTCAGTGACTGGGGGATTCCCCTGACTGCCATGACTTTTCAAGTATCATGGAGAGTGGCTTGGCAACAGCATCAGTCAATTCCTTCAGGACTCTGGGATGCATCTCATCAGGTCCCATAGACTTGGGGACATTCAGGTTCCTCAGGTGGTCACAAACCTCTTGTTCACTTACAGCAGGAGGGACTTTGTTGCCCAGGTCCTTCAACTCAGGAGATGTGAGGAGAGAGGTTGGCAGTGAAGACTGAGGCAAAAAAGATATTTGGAACCTCAGGCTTCTCCTCACCTATTGTTAACAGTTTCCCCTGGGATAGCCTCTCCCATGATTGTGCCCCTATATTAGACTCAGCTTCTGCTTCCCACGTCATCCTGGATTTTAAAAGTTGTGTGCAATGCTGAGGACGAGAGGTGGAGGAAAACAGGTCTACTTATGCCAAGGTCTACTTATGCCAAGCCTATTATGAAAAATAACAAAAAACAAGGCTGATGGTGACACCAGTAGAGCATCTTTATCTGAGAAATGTGTTCAGGTGCCAATACAGACTCATCTGCATCAGTATGTGTAAAATCTCACACTGTTCATGCCAGCAATCTCTCTCCTACAGGTCTGGTATATCTAGCACATCTGCCTAGGTTCAGACATCAAATCCTACAGTGAAATACAGATTCATTTACAAGCATCACGCCTTCCTTAGCTGAATCATGTATCTTTTTAATGTAGGCAAAATCAGGCAGAGGCACCATAGTTCTACTGACCATAGGTAGCATTCCCCTAGAGAAAGGATAGGGATGCTTTTAAGGAATTTTGGGAGTAGAAGTCCCCAGGATGACCAGAAGAAAAATGAATGAAGGGGGTACTGGAGATGATGCCTGTGGTACAGCCAGTATATCTAGAGTGCATCACAGTTCTAGGTAACATAGGATTACTTCTTACACAGTTAACCCACTTAGTTTTACTTTTTTTTTTTTTCTTTCTTTCTCCTGAACACATCAGAACTAGTACAGGTGAATAGATTAGCCATAAAAATTGTATTGCAATCCCACACTGATGCTGGGAGTCCTCTAGCATGTCATGATATCACAGCCTAAAGGTCAGGTGAAATTACTTTTATCCACATCCTGATAGTACAGTTGGAACACTCTGAAACAGCGCTGTTCAAAGATCAGTAAGAATATTTAATTCTGATTTTATGTTGGCATGACTAAGCATGCTAATTCTTCTATTACAGTTTGTAACTAATTCTTTCTTTCTTCTAGATAAATTACTCATACCCTGCTGTGCAAAACAGGGTCTTTATAAATTATACCAGCATGAATAGTTATGATCCACTTATTAAGAATTAATTTATGTCATCCTACATATCACCTCCATTTTCAATAGCAAGTTCTTCCAGATGGCAAAAATAAACACAATGTTTAAAACAAAGATCTTAAGATTATTATTTTTATTATTATTATATTTCTGTTAATTTCCAGATAAGTGTAATTAAATATACAATTCCACAAGCACATGAAAGGAAGGAATGGTTTAAAAATTGATTCATAAAGGAAAATTTAATTAGAATTACAAAGGACAACGAAAGCAATGAACTTTGTCAGTTGGAATATGGCTTTTTCATAAGAAGATCTTTGAAGAAGGTGCTCATTAGCATATTTCTATATTTTGCCTGGGAGCACTTCAGCCAGACTTATTCAAGTTTCATTAATATTTTAAAATTTGTGGCAAAAATGTAACTTTAATTATAGGGTTGGATTATTTGAAAATTAAAATACTGCCTTTAGCTGTACTAAAAGAGCACTCAGAGGAGACCTTGTGAGAATCTTATTTCTCCTTAAATCCCACAAGATGGAATCAATTTCTGTTTTAATTAATAGCTTATTTGCCAGTCATTTACAATTCAGTGTGTAGCCTTGACTGTTAGCACCTCTAAATACTCACTCCTTACACTGGGTAAAATATTTTCCAGTATCAGGAAGAGGTCTGTGACACAGTATCTTTTTCTGAGGCAATGATGGATTTGGGAATTGATCCTTGTGGTTCATTTGATTGCATCAAGGAGAGACAGCTATGACCATAGAAGAGCAAGACCATCGCAAGGATACTGTGATGTGGATGGGCCGCCACCCTCAGCAGCAGCAGCAGTAGCTGGCACAGGAAGAACTCTTCTTCCCTCATTTCTTTAAACTTAACAGTGTCAAATTTTGATTGAATGAGATCAGCCAAGCACCAATTTCTCCTCCCTACTTCCTTCTGTTCCAGTCCCACAATTCCTCCCTTCCCTTCCACCGCAGTGCCACTGTGTCCTTCCACCAAAAAGCAACCAGTTCTCATACGCCCTTTCTCTCAATGCAAGACCCAGACCTTTATTTTCTCCCTCTTCAACTTTGTTACTGCATTTACTTACCTACCTTTTACTGGGACCTCAGACTTCTTCCCAGGAGAAATCTCTTTACCATTCCCTAACTTAGTACCTCACCTCTCAGAAAAACTGGGCACGTACTCTTAAGCAGATATACCATTTGTTTACCAGCTTTTAGCTTATGTTGAACAAGATATGCATTAAAAAATGCTACATTTGGCAGAACTTTGGGCATGGCTATACAGGTGGCTGGAAAAATATAAAGGGATGCCTATGAGAGAACTCCTTTTTCCTAGGAATCTCCTATTTCACCAGTCGTCCATACTTCACTGTTTGGCATCCAGTAATCCCAACTCTCCCTTTCCTCTGACCCAAAGTTAAAACAGGGCACCGTTGCCAGGAACTGGGGAATATGCTGCATCCACAGCTGCTGCAGTGGATGGCAAACCCACACAGCTACAGCTGCAGCTAGGGGAGGGTATGTGAGGATTTGAGTCACTGCTTTGAAGGAATAGTACCTTTAAATGAGTGCAGGTTATACACATCAAAACACTAACCTGTTCTCTGAATGCTCATGTTATAAGACATAATTAATTGCTTACAGAATGTGGGGCCCCAGAAAAGGAAGTTCAAGCAAGCAGTATAGTAAACTCTTTGCAAAGAAACTTTCAGATTTGCAAAGTCTATTGGCGCTTTCTGAAACGACGTCGCCAACGTCAGCCAGGTAGGTGCCACTGAAAACACCACCAGGATAAACACTGAAAGGTCAGCTTCCCTTTTGTGCCAGTTGTGTGTGCCTGTTCTTCAGCCTTCTCGCTCTAAACAGACTGATATCTGTATGTGCGCAAATATTAAAACATACATTCTTACACTGGTGCCAGTGTCTGTTTTTCCTTTAAGGAGCAATATTTATATATGCAAACAAGACAGTTACAGAGAGCAGGGGCTGAAATATTTTCACACCACCGTTCCTTCTTGCCTTGGAAAAAAGGGGAAAAGGGACAGGTCTTTCCTCATGTGGATGAGAACTTTGGGATCTTGGCATCTTTGCAGTAGTATCATACCGATCAAATCTAAGGATAAACTTTGTGAGCCATACAGCCTTTTGCAATGGGTCCTCCTGAGGATGCCATAAAATTTAGTGCAGCCAAGTGGAAGCAACAATGTTTACTCAAAGTTTGCTTCCTTTGGAAAAGAAATTTGATGTGGCTTCATTTTAATTAGCTTGTACCTTGCAAAAAACCCGCTGACTACAGAAGAGGTGTGAAATGTTCAAAATGCAGTAGAGCTTATGGAGTCACAGTTCGGATTTTTTATGGGGGACAGGTAGTTAGAAGGCTTCCCTGGCAGACATCAAAGAGGGTGGCGAGGAGTGTGTGGCTGGCATGGTATGATTGTGCAGTTGAGACATGTATCTGGTAGGGTCAATAAGCTGGACACGTGTGCTAAACGGGAAGGGTATCACTGTCTGCTTCCATCTTCACTAATGAACTAGACCTGTGACTTCCCCATGTTCATGGCTAGAAAGGGGACATATTGATAGAATCATAGAATCATAGAATGCATTAAGTTGGAAGGGACCTTGAAAGGTCATCTAGTCCAAGCCCCCTGCACTAAGCAGGGACACCTTTAACTAGATCAAGCTTCTCAGAGCCCCATCAAGACTGACCTTGAATGTCTCCAAGGATGGGGCCTCCACCACCTCTCTGGGCAACCTGTTCCAGTGTCTTACCACAATTTCTTAATTTCCTCTGTGCAAATCATAATGCTTCAGTAATGGAGGAAAAAGGAGCTACCCCTCAAACATTGCTGATAGTCTGTATGTCCTTTGCAGTTCGCAAATCAACATACTGCTCTGTGTGTGTTCTCTGCTATTGCTTGTCAATGCTCTAATGGAATAGCGTATGATTTCTGGTCTCTGGTCTAGAATTAGAAAAGTAAAGGTTTAATGTTTTCATATTTAGAGATTTTTGATATATTCTGTAATAGATCTGATAAGTCTACAGCAGTTAAAAATATTCTTACTGTAGCACTTTGAAAAATTGTAAAAATTGTAAAATACTGCCACTTATGTGCAAAGTCGTCAGGGTACATAGTAGGGAGGTTTTATTAAAAGGTTATTAGGACTAGGGTAACTACTTCTCTAGAAAATTTTCAGAGGTTGAGTGCTGTAAAGAAACTAAAGTTTAAAGTCCTTCTAATTTTAAAGATTTTTAAAAATAATCTTAAATTATAAGGTATATATTTCCACATGTAGACGATTGAATTAAAACAACAAAATGAAAATATTTGTTCTATTTCACAATTCTTATGTCCAGTGGCTTACCCAACTTCCATACCTCCCCTGGCCGCTGCTCTCACTACAGTGCCTTTGTCAGTTCTTAGAGGTATTCACATGCCCACTCCCAGCCTTCCCTTCCATATGAGATGTTGCTACTAAATTTGTTTGGGAAGCCAGACAGACAAATCTTTCTTGGGCTGCAGATATTCTTCAATCCAGGCTTTGGACCTCTGGTGATTCAACGTTTTCCCTAACCTCACAGTACATGTGGTAACACAAGCCAAGGAAAGCTGCGTATATCTCCTGTCAAAGAGGAAAGTATCCAGTTGTCCCAGGGAACCTTCAAGAAGGCCAGCTGGCAGTGCAGACCCTGTGAATAACCATATATTCTTGATAGAGCCTAAAAAAAAAAGTCTAACCAGGACTGATAGATTTTGAAGCATTTCCAGAGGGCTTGTATAAATAACTCATGAACAGTTACATGCAATCTACCGAATATAAGGAATCTACTAAGTTTAACAGGAATGTATAGGTTTTGGGTTTGGTTTTTGTTGTTTTTTTTTTTCTGGTGCAGCATTCAATACTCTACCCTATACTTTGTACACTTACAACCACCTTTTATCAAATTCCACATTTTTCTCCAGTTAGCCCTTCAAAAATATTTTCCTCAGTTTGCTCACCACTATATTGTTTCAGCCCTTTTTTGTCTGCTGGAATGAATTTTCTCAGTCTCTTTCATTTCACAGCTTTCTTTGTCCCTTTTTTTTTTTTTTTTTTTTGAGCCTGAATTCTCTCCCCACTGCCTTTCTTATCTTTCTTTTCATCCTTGGAATGTGGTAGGCATTTGTTTCACTGTCTCTCTTTCTCCAACTTCTCAGCAATTGTTTTTACATTCCATGCCTTTATTTTATCATCTCCTTCCCACTGCCTTGCCATCCCATTCCACCAGCATGACATGGCCATTCAGTCTAGTACCGTTGTGTGATACTCAGGAAAGCATGTCCTCTCCAGGTATAAATGCCAAATATAGCAAAGAGAGGAGGCAGCTGGGTCGGCTGTTACACAGACTAGATGTTTACAAAACGTTTGATTGCTAAATGGCAAATGCACATATTTTCTTCTTTTTAGTGTCTACTTTTACCTTTACCCTTCAAGGTGGTGTAGAATTCAGCATTAATTCAGTACCACTGCTAAACATAAGTTAATAAAGCTGTAGAAACTGTATAGCGTGCAGGGAGGGTATGGAGCTTCTGACATATAATGCTATGTCTCTCAAGTACAATAACTTTCTGATGTCATAACAATTCTTTTTGCATCCTTAATTGAGACACAGCTCTTCAGTCTCTCACTTGGCTACAGAATATAACACGGATCATGGCTTTGATATTCTCTTTTGCTTGTGTGTTGGTGTTTGTTATTAGACATACAATGTTATATTGGTGATTAAAGAACAGCAGAAAGTTCTAATTCAGATTTCTGTAAGGAACAGAAAAATGTAATCTGGCTTTTTTTTTTTTTCAGGTGTTTTCTGTTAATTCTCTGAAAACTTCCTAAGTGATCTTACACAAATAGTAACAAACCAGTACACTTGTTACAAGATTTCTACTCCTTTGAGTTCAAGGTGTGCCATTTTACTGCAACCATTTCAAAGATGATTTGTCTGTGAAAAAATTCCATGAATTTGTTACTAAACTCCAAAAAGAAGATGGATTGAAAGGAAATTCATAGAATCACAGAAAGGTTTGGGTTGGAAGGGACCTCAAACATCATTAGTTCCAACCCCCTTCTATGGGCAGGGACACCTTGCCCAAAGCCCCATCCAACTTGGACTTCAACACTTCCAGAGATGGGACATCCACAACTTCTCTGGGCAACCTGTCCCAGTGTCTCACCCCTCACGTTGTAAAAAGTTCCATTCTTATATCTAATCTAAACCTACCCTCTTCTAGATTAAAAAATTAGTCCTTGTCCTATCACTACATGCCCTTGTAAACAGCCCCTCTCCATGTTTCCCGTAGTAATCTAATACAGAACTCTGATTTTGCATCATCCTTTTCTTTTCATACCTCCAAGAAGATTTTCTTCCAGGTGAGGGCTGTACTACAGTTAGTAATTCGTTGTAGTTCAAAATAACAGAAACACTCTTGTTTATTTTCTGTCACTGTTACTTTCTGGAGTGCTGAATAAGACACCTCATTTGCATTTTTTAGTTAGTGCTACTTCTCTGCCTTTTTATTTTGCCTTTCTCTTGTTTTATTAAACTTTTACTTAAATCTTATTCTGTCCTTTGATTACTCATTAATGTTTTCGTTGGGGAAGCGTGCTTTTCACCCTCCTCACAAAGCAGAGTCAATTTATTTCAATAACCTCATTTAGACTTAGTTATCAGTTATAAAAGATAATTTGTGAATTATGCAAATTGAGGTGTCAGTTTCAGAACACACATTCCTAACATAATACCTGTACATTTTCTGTACTTTGTCTCAATTACTCATCATCTTTACGGTGCCCGTGGACTAGTTTCTTGCAATTTGGTGCTACCATTATAACAAACAGTAGATTGGAACATCTACAATATCCTTCAGAAAATATTTAACAAAGAAAATGTTAAAACACTTCATTCTGCATACTTCCTTTGGTTTTCTGATAGCTTCCTGTATGCAATTCAAGCTACGTAATTTCTTCCAGTATTGACAAAGGCTTAGCTTACTTCTCATTCTTCCTAACACCATAATGCAAAAGAGTGCAGGTGAAAGATTGCTCTTTTCTTCTTGGCCTGAATTAAGGTTATAGGTTATTTTAGCAGTCTGACAGATGTCATGTAACTACAGATACGTTAAGATTCCAATGGCTGCCAGGTTCACCGTGGCACATCACTCTGAAAGGGAAGAGCACACACACTACAATTTGCAAATAAGAATCTCTTGTTTTCAGAGAGGCTGCAACATAACCCCCAGGGGCTATGTGTGGAAGGGATGTACACACTTTTGCCACCCAGATATCGAGCTCAAGTTCCATCAGCAGCTTCACAGGTGTAATCCAAACCAAAATAGTCTGTAGAGTGCAGTATAAAAATAGGTCATGCCAGTAAAACAAGTTGCTGAGTATTGTTAAGGTATGCAAATGGGGGGAGGGGGTGTACAAGAGGAAATGGTTTGCAAAACAAAAGTCTTCAGTGCTTGCATGAAGGGAAAGGTGAACTTTTTCAAAGAGGTTGTTGGAGCTGTGTGGAGTCAGGAGTTGGACTTGATGATCCATATGGGTCCCTTCCAACTCAGTATATTTTATGATTCTATGATTCTACAATTCTATGAGCTCTGAGATTTCCATCTCACTCAATGCCCTGTTTCAAGCTTCTCCTCTTCTGTGTAGCTTTCTGGCTCTTGTGTAATTATAGGTTAATATGTTAAGAAGCAGTCACACAGAATTGCCTTCTGTATATTGGATTTTACACAGCAGCCTTTGGCTGCTATCCCCACCACAACGTCAGGCTGCTTGTGTAAGTGGTAAAAAAGACACATTGGGCAGTGAAGACAAACAGTAATGACCACTGCAGCCACAGCCGCACAGTGGTGCAACCACAAAACTAGCATTCATAAAATAAGGAACTACAAACAAGAAACTGCCTACGCTGAAAAAATAGACTTTTCAGATGCTAGAGTTTTTAAATATAAGCATGAGCAATATTCCACCAGGGTTCCATGGAAGGTAGCACTGATATCTCAGTGGCTAAAATACTGTGTTGATAGGTGGCATGCAGCATTATAAGACAAGTCTTTTAATTTATTTGCTTTAGCTCAAAAAATGATTTAAAAAAGTGAATATTGAGAAGACATGTTGCATTTAATTGCTGTATCTGTGAAAAATAAAGTTTCCCAGAGAATCAGTTGCATTTTAGTTATTGATACTCTGGTGCTCTCACTTTCCCAGAGGTGCTGTGTATAAGACCACATGCACAGGGTCATGTATCAGTGCAATCAAATGAACACAGTGTCCCCCAAGTGCCTCAGCGGAGTGTAGTGTCACACATGATGTAGCATCACATCAAATCTTGTACTGAGTCACCATCTCTCAGGCCAGGAGTGGGTGTTGGGGATTAGAGGTAGATGACAGAGTCAGCCAGGGAGCCCCGGTGGAATGTGGTATTGAGGAGCACGAGAGAGGAACTGGCGATATGGAGTCTGATGCTGTGCAGATATTGGCGAAGACAAGTGTGAGAAGAAAATCAGATAGTGTTTCTCACACAGGATATCTTGCAGTTGAGCTTTTCCTCAGCCACTCTTTCTGTCTAATGTGGCATTCGTGAGTTTCCTAGTTTTACTCAAATGATGTTGGCATGTGTTGGTACTGGTAAAGAGTAAAAATTGGTATATAACTGCTCTTTTCTCTTTTTTTCCTCCTTGCACTTTGCAGTAGGTAACCACATGCTGCATAAATGGACGTTGTTCGGTGTTCATGGTTTTGTCCACTTATACAGTGAGGTGTGCTTTTCAAGAAGGTGATATAAGACACATTTTTAAGCACAACCTCTGATTTTCAATGTAATTTTTTTTCTTATGAAAAGTTATATATTCATTGTGAATACCAGTAAACAAAGAAGATATTTCTTGCTGACTTCTTTCCCTCTCTCATATTTTTATATATCCATGTAGATAATTTCTGAGCAAGGGGAAAGGACAAAAAGCCTTTGACATAGAACATAGTAGCTTGATAAAGCCTTTGATGCTTAATTCTATACTTCTGTTGTTTTGATTTGTGGTTATAAAAACTATGTCTTGCTAAAAAGAGTTTCCTACATTATTTTGGTGTTTTGGTTATTTAATCTGCTAATTTAGAAGGCATTTAACCAGAATTTTAAGAGCTGTTGTGTGGGTATGTAGAGAATGTGGAGGGTACTGAAGTAAAAATACATATACAGCTATTATATTTTACTTATCACATCAGCATCTGTCACTGAATAAAGGCAAAGTATGGATTTAACTTTTTTTTTTTTTTTGGAAGGGGGAATGCATTGTATCGAATTAATATCACTGTTAAATTCTTAATAAAAATGCAAGTAAAAATAAAAACTACATCAATACTGTAAATACTTCTCACTTTCCATTAGGAGAACTATTATACAATATATTTGCTGGTAATCCTTAAACAAATGTCTTCATTTCATGACACAGCTAGAATTTTTTAAGCTTGGTAGAAGCTAATTATTTTTTAATATTTCCTTGCATTAATAAAGACATATCTCTGTCTGATTTTATGCAGATTTTTCCTCAACCTTTAAAATTTCCACTCAGCCGGAATTTGTATATGTATAGATAGTTTCTTTACTGTCAGAATAGAATGGAAGACTCCACTCAGGAAAAGAAAATAAAAAGAACAAACATCAAACAGAACCCCAGATTTTATAGCTAGCAGCAGTTACAGTTTCTGGGCAAACAGTCAGATATTTTACTAATAAAAAAAAAAACAAACAACAAATAAACAAACCAGGGTTCTGTAATATGCATTTAAAGTAACACAGATCTAGAATGAAACCTTCATGGTTGTATGCATCCCTTAACCATATACCAGTCGTCTATTAAGTGAATAGAGTTGTTTCCATTTCTTTTCTCCTTTGAACTCTGATTGAGTCATCTGGCATGTAGTGAAAATGTGGAGGCTACAAGTCTGAAAAGAAATCTTCCACAGAGCCTCAGTAAATATACTGTCTTGCAAGTCAAACCATCTTTTCTACATAATCCTGGAATTTCTACCTGACTCAACTTTTACTCGGCATACAGCAATTAAGTCTTTTCCCTTCTTCTTTTCATGATTTCCTAGGCCTTCAAAAAGTGCCAGTATACACTTTCCCTTCTGCTAACAAACTCAGTGATACCCAAGAACAGTCAGCAGCTCTTTCATAACACTGTGACAACTTCAAAAAAACTCAAACCCAAGCCAGCGATAGTTCAACGCAGGTTGAAGTTAAACTATGCAACTCACCATCACACAGCTGCTTAGATGACAAGCATTGTTATGGGCTCAAAGAGTGAGATGGCAAATTCACAGAGGAAAAATATTTCATAAGATATCAAACACAAATGTCTCTCTCATGCCTGAGGAGATCCACGAGCCACAGATTGCCAAAACCTGGGAAATTATATATAGAAGTATATTTGGCTGCCTTGTTCTTATGTTCCTCCTAAAGCACCCTATTTACAGAGATCAATAATGAACTAGATATATATCTCTGATTCTATGTTCTGCATATGATGCAGTAAAGGTTAGATACCCAAAATATAGGAAAAAAAAAAACCAAACAACAGAAAAGGTAATTTTATAGTAAAAATATAATGTAGTGCTAATTTCTGGAAAGCACTCCAGGAATCATACAACAAGGCAATGAGGCATATGGTACTCACTGTTTGAGATCAAAACCCACTCCCTGAAATGCTAAAAGCTAATCATGTAGGTTATTTACTGTTGCCTCTTGATGGTGATTTGGCATTTGACCAATGAGTAATTCACAGATCAGGAGGGAGGTATGCTTCCTGATTAAATGGATAACAAACATTTTAAGCAGATGCTCAGCGTGAATACAAACCAATAATAATGCACTTTCACTGTGGACTTTTGAAATTTATGGATAATTTCTTAGATACAGCATAGCAGCCCAAATACTTACTGGCAATAGATGATTTGATCTCACAGATAAAGTGAAATAGCCAGTATAATTTTTATGTTAAAGAGTACACATAGATCCCTTTCATTGTCAGGGGTCTCCTTAGACCCTTCCTGCTCTGGAATAGCCTTATAACATTTAGTAAAAAACATGGGTATAAATTTAGCACCTGAGTTAGTTAGTTATTCTCACTGTTTTCCCTGAGAAAATATGCTAGTTTTATAGATAAAATTTCCATTTTGACTTTCACAGAGGAACATTTGGTATCTAAGAAAGTTCTTTTAAAAAATCATGCCTGAATGGATACAGCAAATGTATTTCTTACAGCACCAGCCTTTTAGGACTTGTCTTGCACTGGATAAGATTGTCTCTGAGTTTTTGGTGTGACTCATGGGCTTGTAGCAGAGACCCAAACTACATAATCTATGAAGCTGGGGATTTTAGTTTGTCTATATTAAATCTCACAATTTTTCTATTAATTAATAATCCTCTCCTATTTACTTGGACCCAACAACAGAATTTCTGAAATTTAGTGAAGACTTTATTAAGCAAAAGTGGGAATGATGCAGATTACATACATCAATATGATCATTGTTACAGAAATTAAACTAAATAAATCACTTGGCAATCTCAGAATTGAGAATTCAGTCTGTAATAGTGAAGGGGAAAATTTCAAGTAATCAGAGTGGATTCTACATCAACTACAGCTACTCAAATTAAGTTGTAAGGATTTTTCCTTCACCAACACTGAAAATGACTGCACATTTTACAGTAAAAACAAGCAAGATGTATTACAAATATGCATCAATAGGTAATGCTTCAATTAAATAGTATGACTTTATTTATAATATTGCATTCATTTTGATCACTTATATTGGAAAGATGTAGCAGAAGGCAATTCAAATTATTAGAGACTCAGCCTGATTTTATATGTGAGAAAATCTGAGAAGAATTTACAATAATCAATCATTTAGAAGGGGATTATTCACATATGTATGAATCATCTCACAATGAAAGGGCACAAGAACATCTAAAAGACATTTTAAGAATTGTTATGTTTAAAAATAATGAGAAGAATGTGTTTACAGGCATAGTTTGGGACCACTGTCAAAAGCCAGGCATGTAGGAATTTCCCCTGGCTCACCAGAGCCCCTATACAGCCAATTGTCGGACAGCAAAGCCTTACTACTAACGTGCTGCAGACCACGCTGAAAAGGGACTGCAGACCATGCTGCAAAGGTGCTGCAGATGTGCCTCATGGACCCTGGTGGTAAATGGATGATTCTTTGGGAACCACTCATCTGCACAATTGAGCTTAGGAACTACCTGGCACAAGATGTTGCAGAGCAGAGCAGCGCTTAGAGGAGGATTCAGCATTTTTGCACCTGTTAAGTATGTCTGCAATTCCACTCAATGAAATATAATCTATGTATTACAAAAAGATGCATACCTTCATGCTTCAAAACATTATCCATCCTTAACTTCCTGCATTAGAAAAAAACTATTCAATAACATGCTGTTGCAAGCTACTGTGGGGATTTTTTAACTGTTTGTTGGTTTGGAGGTTTTGCTTTGAGGATTTTTTGGTTTTCGTTTTCTAAAGTTTGTCATTCTCTCAATCCAAAGAAAAGACACTGTAAGAAACACACTATTGGCTTGGTCTACTGTGACAATTAATGCTTTGTCGTATGAAAGAAAGACTAGTGTTTGGATGTTGAAGGCTTAATAGTTGTGATTAAGGTAAAAGAGGGAGCACATAGTGTTGGAAAAAAACACCATAAAATAAATACAGGGAGAAAGCAAAGCATCTATCATGGGACTATAATGACTAAAACCATCTGGGAAACAATAGTTGGCAAGCAAAATATTAATGATGTAAAGTTAATGTTGCTTCCTTCTGGTATAGTCAAATCAGTTCATAAGGCAGTCTAGACCTAATAACTTGTCTGAGTCAGCCATTGAAAAGGATTTATATGAAATGATGCTGAACTCTTAGTCATTCTATTAAATTTAAAATGATGATTTTAAAAAGTGTGGGAAGAGCACCAATGCAGAACTACTGAAGTTTCAAAATGTAAGTATTGATTCTTTTAAACAAAAAATTAACCAAGTTCAGCTGCAATTAAATAACAGTCAAGAAAAGTAATTAGCAAGAATAACCTTTTTCCATTACGGAAAGAAAAGAAGATACAATGGACAGGAATACAGTTATTACACAGAAGCTGAGGGAATAATTTAAAGTAAGAAATAATAATAATGAATGGGAATATTATAAAAGCAATAATGAATGAGGATGAGAAATTTCAGAAAATATTACAAATAATTAATAGAAATACAGAAAGAAAAGAAAATAGTTTAGGGATAAATACATGATATGACAAATACACAAGCATTGCCGCATTCTTTGCAAACAAGACTAGTAAGAGTATTTTAGGTTGTATTAGACAAAGTACTGCCAGCAGATGGAGGGAGATGATCCTTCCGCTCTACTCAGCACTGGTGAGTGCACATCTGGAGTCCTCAGCCCAGTTCTGAGCTCCCCGGTAAAAGAGAGACATGGACATACTGAAGGGAGTCCAACAAAGAGCATTAAGATGATTAAGGCCCTGGAGCATCTCCCCTATGAGGGAAGGCTGAGAGAGCTGGAACTTTTCACCTTGGAGAAAAAAGACTTGTTAATGTCTATAAACACCTAAAGGGAGGATGCAAAGAGGATGAAGCCAGGTTCTTTTCAGTAGTGCCCATGACAGGACCAGAAGCAGTGGGTACAAACCAAAATGCATGAGGTTCCCTCTGAACACCAGGAAACACTTTTTCACTGTGAGGGTGACCAAGCACTGGCACAGGTTGTCCAGAGGTCATGGAGTCACCATCCTTGGAGACATAGAAAACCTGCCTGAACATGATCATGCACAAATGACTCTAGGTGGCCTTGCTTGAGCAGGTGTGTTGGATCAGATGATCTCCAGAAGCTCAGTCCAGCCACAGCTTTTTTGTCTTTCTGTGATCCTGAGTAAGGAAAGATGTTGGAATGGTAAGTAAATGGGAGGTATTTATTGAACAGGAAATCTTGTCTACCTGAGCACTTGGAGAATGGGCCTTCTAGTATCAGGAATGACACTACTGAGAAAAAGATCTTTGAAAAGTATAGGACACATTTGGAAGAAAATTTTGCAAGTTCGCATGTAGGTCTAGTGCACAGACGGAAGAAATTCAGATGAACATGGATGTAGCAATAGTAAAAGAAGTACTGAGAGTAAGAGAAGAGAGAGCATGATGAAAATGTTTTCTAATATTAATGAGAATAAGAACAATGCATTTACAGAGGGTATGGTATCTTACACAGCTAGAAATAGATAGGTTCAGAGGAAAAAACACTGAAATATTTACATAACGATCAATTTCAGCAATAAAATCAGTACTCACACAACAGGTGAAGCTGGATCTAACAGGAATAACAGAAAACTCTCTTGCACACTGCTTTGAATGCCTTACCCCATGTAAAGCAAAGGACTTTCCATTCACAATTCAGTAGCCTACTTTTTCACTTGCAGCTCTGCAACATCACTCAAGTTGCCCTGGGCAGTGTTTTCTAGAGCTTCTCTGGAAGTACTTGTCCCTTGCTCTTGTTCTCTTGTTTCTGAAATCTTGCACCTGTGAATCCCCAAATTATTGTTAGGGCTGGGTATGGTGTGAAGTTGCTCTGTAAATGCATCTCCTCATCCTTTGTGCACCATGTGCACCCTCCTGACTCTCAGGAAGGTCTGTCATGAAACACAGCAGTCATAAATACTGCCCATGACTTGTGTTCAGTGTGGAACTCTGCTGAACTGAGAAACAAAGGAAGCCGGTGAGAACCACTGGAAGTCTTGTGCTTGTCTGTCCGGAGCTTGTAGGTAGGCCAAAAAATTGAAGAAGGATCTTGAAGCTTGAGAGGGACGTATTAGGATTAATCACTCTGTAGAGAGGTCAGTAAAAAGGGCTCTGCCTAGAAAGCCAAGATGTACTGAAATAAACTGAGGATTTTTGAAAGCTAAACTAAGCTCTATCTTTAAGGAAAGAAAAAAAGTTAAAACCAGTAGCAGATTTGCCAGACATGTGTGGGAAAAGAGGTCAAGGAATTCAAGGAATAAAGAATTATTATGCCATGCTGTGATGACTAGGTACAGCTTAAAGATAATCAAAATATGGACCCAGACCAGATTAATATTTTGCTTTCCTTCTCAGTAATTATACTGAACACAGGCCAAAGACAGGATGCTTAGTGGGAAGTAAGAGCACAGAAACAAATAGGACCTCAACCAAAATGTAATCAAACTTCAGAACATCCTGCTGTGTTACAGTGTGCTTTATGGGGGAACTAGCATTTGAGATGGATAAGGAAAGGATTAGCACTAAAGTTGAATGATCTTGAGGACCCAAGTAATAGAACTGGGAAGTAATTCAGGAGTGGAAAGTAGAAAGTCATGCACTTTGGGACTAATAACAAAAATCTCTGCTATAAACTTGGGAGTTCATCTGTTGAGAACGACAGAGAAGGAGGAAAACTTGTGTATGCTAGTCAGTCACAGGAAACCTGGATGATGCAATGTGTCTGTGAAACAGGCAAGGAAGGATATATCCGCAAAGAGAGAATGAAATAATAGCGCCTTTATATGAATTGTTGGTAGGGCTCCATGTATAACAGTAGCTGTCCATGTCCAGGGAAGAAGGATTCAGAATGGGAAAGTCTGCTATGAAGATCACAAGAATAAAAGCCTTTTATATAACAAGTGACAGCAACTAGAGTTTTTTAACAAATCAAAGGCTGAGATATTCTCTAAAAAAATGTCTCAAGGGTGTTTTTTTCATTCCACACCAGGAAGATAATACAGCTGTTTAAACTAAAGGACAGTGGTGAAACAAGGCAAAGTCATAAATTAGCTATGACAGTATTGAGGCTGGAAATTAAAAGAAGGTTTTTAACCACAAAAATTGAGACAATCAAATAGCTTTTTTAGTAAAAGATCCAGAGGCAAAGTTTAAATATTTTAAGTCAGAGTTTCAGCAATTTATAAAAGGAATTATATGACCTTGCATTATTCTGTGTTTTTGTAGTCCATCAGCCTGGAGGCCTTTCCGTATTTTTCAGGCGAGATCGACGTTATCTAATCAAAGGGCAAAACTATCACCGACCCTCACTGCCTTCTGTGAAAACTACCAGCCTGTCCTGTTGCCAGTGAAATTCTATCAGAACAGAAGATCTGTGTGTACACATACTCTGCAAATTCTGCTGATTGGTTATTCCTGGATCAACTGTTGTATGGCAGAGGACAATAGCACTGATTTGAAGAGAAAGGTTAATTATAGCAAGTGCCTTGAAGTAGAGCTATGGACAATACCTGGACATCTTTCCTTTAAAGAAGCAAGCGTTTTCTTTCCGTTTAGAAAAATGTGTATGTGGAAAGTGTTAGACTAAGGCCCATAAAGGAAATGCATTAGGCATGGAAATAGTGCACTTAGCAAGTTGTTGCATAGGTTTCCCAGGTGCTGTCATAGGAGGTTGGGGGTTTTTTTATACAAAATTGTAGAAAGGAATTACTTCATCTGCCTGTCAATCTATCTATTAAAAGGACATTTTACTGTTCTGGTGGCCACATGCCCAAGGCTACGGTAAACACTGGGTGATACCCTAAAGAAATTTTTCTTTTTAACCATGGGTTGATTGCAAAGGTTACTGTTGCAAAGTGAGCGTGGCGGACTTCGCACAGTCAGATGCACACACATATCCACACTCAGTATTTCCATGCACATTTAGTACATGTAAGAGCTGTACACAATTTCAAAGTCTGTACAAAAATCTCTCTTTCACTTTTCAGCTTGGAAAAATACAACACCTGGACCATTCACTTGGTACATCTGATTCCTCTGGCAGATTTTGTCACAGATGCCTAAATTGTGAAGGGAAAGGATAGCAGGAGACTTTGTCTCAGGTTGGGCTGACAAAAAGGCATCTTATCTACAGAAGTGCAGTTACAGATTCATTTTAACCTGTCTTCTGATCCCATGTCCGAAAGCTATTGTGATTGGCCTGGTGATACAGGCTTTCACTGCAAATGCCAGCACTCAAAGTGCTAGCTTGTAAAGAATTTAGGCATTTTCCTAATTTTAGGAAGCTACTGCAGCAGGCCATCCCTAGTCAGACCTGTGTAAGTACCTAGAGCAAAGATGTTTGTAAGTGTAATTCTTGCCAGAGAGGGGCCTTTCCTTTATCTGCCCAAACCTGTCCAGCTGAGTTCAAAGGCAGATTACAGATTCTTTATCTTCTGTTAATTCATTTGAGTCACCTTATTTCTCCAAGTCTCTGACAAGTTCTTTCAGATCTTTGAGGTTAGTAGCTAGCAAAGAGATATTTCCTGAAAAGGTGTACATACCTTTCTAAAATGATGGCTAATTCTAATAACTATTTAATATATATATTTAAAATATAAAATATTTAATATAAGTAAATAAATAATATAGTATGATAAAATTATTAGGAACCTGACACCCTAATGACATGGAAAGGCTGCAGGGAGAAACCAGCTCTACCAGGTCACAAATCCATGATTAAATTTTTAAGTTAATAAAATGGATTGTTGCAGAGAGTATTTCCTGGGGATAGGAGATTTTCTGAGAGAACTAGGAGTAAGTAGCAAAGGGTACCCTCTTTTTTTTTGTACTCAAAGTACATTGAAGGGGAAAAGGTTACTTACCACTTTGTAGTGTCTTTTTCAACATTCCAGTCACTGTCCTACAGCGCAGATAAACCATTTCCAAATTAATTCATTAATGTACACTATTTGCTCTGGTCCCCCTTTTTTGGCTCAGTGTTCTTTGCCTTTTATTCACCCATCATTATCTAGTTTGGCATTGTACTTTCTGCTTCCTTACATTGCCTTCTCTGTATTTCAGTGTTGCTGCATCTGGAAAAAACACAGGGAGAGGTGGTGAAGGATGTGAAGGTTGTGTACCCAGTGCTATATTTCTACTTGGCAGAAGCTACAACTCCTCCCGTCTAAGGTTTCTCTGATGGCAGGAGGCAACAGTGCATGCTGAGCACTTAGCACAGTCTTGACCCTTGCAGCAAGGTGTAAATCAATTAGCTGTTGAGGTAGGAGCCAGAGAAAAGGCTGTAGTATGAGTGAGAAGAAAATTACCGCTATCCTGATTTGGATCTTAGGATGGTTTTGTTTTGTTTTTTTAATTTGTTTTTCCATGGGGATAGCTCTTCAGTGCAGCAAGGCATATATTTTCAGTTCTGGTTAATAGTTTCAATGCATCTGATATGTAAATGTTTCCAAATGTGAGGCTAATTCTGAACAGCACTTAATTCCTTTAGCTCTCGGTGATAACAATTGGTAGGTCTACACCTCAGAGGTTTTATTTATTAAAATATCAGCTATCTCATCTGCACTGATTAAGATTAATTAAGATCCACTGAGGATAAAATTCTGAACACTCTCCCTTTTCAAAGT
This sequence comes from Hypotaenidia okinawae, assembly GCA_027925045.1. Classification (NCBI taxonomy): domain Eukaryota; kingdom Metazoa; phylum Chordata; class Aves; order Gruiformes; family Rallidae; genus Hypotaenidia; species Hypotaenidia okinawae. The sequence goes on along the minus strand of BSDF01000002.1, from coordinate 130,629,078 downwards.
ACCCTCTATACTAAGTAATGGCTATTTTCCTGGGTAAACTTTGCCAAGACTGGGACCTTAGTAGAGCATTTAGGGCTCTAAAAGGCAGCATTTACTCATATGAATTGTGCCATTTTACAGCAGAAGTTCCAGAGTGCTACTCACATGAGTAAGAATTGCAGTTCGTCCATCATTAGGAAAGCCATCAATAAATAAATGTTAGAATATAAATACATGGACATATTCTTAATGCTGCAAAGCAGACTTTTTAAAAGTGTACTAATAATTTAGCCTGCCAATAAATGTTCTTAATGAAACCCTTCAGACCAGCATTGGAAGCATTTTGCTTGATACAAATGGAAAAATTGTGCATATTAACCTGATGGGGGGGTCATTCAAGGCAATGTGCTTGCATGTGTGTTTGAGAGGCTCTTCAAATAAAGGAGAAACATTCAATAAGAGTAAAATACAAATATCACTTACGACATTAAGAAAATCAAATAAGGAAAGATATTAAAAGGATTTAAAATTATGTTTACATTATTATTTTTACAGATTTCTTCTTCTGAGTGAATAGTGCTGTTTGTTTAAAGAGAATACAGAGTCTGCATCAGACAGTGAATAAATTTAATTTTTTACTTCTTATTTAGAGCTCAGCTATGTTGTAAAAAGCCTTCAGATGCAAAGTAAAATGCCTATTGCTTTCCTCTTGCCCTTAAATTTTAAAATGGGGGTGACTTTATTTATATGAAGACAATTTTTCTACCCCACACGTGAAGCCCGTGCAAGAAACTTGCCCAAACAAGGTGTTCTTTTGTTATGTTTAGCATAACCTTAAAAACCCAGATTGTAAACCAGTTAGGGAATTGTCTGCAGAGAACCGTGAAGGTTCAGTATTCCCTGCCAGGCCTCACACCCTTCAAGACTTCACCTGGAGCAACCTTTCCTTCAGGATGCAACTGAAGATTACCTCGCAAACTGTTTCCCTCACCTGCAAAAATGTTTTCTGCTACTCTTCTTTCTGCGTTACTGCTCTTAGACAGGAACTGTGACCAATGACAGTCCCATACCTTCCTCAGCTGTTAAATAGGAAGGCTGCCGAAACATTGCGCGTACACAGGTAGATTGCTCCCTCTTCTGGAAATCCTGCATATTGCAGGACCCTTTTTTAGTCAGTAAAAACGAGTAAAAATCTTTTTTCCTACCGATTATTATTTCTGATCACTTATTAAAAATTCGTAACATTTATTCAAGATTTATTAATACGGTTTTATGTAGCATTACACTATACTGGCTACAATAAGGAAAACAACATCTCTAAACATGTATAGTAAACACATTGATGTTTCTCAGTGGAAGAAAGTTGTGAAGCAAGTACACAAGACATTTAACATAGTTCTACAGCAGATAGGAAGCTTATCTAGGCTTTACATATACTGCAGCATCACTTTAGCAGGACATCTATATTTGTATGCACCATTTTATAGTTACAACCAACCTGGGGTCATATTTTGTTCTTAGGGTTTGCTATGCCATTTCTAATCCTGTCTGAGGTTTCCCTTAGCTTTAGAAATGACCTAAAACTAGACAGAAGCCTTTATTTATGCAGATCTACAAATCAATAATGCCTTGACAACACACCAGTTGCAAAATAAGCATAAACTCTATTTTCAGTGATGCCCCAAGATTTTATTATGAAACTCAAGGTATGTGCTTTTTTTCTTCTTTTCCTTTTTTTTTTTTTTTAATGTAGCCACAACTCATGGAGATAAGTGTCCATCAAGAACATAAATCTTCATTTTGAGACAGTTTAGAAGCAGTGGAATAAAAAAGCAAAAATAAACCCCCTGAAAGTTCAAAAGCTGTGAGGAAAAACCAGATATAGTCAATTTTAAAGCTAATAATGTGTGTGAGGATTTGTTTTGTGATGGCTTGTGGTTGCTTGTGACTGATATTATTACATGAAATCTTTTACTGTTGACAGACTGAGGTTAGCTATTTTTGGGGTAGCTGTGAAAACAATTCCAATAATTCCAAAAACCCCATCACAACAAAAAATTATAAAATATCATGAGTCAGGCTCATGAATTTATTTTGGCCCTTTAGAACCATGTGGCTTAGAAGTTGTTTATTCTTTATGGATAAGAAAACCTGAGATATTATGGCAAAACACTAATTTCCAAGTTTCCAAATGTGAGTATAAATAATAAGTATTAAGAGAAGGTCAACAAAACCACCTTTTAGTCTTAGCTGAACATATAGATATCTGTGTCACTCAAATGTATACATACTAGTGAAGAAGGGAAAACAAGGTGCTCATCATCTCTGGAGAGGGTCATTCGGGCAGAGCATACATACCTTGGAAGGGAACACGTGACAACTTGGGTCTGGTCAGCCAGGTTGGAGCCATGAGCCTCATCCTTGTGAGAAGAGCTGAACAGCACCAGTGGGAAAAAGCAGAGGGAGACACATACATGCCCAAAAGCATCTTCTACTGTCAGAAGCTGATGCTGATATGTGGATGAGCATAATGCTGAACCCAAAGGTCAGGTGGGTATGCCTACTAATGTTTATGACAGAAATGTAATGTGTAATAAGGGGATATTCAAGATATTTTTCTTAGTAGGCAAATACATCCTGAGGAGTTCTTTTTTGTCCCTATTTCAAGTCTGGTAATCACAATTTCTGTGGAAGTTCATTTCCCCTTGGTGTAAAATGATGGCTCACTTAGGCTTCATCTGTCTGGTTAGACTCCTCTCCAAACCCCAGGAGCCAAACCCTTTGGCTCCTTTTCCAAACTAGAGAACCAATATCCATAGTAAAGCTATTGGTGTTTATTTCAGAAAGGAACTTTGTGGTTTGTTAGAAAATATGGTAGTGTTTCCTCCAGTAACTGTATGACTCAGTATCACCAAATTGGATATTACCCGCCAGAACTTAAGCAGTTTTGTTTAAGCAGCTTCTGATCAATAGACATTCCCACTGAATAATGGAATAGTGGAAAAGATCTTCACAAGTGGTAGCAATGCTGTGTAAAATAACAAAGTCTCTCCTCTTGGAAGCAAGGACTAGTTCCTGTGGGTCTGGGACAGAGAGAGATTGAGTCAGGAAAGCTGGTTCAGTCACATCGTCTCTAGCCTTTTTCTACCTTCCAAATATGTAGTTAGCATCAATCTTCTCTGTTGCAGAACTAAACACCACCCTGGTACCATCAGTTAGATTTAGAGCAGCAAGTATTCAGAAGACATAAACCTAGACAGATAATATAGCAAGCATGAAAAAACAACAGTGAGATCTGGACAGGACGGAGAGTTGGGCAGAGAGCAATTATATGAAATTCAAGAACAAGTGTAGGGTCCTGCATCTAGGCAGGAATAACTCCATGGACCAATACAGGTTAGGGCATAACATGGTGGAAAGCAGCTCTGTGGAAAAAGACCTGGGAGTCCTGGTGGGCAGCAGGATGACCATGAGCCAACAGTGTGACCATATGTCCAAGAAAACCAGTGGTATCCTGGGGTATGGCCAGCAGGTGGAGGGAGGTTCTCCTCCCTCTCTACTCTGCCCTGGTGAGGCCTCATCTGGAATACTGTGTGCAGTTCTGGGCTCCCCGGTTCAAGAAGGATGGGGAGCTACTGGAGAGGGTACAAAAAAGGGCTACAAAGATGATAATGGGGCTAGAACATCTCTGTTAGAATGAGAGACTTTTTGGGGGGTAGGGAGGCAACAATTTTTAGCATAGAAAAGACTGAGGGGGGATCTTATCAATACTTATAAATACTTGAGAGATGGGTGTCAGGAGGATGGGATCAGTCTTCTTTCAATGGTTCCCAGTGACAAGACAAGAGGCAATGGGCATGAACTTGGATATAGGAAGTTCCACATAAAAGCATGTGAGGAACTTCTTTACTGTGAGGGTGACAGAGCACTGGAACAGGCTACCCAGAGAGCTTGTGGAGTCTCTATCTCTAAAGGTACTCAAAACCCACCCGGACAGTGCCTTGTGCAGCCTACTTTAGGTGATCCTGCTTTTAGCAGGGGTGTGGAACTAGATGAACCCCAGAGGCCCCTTTCAACTCCTACCATTGTGTGATTCTGTAATATAACATCCATTGGGATTGTATCCTGGAAATTCAGATAAAAAATTTGGATTTCACATCCATGTGCAAACTCTGTTTAGGGAAGATCTCATCTGAATAAAGCAGGGACCTGTTTTTAAAAGTATACATCCATGTCTTATTAAGCAAATAAATTATACAGTTGTCATTCAGAACTCTGATGAATATTTTACTCCCAAGAAAAGAAAGCACGGGAATGGTGTAAATTTCATGACACTTACAAGAGTTGGGAGAAACTGAGGAAAAATGCTTTTAAAAGATCATTTGTATATATGAGTATCCTTGATTACAGATCGGATACCTTGGCCAGTTTAGTATATGAAATCAGGAAGTGATTGTAGCCAGGTATTCAAAGATAAGGAAAAAAACTGTTGGAAGATGCAAATTTGGATTTGGGGAAGGATCTGCTAAAGTCCATATATCTCTCCGGACAGAATGAAAGGCATCAAGATGGAAAGACAGCAAGGAGGCAAGAAAGCAGGAGGCAGTCACACTAAACAGGCTAACAGGAAAGAAAACTGAAAAGGGAAAGAATACTTAAAAGAACTCAGAAGAGACTCAAGGGAGAAAGATATTGAAAAGCACAGATTTGCTTCAGATAACAGCATAAGGAAAACACATCCAGCAGCTTACAAATAGAGCAATATCTGAGAAGTGCTTCTCAAAACATACAGATTCTGAATGCCTTACTGAAAATTGCTATTTAGTTATCCATGATTTCTGTAAGTAAATAAAAGTTCCAATATTAAATAATTTCCTGTTGAAAAAGAAAGAAAAAAAAAGAATGCACACAGTAATGTTACAGAGGTGGGACTTACGCCCGCACACTATCGGCACTTTTTGCCAGGAACTAATAGTACACAAATCCCACTGGCTCCTATGGAAACTCTGAGCATTTTCTTAAAAAAAAATAAAATTCAATATCTTGCATCTCAAATACTTTTTTGCTCTGCAGGGAAGAGCTTTGCTCAAGGGAAAGGTCTCCATTTGTCTAAAAAGTGCATCACAGTTAAGAACTTCTAGAACTTGGTGAAATTTTAAAAGCAGAAGTACTTCAGATAAAAATGTTTTGGGTTTTTTTTTGGTATGTTAATCTATTTTCTGTGTGAAAGTGGGCCCAGGTTTGTTTTGGATTTCTGGTTTTAAGGGGAGATTTCTTTCCTTCTCAGGGGTCCTCTGAATCAAAAGCAAAAACAGATCTTGCTGTCTTTCATAATAACATTTAAATAGATTAAGCTGGATATTTATTTTGTGCAGGTTGTTTAAAATAATCAAAATGATCAGAAGTAGTGTTTGAAGTGCATACCACTTAAGATGAAGTAATCTAATTTCACGCTAGTATAGATACTACTGGTTCTCTGAGAACACTGGCAATGGCATGTTAACGTTAAGAGAGTATACAGTAAAAAGAGGATCAAGATGCATTTAAATGAAGATGTAGCACATGGTGGGTACAGCAAAATCTGCACCACTAGTTTTTTGATTTACCAATATCTATCCATCCTTCCTTCCTTTCTTCCTTCCTTCTTAAGTGCCAGTGATTTTTAAGGAAGAATGCATTTAGAAGGAGAAAGGCAGAGATCAGGTACCAAACATAGCTTGAAAATAAATGCCTTGAAATTTGCAGACAATGTCAAATTCCTTGTCAAAGACACTCTAGATTATGGATAAAATTAGGTGATGCAATTTTTTTAAAACAGGTATATTTAGAAGAAGACTTCATAGAAGATAGGCTGACACTACTTTATTTTTTTTTCTTAGGTAAATAACCCATTTATTACTGTTGGAAGCAGGAAAGAATACCAAGTGTTCTTTACCTCTCATTACCTGTGGGAAAAAACTATGCAGAGCTACAGAGGTGCGGTCCTAATTTTGCAAGTTTCTTAGTGTTACTTGGTATGGGATCCATGACTACAATTCCTGTTGGCTTTAGGTCTGAAGCATCTTTGAATTTGTTAAGAGGTGCCACAGCCTGTGACAGAGCACCACAGTTGCATCTTCTTTGCTAATACAAGTGTGAAGTTCCTTTTTAAAATTTATAAAATGCTGGCAGCTCCTGTAAAGACAGAACAGAAAAAAACACAAGGACATAAATGACTGTTTCGTATAAAAAGGGCATGATTCGCAATCATGCAGTTTTGGATGTTCCCTCCCAGTAGACCTTTGACTCTCATTTAGCCTAGTTTAAAGAGAGTCCAATCAATAGGCACTTCCTTTGGATAATGGAAAAGATTGCTACAAATATTATCACAACTGTTAACAATGCTGAATAAAAATAGATTATTTCCTTTTTAAGGACTTGATTTATTTTATGTGCATAGCTATTTAGCAAACCCTTTCAACATTTGCATGACATACAGTAGAAAATTTATCAAAGCTGTCTCAACTGTTCCTGGACCTTAACTATTCAAGAAAAGTAACCAAAATCAGTGAATGTCAAGCATTAAAAATAACTAAATAATTTCATGGCTTATTTGTTTAACGAAGAACTGGTTGCTTTCATGTATTACATAAAAAGCAATTTGAGTTTTTTGTGGTTTATTTGTGTTCCTGTACCATGTCAAATTTCCCACTCTTAATTTCTGGATTGCTGTTCAAAGACTTTCCTCATATAGCCTGTATTAGTTCCTGTTCTTTTAGTCTCAAATCATCTCTTTTATTTCTGAGTATATGTTGCATGTCACTCAAGCCAGATCCTCACAAGAGCACCCGTCTCCCACTATGAGTGACCCAGATCTGTCCCGTGCTGCTGCTGATGTTGACCACTCTTACTCATCGTCCTTCATAAGCACTATTCATCAAGATGAAGTAGTCAATGTGTGAGGAAATCTTTATGGTCACTGTCCTAATTCTACTCAGTAGTGTTTTTTCCACAACTTTTTCTTTCTTATTCTTTTTTTTTTTCCACAGCAAACTAGCCATGCCGTTTCTTCATATGCTCAAAAACAAACAACTCTCCTCCTCATCTAACATCCAAAACAGGAGTAGTTGGAATTCAGTCTCACTTACACTCAAAGAAACTTCAATACTTCCTCCTCAGACTTTGCTACATGACCGTGTATGATACTGATTAATTCCTTGTCCACAAATGAGAAGGCTCCAGCATATTTCATACATGGGAACATTGAGCACATATGAAGTTCTGATGTAAGCATTATGAACTAGCTGAGGTTCAATAATTTAGAGGGGGCAGAGATTCTAGACCTTTGAAAAAAAATAAATATACACTTTGAAGAGAAGTCTTTATCCTTTGCTTGTATCTTTCCTGGCTTTTTAGTCTTCCCTAGGCACGTGTTGTCATAGACAGGATCCTGGAGCAGATGTAGATCATGTTCATTCTCATGTGATTTTTGCATGCCTTTCCTTGAACAGATGATCATAATATAACCAAGGCTACTTAATAATTTGTGTTTAGCCAGCAGTATTCACTGTTCATTTTAATGCTTCACTTTGCAGAATGATTTTTTTGGCTTTATTTCTGTCTAAAGTTATTGTGAAGGGAGAAATATTTTCAGCAAAATATGTAGCTGTTTTGACAGCAGCAGCATAGATACAGATAAGTTGTTGGCCGATTAAAAAAAAAAAATCTGATCCCTTGAAAGCTCAGTTTACTGTTAGGCCCATATTAAATAATATCTAGATTTCACTCAGATAAGCCACAGAAACTATTTGCAGTTACAGACCTGCAGAATATTTATTTGCATGTTCCTTTTAATTTTACTGTTAATGCAATTGTTCATTCTCCCCTGCTCCATTAAAGTAGATCACTCAAGTGTGAATGTAGTAGAATCCAGAAAAATGACAAAATTCATGGAAAGGACAGATATGGACCAGCTGTCCGGTCTCTTTTCCAGTAAAAGAGCTGAGGAAACGAGGGGCAGAAAATGGAGCCAAAAGGAGCGAAGTATTAAACAACAAAAGAAGCAGGAGTTTTCTGGCTCTTGATCAGAGTTGTCCTATTGCCTCCTCTATAGAAAAAATTCTGGATACTAGAGGCTGGATGGTCTCAAGATTTAAATGGGGAATATCATGAAAAAAAATTCTTTAGCATGTTTCTAAGAACACAGCTCTACTAAAAAACATCTGAGGCTAAAAGTATGGTGACATAGTATTAAGAAGAACTATATAGGTTAGTCCAGTTTTTTTCCTTCTCTGGGCCTACATTTAGAGAAAGGCCAGCAGTTAGATTGACCTGACAGTCTTGTGTTCTAACTTGGTAGTTAAATGGGACAGAAGATACAAACCAACATAAATACAAAAGGTTCTCACAATGAAAAGAATGAAAATAAATACTTTAATATCTTTAGTGTACGTGTAGCATGTTTGAGCATATATTTTACCTGGAAGATATATTAACTGATTTTGTTATTTCTATCATCTAACCTCCTAACACCAAGAATACTGATAATAAAACAGTGAGTTCTGGAAAAACACTAATTTGCTTTTTCAGCAGATATCATGTACAAAAGACTCATAGAATCGTACAATGCGTTGGGTTGGAAGGTCATCTGGTGCAATGAGCAGGGATATCTTCAACTAGATTCCACACCAATATGTGGAAGAACTTATTCACAGTGAGGGTGACAGAGCACTGGAACAGGCTGCCCAGGGAGGTGGTGGAGTCTCCTTCTCTGGAGATATTCAAGACCCATCTGGATGCCTACCTGTGCAACCTGTCCTAGGGAGCCTGCTTTGGCAGGGGGTTGGACTCGATGATCTCTTGAGGTCCCTTCCAAACATTAAAATTCTGTGATTCTGATTAGTTTGCTCAGAGCTCTGTCCAGCCTGACCTTGAATATTTCCAGGAATGGGGCATCCACAACTTCTCTGGACAACCTGTTCCAGTGTCTCATCACCCTCACTGTAAATAATTTATTCCTAACATCTAACATAAATCTACCCTCTTTGAGTTTAAGACCATTACCCCTTGTCCTATCACTACAAGCTTGTGTAAACAGTTCCATCCCAGCTTTCTTGTAGGTACTGGAAGGCTGCTATAAGGTCTCCCTGGAGCCTTCTCTTTTCCAGGTTGAATAAACAAAATCCTCTCAGTCTTTGCCATTAGGACAGGTGTTTCAGCCCTCTGATCATCTTTGTGGCCCTCCTCTGGACTCTCTCCAACAGGTCCATCCATGTCTTTTGTATACTGGGGACCCCAGAGCTGGATGCAGTACTCCAGGTGGGGCCTCAAGAAAGCAGCATGGAGGGGCAGAATCACCTCCTAGACCTGTTGGTCACGTTGTGTTTCATGCAGCACAGGATACGATCACATTTCTGGGCTGTGAGTATACATTGTGGGGTCATGTTCAGCTAATGCTTACACTGAAAAGTAATCGGTTTAAAGCAAATGGTTCAGTAATCCAATGCATTCAGAGGTTCACTGTGTTCATAAACTAGAGCAGAGTATGTCTAGATTAGACATTAGGAAGAAATTCTATGAGGGTGGTAGATCATTGGAACAGGTTGCCCAGAGAGGTGGTGGAAGCCCCACCCCTGGAGACATTCAAGGTCAGGCTTGATGAAGCTGTGAGCAACCTGATCTAGTTAAAGGTGTCCCTGTTTACTGCAGAGGGTTTGGACTAGATGACCTTTAAAGGTCCCTTTCAACAAAATGCATTCTATGTTTCTATGATTATATAAGATTACAGGTGAAATAGTTGTCTGAACATATACAAATAGTCTGAAATTTGTGGCCTGTGAATCAATGCTGAAATTTTTTCAAGGACAGACATCTTGAACCTTGCATTATTTTTTTTATCCTGAAAAAAACCTGGTAGCAGTGTTTATAAAGTATTTTGGCGATTGTGTATGTCTTTAGAAGTGAAGACCCATACGACATATAAGCTTGTCACAATTATTTTTATTAATCTAAACAACACTTTGATTTATATTTGTTTAAATTTCAGACTCTGACTCAGTTTTTATTTTAATTAGACTTGTTGAATCCTTCAAATTACATAGGTTCTTCACAAAGAGAGTTTTGAGATATATACATCTTGCTCTATACTGCTGTTCTTCATTCTTTGATGAACTGTTGACTTGCAAAATTAGTTAACAAAACAGCTCATCTATCTAGAGTAGTTTGTATGGGGAAATGTTCTTCATTAACTTTACTGAACTCTTATATAGTTTTGAGACTTGTGTGTTTCAGCTTCCTTATTATCCATACCTGAGGCAGCTATTTAAAGCAGGGTGAGGTCTGATAATATGACCTACACCTGTTGTAGTGTCAATTTGGTTCAAGAATCTATTTTTGTTTCCCTGAATCTGTTAAAAAGGAGTTATTCATATCACATATGCAACAGACTACATATGTGTTTAAGTAGATGTTAGCTTTCTTTACTGAGGTAGGTTTACGCAGATCAGTCCCTATTTCTTCATGTAGCCACTAGATTTTATTTCAGAAGAGACATATGCTACCAGCCTTATTTACTTCATCAATATGCTATTCATCATGATATAGGATGTCCAGATGCAGTCCTAAATTTGGATGTAAAGGCTTTAATTCCCTGTGTGGGGTTAATGAAGAAGAGGACTAAGCACACACATCAGTCCTGTGCTTTCATTCTGGAAAGACAGAGTATAAAACATCATAGAACTCCTTTGAGCCATGAACTCCATCCAGCAGAAATTTTGCAGGAAGCAAAAGGAAGCTTACCTTTGAGAGAACTGTGTTGGTCATGTGCCAGTCTCCAGCACATGTAAATAGACATAACCTCACTGTCAGGAGAACACAAGCAGTAAGTCTGTAATGTTTAATCCTTTTGAATAAGCTATTTAAAGAGGGCCAAAGTATAGTCAAAACAATTAGAGGCTGTTTACTCCTTGGCTAATGAAATCTTTGGATATGTGGTGTGTGATGGGATGGGAGAGGAGGAAACAGCCATCTCTACTATCAATGACTCTTAGTTTCTTTCTTTTCTGGATGTAAAGAATAATAATAAATTTTCTTTTCCAAATCTGAGCATTGTCTGAGCAAAATGTTTTCAGAAGTTTTCTTTGGATATTTTGAGAATGCATGATCCAAAAGAAATAGTTATTTTGAAATTATTTACTCTGTTTAAAGGCATAGATGTATCTATGAATATGATGCTTCTGGAGGCTACTGTTTCTGCTGGGAGTGAATCTGTTGGCTCCAGTTTGATGTGTGGGTGTGACATGCTGGGTTCCCACAAATAAACCATGAGAAAGAAGTCTTTTATTACTTTTGTATGAAAGACAGCCTGAATGCATGAATTGATTATTCAGTGCGTGGGACTCAATACCTCTTACTTCTGTCTAAGCTTTAAGAGCTTCTAATTCAGTCAGTACAAATGCTCTATCCCTGTAAAGGACTGATGCAATTTTTCTGCAAGTACCATGGTCTCTATAATCCCACCTAGCAGATCTAAGGGCAGTGAGCTGTCCCAGGATCCCTCCTTGCAGTCACACTATGGGGATTTGCCCATATATCAAGATGAATGCTGACTGGGTGGTCAACACTGGTGAAACCCTGAGTGCCAGTTCAGGACCCAATAACTGATGAGAAAGGAGTTTGTCTCCTCTACACTGGCTTTGTTTCAGTGCTATTGTACAGCTGATCATAAAGATAGTTTCTTGACCTCTCATTATTAAGCCCTTCTGCAAGGCGCTGTCCATCATGCTGAGTAGTTGCTGCTGTGTCAAGGACACGGCAAACCTTCATACTGCCAAATGAATGTTGTGGTTAGACTTGGAAACCAAAGCATAATTTCATGCCCTATATGTACATTGCCTTTTCCACTCTTATGAGGCTGGTTTCTGGTTTACTAGTCTGTAGGGAGAAAAGGGAACTGCACAAGAAATTCCCACGATGTGAAGTTCTTTGCTCCTTCAAAGTGGAACAAACCTAAGAGTATTGCAATGACCGACCACACAAAATTTAAAAAATAAATAAATTATGAAGTGTGATAAAAATGTCTTATTTCAAGAAAATTTGAACATCTCACATAAAAATAACTTTTAACTTAGAGGTTTTGAAAAGAAAACAAGGATTTCTGAATGGATAGCAATACCAACTTTTCAACAGTACAATATATCCTCTTAGGTTTTACTTCCACCAGTTTAAAAACCAGTCAATTTGACTACTTCTATGAAATATGTAACTTATGAGTTTTTATGTTCCAGTTGAAAAGTTTTGCTTTGAAAAAAGAACTAGTTCTTCTAAATGGCAAATGAAAACACTTTTCTTGTGACTGAAGAGACTGCTTAGCACAGAATGTGAACATCCTTATTCTCAGACTTGCTTAAAATTCAGAAACTCTGCAGCAAGAGTCAAACTAATAGTTATCCCAATATTCATTCTCCAGCAACTTACTCATAGCATGAGCTACAAAAAGATTATTCCTGCTTTGAATGCCAAAGAACTTTAGTTAAAATTGATAATCATATCAAGTGTGGTTTTCAGTATTTCATTATTCTCTGCACTATCATAGTTCTCCCTAAGTAGATGGGTTGCTTGTATATACAAATACAATGGGAAGTTGTATAGGATACATTAGAAGTATTATTTTAGAAATCAGAATAAATTTAATTTATTTTCTGATCCAGCCTGTTCTGGATTACAATTTCTAACCCAGTTTCTAATACAATCAGATTAGAACCATTGTATTCTATTTTACTGTATGATTTTATAGTGTTGTCTGTCACTTGATGAATTAAACTTCAGAAACCTGAAGTGTTATTTATTATGCATTAATATATGTTATATTTTTGACATATGTTATATTAATTTAAAGGTCTTGACTGTCTTGACAGCAAGTCTTACTCAGCTCTACTTCTTATTCCTTTTAAGTCTGAAAAAATAAAAAAAATATTTGAAATAATAATCACATTAAATTTCTTAAATTTTTAGGCCAGGAAAATGGGCAAAATCTTGAATATAGGAAGTTCCACCTAAATATGAGGAAGAATGTCTTTACTGTGAGGGTGGCAGAGCACTGGGACAGGCTGCTCAGAATGGTTCTAGAGTCTCCATCTCTGGAGGTACTCAAAACCCTCCTGGACACTATCCTATGCAGTCTACTCTGGGTGATCCTGCTCTGGCAAGGGGATTGGACTAGAAGATCTCCAGAGGTCCCTTCCAATCCCTATCATTCTGTGATTCTGTGAAAATGATGAAGATACACATTTAAAACTCTGAAAAAACATTGATTTTTGTTTGCTTCAGAAGAAACCACCTTGCTGTTTTCTTCCCTGGCCTGTGAATTATTTCAGTGGCTTAGTGAGTCCTCTAATTATTCCCAGGAAAGTTTAAACTTCTATCAGATGGGTTCACTAAGAAATAATGTTCAAAAATCTTCCTTAAAAGCTTTCCTTACAATACATGTATCTTTAGGACAAGTTTGATTACCTTCTAAGCTAGAAAAGGAAAGCCCTCAGTAACTGGCTACCCTTTCTTACTCTGAATTATCTTCTGATATTGGTCCAGTAACCTGATGTGGAAGAGGTAGAACCTGGAGTAGGGCTCTCCCAGCAAATGTGGGACTATTGAATAGCTGCTCATTTTTCTAGAAGTCTTACCATATGTCTAATTTCCCCACATAATTTCTCTGTTTTCTACTAAAGACAATTGGAGTTACCTATCTTAAAAGGCAGGTTTCATCATTATTTAAGTGCAAAGAAATATTGTAATGAGAACATTTTAATGCTTGTAATGTATTACTATTGCAGGGGGGTCTTTTTCTGTAACATTTATAGCTTCATCATTGGTCAGGAAATTAATGTTATACAAGATATCCTCTTTAATGAATGTATTAAATTAACAATTACATTTGGATAGGTATGACGAGGTAGACATAAACTAAGCTCTGTTTTCTCTCAGGAATTAAGCAAGTTTCTTTACAACTTCATGCACAATACTCAAAGGCAGAGTCAGTGCGAACCCTCAAAAATATTAAAAAAACTTATATCAAAACTCATCAGAATTCAAGGAAAAGAAGATAGGTGTGTTCTGGTACTTCACATCTCCCACCTACATATAGTAGTCTCGCAACTACTATAAAGAAATCTAGAGTTGGAGCAAATGCTAAAATAATGTAGCTGAGCAAAATTTGTCAGTCATTCAGTTTCAATGTCAGCATTGCTCCCTGTGGATATGTATTGGTGAAGACTGTATAATTCTAGTTTGCCTAGATGAGAAGAGATACATTTAGGTAGAATAATCACAAAATTAGAGCTGTAATACAGAATTAAAGTTTTACAAAGGAATTTAGAAATTTCTTACTGTTCTCTTGAGGGAAGGATGGCCATGACTCCTGCAAGTCTTAAGGACGCCTAGCCTAACTGAGGAACAAATCTAAAGATGTCTAAACATATTTTCATAATTCTATTCTTCAGAAACAAAATAGGGATGAGGTGAACTGTGTCTACCATGAAGGAAGTTATGAAAATCAGGAAGTTTGGAGTTGGTTTTTTTGAAAACTTTTCGTATATGCAATGCAATCAAAATGAATAAACAAATATGGAAACCCCACTGTTATTATTAGGTTTTCTTGCTTTGATCTCTTAGTGTTATTTGTCTTTACAGAAAGAGAGATTATTGAAGAATGCCCCACTTTCCCACTCTTCTGGGATTCCATCAGTTCCTCTGAACTGCTTTCTTGACTTACTGACATACCAGCTCCGGGTGTAAAGTTTTAAATTGCATCTCCTGCAAGATAATCACAAGCTTGGGGATTTCTCCCCCCCCGCTTTGTGGAGAGTTTGTATTTTTTCATGTATTATGTTAGTATAGAAATACTGATTTAAGTTGATTTGCTCATTGTTTTAATTAGCTTTTATTAATTATAAAACTACTCAATATAGTCTATGCCCAATAGATGGCAGTAAAACACTGAAAAATCCACGAACTTTATGTTCTTTTAAAATGACTTCTGTACTGAGAAGTAACTAGCTACTGCCCAATGCTCCTCCTTAACAGCAGGCAAATTTACACTTCCCTCTCGATTCTGAGCTGCTGTTTTGTAGGAAACTGACATTTTCAAATGGATCATAATGTAGTCTTTTCTCTCTGATATTTTTGGGTGATCGTTGTGTCTGCTGCAGTTTCCCCTTTCTTAACTCTGGTCATTCACAAAAGTCTGTGCCTCTTTTTTGATTAGTTGTCCATCACTGTCACAAGGTAATGAGAAATGTATTCCAGTGCTTCTTCAGAATAGCATAATCTCTTTACTGTCTCCTGGTTAATGACCCACTGGCCTGCTGAGCATAGAGAGGACCTTTCTCTGTTCTCTCTTCTGAGAAACACAGAAACTTGTACTGCTTTACTTGATTTTATTTTTATCAACTGCATAAAAATCATAGGTTTTGCAGCAATCAGTTGAAAGACTTTCATTTGGAGTTTAGAGGAAGAATGTAGTTTTCCACTCTATGTTGTATTTCAAGTTAAACTTGATAGCAGTAAGAGCTCTCAGAAAATCCTAGAGCAAATATTTTGCATGTTGTCAACTGGTTGTCTCAAGGGCCTTATTGTTGCTCTTTCAGTCTAGCGAGATCTTCAAAGAAAAGTGCCATCAAAGCAGTATTTGCCATTTGAGAACTACCTGAAATGGAAGAAGGTGTGAAATATTTCCAAAAGTATGCTCATGACGTCTGATAGCCAGAAAAATTACACACCCACTTTAGGATTTGTGCTGAACAACACACATCTTCTTCCCATCCTGTGGAACATATGCACCTTTAAGAAAGAATTTCTAATTATAGTTCCATTTACTAAGAGACTTGCTTTATGGCTGCTTGCAGAAGTCTGCAACTTTTTCTCTAACCATTTGAGGTTTTGTTCTCATTTTCTTTAGATGGTTGATTAACTTTATGAAATGGTGTTCATACATAGACAAGCCTTGACAAGAAGACTGATATGAGAGAGGAGGAGTCTGAAAAAATAAGTAGGGTAGGTCCCTGAGTAATGGGTTTACCTGCCACATGCTGAAATTCACAGGAAGAAAAAATTTCTACTTACTGATTTCACTGGTTGACCTTGGCTGTTTCAATAAGGACTAAATTTAACAGCTGTTTTGTGATATAGAATACTTAAAGGACAAACTGTAGGCAAAGGTGTTGGCGACTTGCCACTGGTGGTATGTTCCACTGCTGCCTTTCTAGACCTCCTATTTTGTTGTCTCTGCAGTGCAGCAGCTATTCCACACAATCCTTCAAGACTGCAGATGGCAAAAGAGTTGGGTTTCTTTTGCTTCAGTAGTAAAAAGATTAATAAAATTGACCATGCTTTTTTTTTTTTTAATATCAGTTACCATGAAGTCATTTTTTCCTAACTTCAGTATTCCTATCTTAGCCCACACCTCTTTCCTGTAACAACGTTATTATAGCTCAGTGGTTTGGATGGAGATGATACATGTTTGAATATCATGTCAATGATCAGCATAAATAGTTCAAAGAACTGTTCTGGCATCGGATCAAAATTCACTTGAAAAAAATCTAAGCTTGTATTTATACAAGAAACTGTGCTAAACAATGTAATTATGGTTTATCATGTCAACTTGAATAAACTTGAAAGAATTCACTATTTTTAATGCCATTGTAAAAATGTACCAAAAGTGAAACACTGAATACTGTGTATTTTCTATTGAACCACAAAAGAAGTCTAAGTCCAGATAATACTAAGGGTCTCATTTAAAAACCACAAACTCCTGAGAATTTAGAGTTAAGGCTAAAAATACAGCCTTAACTTATTTTGTTGCATTTAGGTATTGAAGAGGTGGAACTGCAATACCTACGCAGAACGGGGTTAGTTAAGGATCCTAAACAGAGTTTGAAAATATCCACAGACACAGCATTATATGTCGCCAGTCCCATTTATGGATACTGCTATATTAATGACACAATATTTGTTTTACAGGCCACCAAATATCTTTGCCAGATTAAACATTTGTAATCTGGATCCAACTTTAATATAGTCTTTCAAATGGGAAAGCCACAAACAGCTATAGGCAACATCAACACAGTCTCCATCAATCTGTTAATTTGTCAGAATTACAGGCAAGGTAGAGCCAATAATAATAAGCACCTTCTATGAGGACATTAATTAGAATGTTACAATAATGAGACTCCCTTGCTATGAACAAATATGAGTTCAGTGTGCTGCAAGAAAATCCTAAGTTATTTTAACAAAAGACAAGCAGTAACCTGAGGTCAGTCCAGTGAAATGAGAACAGAGTATAAACTTCCTTCCATCTTTTTATCCAAACATGCCCATGATCCATAGCTTATGAGGACACCTGACCATGTTTGCTTTTTATCATTCAGTCCTTTCTCACCATTTTAGACACAGTAGACACAGTTCACCTAGGTATAGGAGAATATAACTCTCTTAGAGTGTCCATTGCATTTCCTTAAGTGGAACTAAGTGGATTATATTGTATTTTCTCTATAGCCACTGGATTTGCCTTTGCAATTCCATGGCTTTTCGATGGCAAATGGAGAGGGAAGAGAAGAAGCAATATGAAATAACAGCATTCATTTGAAACAACAGCACCAGTGGAGACATTCTTCTGTACACGGACTAGATTAGAGGTATCAACATGAGGCAACCAGCCATGGCACTCATCTCAGTGGTAACAGCTCATTTTCTGTGAAACCCTTCTTTTTTCCCTTTGGTCCAGTTCTGGAATTTCTGTTCTCTACAACAGAAGGATTATTCTGAAAAGGTAAAATATTTTCTGTGAAAAATAGCTTCTGTAAAAAAAGGTTAATATTTGTGAGGTTGCAGTTAATTCTGAGTTTGCAGAATGGATGTGCATTAGGGCAATATGGATGCGATGGCTTAAGTCTGTGTGTCTTCACAGACTGCATCACCTCATAAAAGTTCAAGAGCCACGGGAAAGACCCTTTTAGAAAATGCACTGAGCACACTAACAGTGGATATTATACTGCTCTTTCCCATAAAAATTTGCACTGTAATAGCATAGGAATAGAAGAGAAAATCAACCTCTATGGACTATTTTGCTTGCAGTATGCTTACCGATATACTATAATTCAAAACTAAGCCAATATACATTTTTGACTGTTTATATGTGTTTTCTATTTATCCCTACATTGTCTCACAATGCAGTTATTGTTTTTAAACAGATACATGTTAGCACTTAGGGACCTGGTTTAGTGGTGGACTTCATAGCGTTAGGCTAACAGTTGGACTCAATGATCCAAAGGGTTTTCTCCAGCCTGTAGTTCTATGATCCTGTACTTCTACAATCATCATCATCTTCCTATCAGTGAGAGCTGGCTAAATAGAATAAGGGTGTAGGAGGATGTAATGGCTTAAGATGGTTGAGAGGAAGGGATAGTAAGCAGAGAATGGGCTGGTGAGACTCAGTGCTGTTGTTTATGCACGGAAATAAAGACTGAAGTTTGACAAGTGCATCATTTTTAATGTGCTGAGAAAGAACAGGGAAGAGGAAAATGGAAAGAGAAGAAAGCTACTGGCAGAGTACCATGAGCAAAGCATTTCATTCTGCCTTATACCAGAAATCTGTGAAAACACTTATGTTTGTGTGATGGCACACAAAATTGCTGCAATTATAGTTCTGCATTTTCAGATTTTATCAGGCAAAAAAACCTTCCTGATGGACACAATGATAGCTTGCCTGTCTCCATGATTAAGCAAATCAATGTCTATATCCGAAAGCCATTGAGATTTGGGCTGCTCTTAGTAAATGCTTTGTGGTTGAGCCCATGTTGTTGAGCTCTTTAGGGGTTGAGGAGAGGGGACTTCTTACATTAAGTTGAGAGTGCCCTGTATTATGTGTGGGTTTTGATTAAATATTGCAGTAATTAATTTTTTTCATGATCCAGTGGTAGAATGTGCAGTCTACTTCTTTATCATTTGTACAGCATAAAATCCATAAATGCTTCCTATCCTGCCTCACTCTGTAACATCAGTATTAGTATGCCTGTATCAGTATTAGTATGCCTGTAGTAGTATGTCAGTTCTCCTGATGGTATGAACATACATCAATATTGAACATGCCAACCAGGGCAATTGAATCCAGCAACTCAGAGCTGGCATACCTAGATGCAGGGATACTCTGTGAGTGATGTCATAATTATCTGCCTCCATTTTGAGACTGCAGCCTTCTGATATGCTCCAGAAGTCTGATATCCCCCAATGAAGAGGAGAAACTGGAAAAGATCAGGACAGGCAGATGCCTGAACAATACCAATCAAAACACTAAGCAATGGGGATAAGTGTTAAGAGCATTCAGAAGTAAGAGTGGATTTAGACACAAACAGATGGGGAGGCACTGGGCCTTCTAATACAGAAGAGGGATTTATTTCCTTCTACAACTTGCCAGGGAATCACATACACTGGGTCAGGTAGGAAATGATCAGCACAGCAGGCAGCAGTGAAACAACTGCTCTAATAACCTTTGTTCAAATACAAAAAGGTGAAAATTCTATCAGTGGTCTTTTCAGCATGGGACACAGTGCTGCTAAATTGATGGCTCTTGTATTACAGTCCAGCTTGTAAACAGAGGAGCTACAACCAACTTCCCAACACAAATTCTTAACCTTAAAATGAAAAACTTACTGCAAAATAGAGTTTCTTCTATTTCAGTTCAGGTTTCAGGCCTTATCTATTTGCTCTATTTATTAGAAAGCAGTGAAATGTAAAAAAAAACCCCAAACTTATGTGTGGAAGTAAGCCACTTAGTAGTGAACTAATTAAAATTGCTCAGATTTGGCTTTTTGAGGTTGAGATGTTTTTACAGTGTATAATAGTCTGTAAGCACACAGTCCAAAATATGTTGCCACTAAAGTACCTGGGGTTTTTGGTTGGTTGCTTGGCTTTTCTACTGTGGTTACTTTATTAATAGATCCATACGATGTACAACATATGCCCCTTGAAAGATCATAGCTCGAGGGAGTGGCATTAATTTACAAAATTAGGTCTGAGTGCTGTTATTGATTTCTCTTCCAGAAAATACGTTTAAAGGATGGCACTCTTGAGAATCCTGATAGATCAGGAAATTTATCAACTAGTTTCTACCTTTGCATCACATTTCTTCTACTTTTTGAGGAGTTCTAATAAGAAAAGGTTTAGCAAAATCAAAATTCAGGTTTAAGCTCCAACACATATGTTTGCATCCAGTGGTTAAAATTGCATATCAAAAAGTGACCTGTATTTTTAGAAGCACCTGTATGAAAAAAAAAAAAAACAAAGTCCCACTATTTTTTTCTGATTTCCTTATCCATGAAATAATCTGGTTAGTGTACTCACATAGGCCAGGTCATTTATTTTAACCAACGTTTGTACATGTGTAGCCAGCAATTACAGAAAGTTGCAGGACATCCAGAGACTCATAAGAAAACTTCTGCCTCTTCTGGTATAGCAGAAATGGACTCCAACAAACAAATATTTACTCAGATCTGTGAGTCACAGAGGCTGTAAACTTCAAGTTACAGCTTCATCTTCAAGCCTGCAAAGAACATCCAATTTATATTTACCAATTACAGCAGTCTTCTGCACATGCAAAAGTAAAAACTCTACAACTTGTTTCTATGTCTCTTTTATAAACAGATAGAGGAATCAGTTATCTACAGAATTTGATGATGTATATTTAAGAAGGTAGTTAACTTCTCTAATATTTGGTATGAAGAAAAAGAGTAAGATTTGGCTTGTTTGCAATTTTTGTACCTGATCTGAGTTTGATTTATTCTTGTAGTTAGGGACTGATCCCTCACCTACTGAAGTTAGTGGAAGCATTGTGTTCTTTTTTCCATGAGATGTTCTTAAATTGCTTTATTTGGTATTCATTAATAGAGAATGCTTTCTCTTCTGCTCATCATCTTAACAAAATTACTGCATGTACAAAGTTCTTAAAACATGTCAAAAAATGTAACGTCCACAAAAAGTTTATTTTCCAAGCCAATTAGCATGCACAATCTTCAAAAGATTAGTATTTTAAAATATTCAGATGTTTCAGAAGACATCACTGTGTTCACAGGGTATAATTTTTGGTGATGTGGTATGAGAGTTGCTGTCTACGGGGTGTAATGATCTGTGACCACAGACAAACTGACCCCAGGATCATCAGCCAACCACGAACACAGCACTGGGATTTAAATGTGGCTTCCAAAACCACAAACCTCCACCCACTGAGCTAAAACAGCAACTCTACCAGATCAGCTAATAGAGAGGACTGGTGAACAAACAGATGAGGAGGTGCATCATGTTTTCATTGCAGCACACATGTACTTCAGTGTTCACATCATTAGCAGGTACCAGAAGGTTAAGCAAAATAAAAGCTTCTCACAGACAGACAGAGGCTGTACTGAGAGAGATCTATATTTGACAGCAGCCTTGGGACACGCTTGGTCCCTTTTTAAATAGATGAGTATTCTCTCTGGCTAGTGTCCCCTTTGGAGCCTCTTCTCAGCCCTGCCTAATTCATAATGATTCAGTGTTTTCTGTCTTCATACCTCGAGATGGAGTGCTGCGATTGAGCCAAATAAACAGGAAAGAAACAGACATAATGAAGAAAATTAGAGGTTCAAAAGGCAAAGGAGCAAAGTTTCTAAACCCATGACTCTTATCTGAGAGGAAAAAAATTAAAAAGAACAAAACCTAAAGAGGGAGAATGGGTATAATTTTCATAAACCAGGAGATGTCATTCAGCATTATCGGCTCCAACAATGAACTCCTCCCTTGCCAGGTTTCCATAAGAGCATATTAAAACTGGAGAAAACAAAATTCTTCCTCTGGCTAGCCTTCATCAAGAGCCTTTGTCACACTTCTCAATTCTCTTGTGCTGCTGTTATAATAAACTTACTCAGGGACAATATTTACAAATCTTCAACATCAAGGTTAAAAATGAAGTGAGGAGGAAGGTGAAAAATGCGTCATCTTTGGTGGAAACTCGGAAAGACTCACAACAGATAAGCAGAGCTTTGTAAATTGGCCTTCAAATCCTTAAATGCTTCACCTGATAAAGCTCTTACAAGATTTAGAATTATTTCTGCCATCATTTCTTGCATTTACAGACAATTTATTTTTTTTTTAAACAAACTATACCATCATATTGCAGAAGTGTGAATAGCTGTAAAGAACCGTGTTAAAAAAAAAAAAAACTCACTGGAAAGAAAAAACATCCAAAATGTACTCACATTCTCCCTGGGGTTTTACATTAAAATCTCTAATCTCAAAAGAGTTGAAATTAGTCTGTTTGTCTTGTTCAATTAGCTCTGTGCTGAATTTCGTTAAGAGAGGTCTGTGCTCCTCAGAGACATTTTTCAGAAACCTTTCAAGTCATTTCAGTGAAAACCTTTTAAAATTAACAAGTAAAAGTCAGATCGTCAATAGGTATAAAATACCAGAACTCCACTGGTTCTGTGATTCTGGATCAGGAGGAAATAGGGTTAGTTCAGGTGGAACTACTGGGAAAAAAAGAAAAAACACTCTAATGTTTATTTTCTCCTTCCATCCCAGTCTTTTGAGTCTTTGTTGTTACCTGACCACTAGAAATGTGATGGCTACTTAAACATCTAAATTCCAGAAAAACTTTCTTTCAAGTCTATGCTGGTAGTCACAAACCCACCATCTAGGACTATAAAAACGCAGCTCTTTCAGAGTCTCAATTTCCATTACTTATGTTGCTATGGTACCAAAACCTTTTTACTAGGTATGTACATATCTGCCTGTAATCTGACAGCAGTAAACTGCAGAGTGCCTTTCTGGTTGCTCAACTCCTTCAGGGCTCATAAAATGCGCATTCCTCCACTTCTTTCAAAATATAGTTTGATTTGGTAGATGATCGTGCTTATCAGCACCTCCCCATGTTCCCCCTCCCCACAGGTTTCCAACCTAGCTGAAAGTGTAATTCCTGTTTTACTCAATAATCCAGTCACTAAATCTCTGGGTACTTTTAACATTTTTGGTCCCTCCTTCACCAGAAGTTTTTTACGGCTCCCAGAAGACAACAGAACTGCAAGATTGTGGCAGTTCCCATTCCAAGATGGTCTCTGTGTGTCACTTTCTTTTGTATTTAACATCAAGTACATCATTTTATGCTGAAGGATAAAAGGCAGGGGAAAGTGAAAATGATTGTCCAATGAGTTAAGAGACTCTCTGGAAAGAACAGACAGGGACCCTTTACTTACTCAGAAAAATCATTTTTGTAAAGTGGAGTAGCTTCACCAAGGCTATAGTAGAGCCTTGCACTAAGTAGCTGCATTACCAGAGAATCCTAGAGCTGTGGTTTTAAGCTCCCTTCAGGCAAGGAAGGGACTAGACTTTGAAGCCAGCTGTCATACACAAAACAAGCACACTGAGAAGTGACAGAGATATCTGTTGCTGAAACCATATCGTGACCTGTTGTTTTGGAACGGGCTGATCTGTTCTCCTTATCCACTCAGACTGAGTATCAACCAGAAAAGTCTTGATAGTTTATAATTTTGCCTCCAGTTTATATTTAGCAGCAGAGTTATTTATTCCAGTAATAATAATCTTCTTTTTCCTGGCTTATGGAGTTGAAAAAGTCTATATTTGTTGATTCGCACCTTTATAAATATAGTCAATATAGTAATTTATTTTGAATTTTGTTTTTGAATAAAAGTGTCTAAACCATTGACTGAAAAATATGAATTAAAATTTTGTATACATACAATAATATACTTAATGTGTTTATACTGTAACAAAATAGTCCCCCAAAACACTGGACAAGGAACAAAAGCATAATTTTTTTTTGAAGAAACACAAGTTTTCTTAGTGAAATAGTTTGGGTCATACTTAGCTTCTGGGTTAGCAGAGGAAATAACAACAAAAACATTCTTTTGGAAGCTTTGAAAGATACCTGAGAAGTTCCAGGAATTTGCTATCAAACACATTCAGTACCTTCTGGAAGAAATTAGTAACAGAAGTCTGAGTTCAAGAGTGTTTGTCACTTAAGAGTGGTCACTATCTATTCCTAAGAAGCAAATCATTGTGCTAAATTGTGCTTTTCTACCTGTTAATCCATAAAAACATGATTATACAGCTCTACACTAATGCCTCTGTAATGAGATGCAGTTAACTCAGCACCATGGGAGGTTTGATTCTACTGATGGTTTCTTGTCCCTGCATGAAGGATAGATTTTTTTTCAGTTGATGGAGAGCTCTCTTTAATGAACAGTGTGTTTATGGTGTCATTCTGCCAGCTCCAGGGAATGTAACAGCTACAGATTAATGGCAAGATCTCAAACAGAGGTGCTGGAGTATTATTAAAAGAGGCTGTCTTCTATTCAGCACTACAAATGGAGTCACACCGTGCAACTGCTGGACCTTTTTTATATCTCTTGACTGCCTGGAGTTTCCTCCAGTCTTGTGGTGAGGGGGCAAGGCAATTGCCAAGCAGTTAATGATCTTGAAGACAAGGGGAGGGGCCAAAAAAACCAAGAAAAAAAGGAAATGTTCAATTAACACCTATTTAGCTTTTATAATAATGCTCTGACATAATCATAACATCTGTTTTTAGAGGTACATGTCTCATTAGCAGCACGATACATATTTATGTATGTCTTGGATAGGGAGACTGAATCCTAGAATTTTTCATCATGACAACCTTGCTGTTGTTAATGTCACCCTACATTCTTGTGATTGCCTTTAATTCCAATATTTTATTTTTTTCCCTACAAACAACTCTCTTGGAAATACAAGATTGTTTTGAAACCAACTGTTATTTTCCTTTGAAAATAAACATCTCTTTGCATTTCTCAATAGGAGACTTGCTTTGAGCTTATTCATGGTTTTCAAACTATTCCTTCAAGCTTTCCCTGTGCCTGCAGCTGATCCACAAAAAATGGAGCCCTTTAAGACCTACACAGAAAACATAGAAGTTCAAACTCCTACTGTAACCACTACAGTATGCCATATTTTCCCTATAAATCCAGATGTGCTCAGATGCAGTCACCTCTAGATAGAGCTCAGCTGATGCTTCAGTATCCTTCTGATACTCTTTGTATGATTTCTTATCTGTTTCTTGTGGAAAGCTTAACCACAGAATCACAGAATTTTAGGGGTTATGAAAGCAAATCTGCAAGACAGTGTTTAGCACAAAGGACTGATGTAACAGAAAGAAATATCCTTGCTTTTGTTTTTTCCCAAAGGTCACATAGACAGCTGGAATGTGGTTGGTAAGGGTTTCATATGCCACTTGCTAAAAGGAATTTCCACCCTGAATAAGCCCTTCTGTTCCTGAATGTTGCAGCATGGTCCTCTTCCCTCTTACATCAGCATTTCTCACTGGATACTTTTGACAGTTGCTCCCCCAGTACTAGCTATTTCATACTCCCTATGCATTCCCTCAACTGCCTGAAACTAAGGTCGTAAGTTCCTCTAGGCAAAAGTTAAAAATGCTGAAGCACCTTTCTAATATAGCTAAGCCCTCTTGCTCAACTGTTTATTAGGTCCTCAGCAATGGGTTCCTCGGTAGTGGAAGCATGAGGTCCAGGGACCTAAAGTACTCCAGCAGAAATTCCTAAGTTATGTGAGATGAGAGGAGAGGAACAACCAGAAAAGCCCCCTCCCATTCTGGCACAAAGATAGATCTAGCAATAGACAGCAGCAACCATTTGACTCATCATACTTGCTTACTGTTGACCTCAGTTTGCTTCCATGCTACAGAAGGGAGCTAGAGTCAAGATCCTGCTCCTTCAAGAAGACCACACTGTCCTCTTTGAGAAGACCATGTTTTTGTGTCTTACATAGCACATGGTCCTTGGCAGGTGATAGCCAACATGCCAACTAGCAGTGTTACAACTGTAGGGTAGACAGGGGGAGTGATAGTTTCCAGGCTGCAACTGTTCTTTCTTCTGCAAAGCTGCTGTGGATCAGCTGACCAGTATGGATAAAATTCTACTGTCTACAGCACATCACAGATATTGATAAGCAGTTGTTCCTCTTGCCTTTCATCCTAGTAAAAATAGTGCTTTAGAAATAGAAACTGAAAAAAGTCCAGTTTTTAAGTAACGTTTTCTTGAAAAAGGCAATTTACATTAAAAGAAAGTCAGTGTCATCTGTAATTTCAAACATAATGGCAATTCACACATGTTGTGTCTAAATATGTACAAAATGTGATATTTTTTTTTACAAAGACAATTGTATGCTAATAGAGATTAAACTGAAATGAAAATCTGATATTTTGCAACTTTCAATGGAATCAAAACATTTTCCTAAAAGAAAAGTTGTTTTGAAAAATAATCCTGCAACCACTCAAAATATTTTTTCTGATTGTGACTTCATATATTATGACACCATAAGAAGAAAAATATGTTGAAATACCAAAAATGCCTTTATTTTCCAAAAGGAAAAAATAAAAGTCGACCAAGATGTTCCAAAATATCTTTTTTTCAGCAGTATCAAATTTATGGATGAAAATTTAGTAAAATTAAGCTCTGACTTTTTCCCTCTATCCTTTATGAAACTTTCTGTGCTCACTACATCTGCCGGAATGATCACCTAGGCTTTCATTAGATTAACTGTTGCTGTAAGGCATTGGCAGGGAAGCTGAAGCTGCATTGCTAAAGGTTTATTACAGTTTTTTACTCTTTTGTCATATTAATAGAAATCCTGTGTTTATTTTGTGAAAAAATTGTATTCTACTTAAAGAATAAATATTCTCTTTTGTGCTTTTGTGTTTTTATAGGATTTTGTAATATCTGATTATAAGATATATTAATAAATAATGAGAAGAGACATATATTAGTGAAATTTGAAGATTGCACAACTACAGTGACATAATTGGAAGAAACTCAATCATTAACACTTCAGGAGTAGCGTAAACTAAGACTTATTGCATAATCTCAACACTTCATGCAGTTAGTCCAACACAAATATCACACAATTAACCAGCAATAAAAAACATTTAACATATATATTGGGTAATGCAGCTTCTGAAAAGATAAGTCTTATATTGTCTGACTTGATGACAGCTGTAGCTCTGTATCCCAGGGATTTACACACAGTTGTCTAGAACACTTTGTTTTAAGGAAAAAGCGTGGGTGGTGAAATTACCTCTCTTTCGTCATGCTTATTTTCTCATGATATTCAAGATACTCAAACATCATTAATAGATAGAGAACAAGAAGGCTTATTATGTTGTGAAACCTTAGTTTAGGCACTTTGTGATCTTTTTTTTCACATTTTCAACTCATATGAATGTGATATGCTTTCTCCATCAAAGGTGCAGTATTAATGCTCCCACAGATGGACTCATGTTAGTAAGAGCATGAAGCTACAGCAAGAACACACAAAACCTGCTTGAATAATCTTTCAGATTTAAGTCATTTAATAAATAGTTCCTTTGTTTAAAAGCAACATATGAATAAAAAATAAGATATTATCATGAGCCACAGAGACTTTATTGGCACTTGTTTCAAATGTGTCCATAAGCTGTTATCCAAAATTATGTCTCTCTTTTTCTCATCCTTCTAATTCCCTAAAATACTTGAAACTGTTTCAGGTTTTTTTTAACTGTCTGAATTCATATTACAGTGGTCTACAGGGATTAAATCTCCCCTTTCTAAATATAACTCCTTCTGCCTCTACAAAATGCATCATATCTCTTTTCCTTTTCTATACACAAATGCAAAGAGTGAAAGGAAGATAATACAAGGCAGACCATGTCTGGATGTCACTATAATATTGAAAACAAAGCTGCTTAGAACAAAGCACAGGAATATCATATGATAGAATCATAGAATGGTTTGGGTTGGAAGGGACCTTAAAGATCATCAGGTTCTAACCCCCTGCCATGGGCAGGGACACCTCTCACTAGACCAGGCTGCTCAAGGCCCCATCCAACCTGGCCTTGAACAACTCCAGGGATGGGGCATCCACCACCTCCCTTGGGTACCTGTTCCGGTTTCTCACCACACTCATAGTGAAGAATTTCTTTCTGTTATACAATCTAAATCTACCCCCTTCCAATTTAAAACCATTCTCCCTTGTCCTATCACTACATGTCCTTCTAAAAAGTCCCTCCCCAGCTTCCCTGTGGGCCCCCTCCAGGTACTGGAAGGCCACTATAAGGTCTCCTTTCTCTTCTCCAGGCTGAACAAGCCCAACTCTCTCGGCCTGTCTTCACAGGAGAGGTGCTCTAGCCCTCTAATCATCTCTGTGGCCCTTCTCTGGACCCATTCCAACAGTTCAACTTCCTTCTTATGTTGGGGACTCCAGAACTGGACATAGTACTCGAGGTGATGTCTCATAAGAGCAGAGTAGAGGGGCAGAGTCACCTCCCTTGACCTGCTGGCCATGCTTCTTTTGATGCATCCCAGGATATGGTTGGCCTTCTGAGCTGCAAGCATGCATTTTCAGATCTGAAACTGGAAAATTATGACTCTTCCTCCTTGCCCAAAAATCTTCCTTGATAGGCTAAACATCTGAAAGTTCAAGTTTGGCCTATTTTGTTTTCCAAAATAAGGACTGGTTGACTGATTGAATTAGTGCTTGAGAGAGAGTGAATGAATCATCTTTTCAATAAAACCCCATTAACATCAACTGCTATAATTCAGAGTGTGGAATACAAGCTGGGACCTGTTCCTATTTGTCATTCTCAGTTTCTGAAGGTTAGTCACAAGGGGTCTTTTTGTCCCACCAAGGCCATTGACAAACCCCACTCTAGTACTGATAAACAGGTGAGAAATATGAAATGTAACAAGATAGTAGTGAGAAGTATTGGGATGGGCAAGATAGCCCAAACCAGTAAAAGACAGTGGGTTTGGTCATTTTAAGGTACTAGGTTTTTCAATAATGAGCAAGAGATGAGAGGCATGCTCCATGCCTGTGAGTGGGGTGGGACACCCCCAGTACCAGTGGTGGGATACACACATACTTGCGGTAATGTCTTAGATGTGTGAATGAATGGCAACTGCTTCTTGTAGAAGAGAAAATGGGTGTGCAAGGCTTGACCAAAATGCTGAATATCCTAGGCCAACAGAAATAGGTGCTGGCTATGAAATGTGCAGCAGGACAACAAGAAGATCAGAAAGCAGTGTGGCAGAGAAAATATCTAGATCCTTTAGTTTTCTTCTAGAGGTGTGGAAACCAGGGGAATGTGGAATAAAGATCAGTGGTATAAAAATACTGTCAGATGGTGGTGAAAACCTGGAATGAGAATAGTAAAACTCTCTTAATTTTTTTTATTTTTTTTTTTTATTATTTTTATTTTTTTGACAAGATCTGGTTTTCCAGGAAGGAATCAAGCCAACTGTCCAGGAAAAAGGTGAGATGTCTTAAAAATGCAATTAAGCAGCAGCGCATGTTGGTCAACAGGCATATTGGAGGCAGGAGGAGCAGGAGCCATGTCTTACACTTGCTAGTCTAGGGGGACACATTTCAGTCTAATGTTGCTTTCATTTTTTCCCTTAGGGTTTTTCTGTACTTGCTCACAGTCAGAAGAGTTATTATATAGTAGATGTGAGAACTGGAAAAGACCCATGAGGTCATTAAACTTTCTCCCAGCCAAGGCAGGACTGGTCTCAACAATATATCACTTTTTCTCTTTTGTTCAGTACTGTCTTGTGCTTCATGTGACTAACTTATCGTGTACCTTCACTGCATTTGGAAAAAGTGGTGTGTATTGGAACTGCTGCACTGCACTTTACTTCTGTAAATTTTGGCTTCTAAGATCATTTTCTTTTTAAAAAGGGATAAAATAAATTTTATGTCCCTGACTAGCTATTTGAGGGCTGAATGTTTTTCAAAATGAAAAGTTGAAATAACAGTCTTAATGACAGAGTGATACACAATGTGGGAGAAAGTTTATTTTGGTATGTAAAAGTGGGCCATAGAATTACAAGTTACAGGGATTAAAAGTGATTTTACCAAAAATGGTTTATCTTTGCCAGCAGATAATCTAAAATAGAGTTTTCTTTTAACTGTCACGTCAGTTAAATCTAAAGGGCATGTTTCTATCGTCTTTATGTTTATCCTGCCTCCTACCTTTCATGCAATTCTTCTTTCTCTCACTTTCTCTGATTTCTGCCTTCTCTTGGCTTCCAGGCTATATGCCTGCTTCATTCTCATCCTGCTTTGTTGATCAAACCTTGCAGTTATATCCTTAGTTCTTACTCCTCCTTATTCTTTTTGATCTACCAGGGGGTTTATGCAAAATCTATCAGCAAGTTTATCTATGTGCAAACAGTTACCAAACAGTATTTTTTAATTCTTCCTCAAGTTCTAATCCTCATATCCAGTCAGATTTATGTCTTTTCCTTTGTCTTTAAAATCACCTTCTGGTTCATGGAGTGAGTAAGAAAAATAAAAGAAGAAAAACCAGTAAGATCTTACTTTACACTTTTTAGAATATATAGTCTAGGAGCACAGTTTGAATGTATGCAAATCTTAAACTTCTGAAATATAAGAGGAAGATACTTGCTGGAGGAAGGTCTCAAAAAGACATTCCTATCTTGCCAAAGGAGCAGTAAAACGTTCAAGACAAAAAGGGATCTGAAGGTTATTTGGTATAGATTTGTCTATTTAATTTTCAGTGGACCATGTCAAGAATGAGACTGGCCAGATGCTAGAATCTGTAATCTCTTTCCTCTTTGTCTACGTAAGCTATTTATCCAGCTGTATTTAAGCAAGGTTTTTTCTGACACTTTCTTTATGAACATGCATCTTTGCTAAGTATTTCAGCTGCTAATACTTCCATTATGTCACCGACTACACTCATAGTCAGCTTACCTCCTAATTCAGAGCAAAATGACTGCCACAGACGATTCTTAAACAGAACAAATACATCATGCCATGGCTGCGTCTAGAAGGATCAGAGAGAGGAAAAGACAGAGAACTTAGTTTGGATCCCACCTCTTCTATCACATCTCTGCCTCCCACAGTTCAGAGAGAGAGGAACTGTCTCTTCATTAACCCCTTAACATTGTTTTCTTGGGGTTTAGATTCTGACTTTTTGTACAATATATCTCTTTTTAAAAAAATGGTTCTGACTAGTGATTAATTTTGGCGGCCAGCACTTGGTTTTGTTGTGGGAGATAAACTAGCAAATTTTTCATTGTCTTCAAAATGTTAGGAAAAGCCAGATTGGTGGAGGACTTAAACCTGAATGCTGGTCATTTCTGTAAGAACATTTTAGGTTATTTTAAGTAGCAACTTGTACAGAAAAAAAAAAAAGGATGTAGTACCAGGAGAAGAGTACTGCAATCTTGCTAGTGGACCTTAAATCTAAAGAAGAATAAGCCTTGTGAGGTTCCTATTACACTACCTTTCCTACAGAAGAGGAGGGGTGGAGAGAGACTGTGGAAAATTCAACTGATTGCTTGGTTGAAGTCTTACTCAGTGATTACTCAGTATGCTCTGGACCTCCTCAGATATCATAAGTGTTTTGCTTTTAAGTTATGGACTTTCCCATTCATGTTTCTCCTTCTGATCAGCTCTCACAGACCCTAGCCATGGTGGTGTGGCATGACAGGAAAGGGAGAAACTGGTGGTTCTCCTCCCACAACACATACAGCTGGGCACAGTTGAACTGGTTTCATCTGGAGTGACTGGCAAACTTTGGTGCCTGGGCCAGTGCCAGATCAGATCAGTGGAGCCATGCCTAAATGAAATCCTTCTAACTAAAGGGATGGGATAGAACAAGAAAGAACACCTCTGGTTATTAAAACATCTGCACAAGCAGGAGAAGGCCTAGCTGATGTTATACATCAAGTGGCAAGTCACAAGAATTTGTGTTTTAACTGCAGGAAAACTAAAATCATCCTGTTACAATAGTTGTTTTAACAACACTGATAGTACTTGCACTTAGATTTTTTGATGGTAGATTCCTTTTACTTTAAACTCTCCTCATGAATCTGCAGTTTTCGTGAACTGCCAAGCGTAGCAGTGGAACCAGCATCAGTGCTTTCTTTGAAGCTTATGGATAGGCGAAGAGTAGACAGAACCATTTTCTTTGGTTTTATCGGACCATACTTTCATTTGGCATCATTTACAGAAAGAGTCCTCAAAGTGTAGCTTGCAAAGGACTCCATGTGGATGATTACATTACATAGTGCATATTTTCTCTGCCTTTCCTCTCTTCTTTAAAAGGACAGCTAAAACTGAATTCAGTGCTTTCCTGGGGCTCCTTCTCAAGTGAATGCTCTACTACTTGCAGGAATGTTACGGGTTTCTGACCAGAGTAGTTAAAAAAGGTCTATCAGTGCTTCCACTGGCATCTTCTGAAAGCTAACAGCTGTCCCTCCTTAACTATCTGGCAAGCACCTGGTGCACAGCAATAAGAAATTATAATACTTGTATTCTTTTTTAAAAACATGACAAGGAGTCAATACAAAAACAAATCACAGTAATACATGATTATTCCAACCTTGGTTTGTGCACAGTCAGCATGCTGAGATATTCCAAGCCAAGAGGATTTTTCCTTGCTTTTAAAGAAAGATTTATTCATAAGGGTGAAGAGGGCAAATTCCCAACATTGCAGCCCTCAGCTGGCTTTTGTCAAGGGTTTCTAATGCACACACATGGTGAGGCTTGGCTAAAGCACAGGGGAAAAAAGTTATGAAGTAAATTCTATGGATTGATGTATACTCTTTGTAGTAATGTTAAGATTTGCCAAACTTCTCATGGATGAAGAATGTGAAAGCTTAGGAATATATGCAGGTCTGCATATACACACACAGATAAATAGCAGAGTCTTTGTTTTGCCACCATGACTTTACCCTTGTATTATCTTACTTTGCCATTAATTCCATTAAATGCAGTCAGTAACCCTTTCGACTACACAGCTGGAATAAAAATAAGAAAATCTGGCCTTCAGTCACCCTAGTACCAGAGAGCTCACTTCCCTCCCACTCCCACCTTATATGCAGGGTAAGACCCATGCTTATCTGATGAGGCATTCCATTGTTAAATATATGAAGCACCCAAGAGACCATACTCATTACAATGCTTAACAACCATTTTGGTTTATTTCTACTTCCTTTTTAAATTTTTTTTTCTACAAATTAATAAAGTGAACACACACTTCAGAGCTAGCTCTTTTGGGGGTTCACCCAGCCTATATAAGGGATAGAAAGAAAGTGATATCCCTCTTCTCAGGTGAGACACATACTGCTCCATAGCAGGTGGAAGGTTCTAGTCTGTGTTCCTGGGAATGTTGCATTTTCCATTCTGTATTTAAAAATTAATTCATAGCATTATAGCTTTTGTGTGCCAAAATCACTGTCTACAGCAGCCACAGCCTTGAGAGCAGGGGCTGGGATTTGTAACTCTTCTGGTGAAGTATCCAAACCACCACTTCCATTAGGCCTCTTGCATGACTCTTGCATACTTGGCTGTGCAGCAGTGGCTTCTTGTTGCTTGCCTACCTTCTTTTTAACAGAGCCCTTTTGCACATGTAAACTGTTTTATTTGGGGGTTTACTGAAAGTGTGAGAAAGGTTAATTCCTCTCAGAATGGTAAAGAAACTAAGACTTTGCATGTATGTTATCTAGCAAATAGTATGGAGAAAACTAAACATTTATAGAAACTTGCTGCCAACATTTAAGTCTCTTTTCTTCTTCCTGGCCAACAGAAGGAGCAAACTCCATGATTTGTAGCTCTTCTGAGCCCTTGGTTTCTTCCTGGCAAGAAGTCTCCAGCCCTTCATACGTGGGATGTCAAAATTCAGTTTTGCTTTCACCATTGAAAAGAGATTAGCAGTCTTGGCTTCTACACTAACATATGCAGATATTGTTGGTAGGAAGGATAATTTATCACTTTCTTGAATTTAGGAATTTATATTCTGTCTAAGTACATCTTTAAATAAACAAGTGACTTTTGGGGATCTTGCCTTTTTTACCCTGGTGCTCTATCACATGGTGCATGGATTATGATTTTAATGCCTCTCACTCTTTGTGAGGAAGAATGAGATTTTAATTAATGTAATGGAAAACAATTTTAAAAACACATATCATATAAATCTTCTTTTTATCTACCACTTAAAATTAATTTAATTCTTATTGTTTTGAAAACACATAATTTATATGGCAATAAATAGTCTAATGTGTTGCATTTTAAGAACAAGTATTTTCTCACTGGCAAAGACCTCAAAAGACTATTTTAACATTGACAAGGATATACCTCTGCTGATTTCCACTGGGATAAATTTTATTTTCTTCCTAAAACATGGTATAGTGCTGTGTTTTGGTTTTAGGATGAGAATAATGTTAAAAACATACCAAGATTTTTCTCCTTCTGAGGTTACCCTGTTTGTAATCCTGTGTTACCCTTTTTGTAACACCCCTCCTCCTAGGCTTTTGCAGAGGTGGATGGAGCTTGCATGTATGTTTTATAGAAGCTCCTTCTCTCTTTAGGTGAAGTAAACCAATACTATTTTTAATGGACTAGAAAAGCAGAAGTCTTTAGCCTAACAGAAGAGAAATTCCACCTCCAATAGAATAAACAAAACTTTCACTGACTTCAAAGTCTTGCTGTTTGACACCATAGTGATACGTCTATATAGCAGTACATACACCTAAATGTCAGTATTTGATAGGAGAGTTTCCCAGAAAGTACCATTACGTGGGGCTCTGTGAAGCTGTTATTAGCATCCACAGGCACTAAGATATGAACTCAGGACAAGAACGGAAAAAAAAGTTATCTCTTACAAGCATCATGGGCAAAATTGTGGAATCTGAAGATGATCCAATGACATCATCATTCACAGTCCGTGAGTGGCAGGCTATCAAGATGACACAAATAGACATGATTTCTGAGGGCAAGAAGGTAACCTGGACAGGGGAATTATCTGCATCAAAAGCTGTATTGACTACCATAAACCTCTGGGTAAAGCCAGAGGAAAAAGTGGCATAGAAGTAAAAAGAAATTAAAATACCTTATATGGATGAATAAAAATCTGATAGGAGCAAGCAAAATGAAAATTTATGGAAACTTCAATAGAACCTGTGTAAAGAGCATCTATTTATTTTTTTTTTTATTAAAAACATTGGTCTTAGGAAGAAATTTTATACTTTGGAAAAAAGAGAAGCAAAACAAGTGAGAAATTTGATGCTGCTTTCAACAGCACAGCACCTTCCGCTGCTGTGCATCATCCAGCCAGGCTGTGCCAGAGTCTGGGTACCTATGGCAAGTGCCTTAACCATAAATTGAGTTTTCAAAGGTGCTAGATAATGTCCCAGCAATGAAACAGATGACTCTTGAGTTGAGATACAGTTTGAAAGGCATTGTATCCAGACCTTTTGTTGAAGCTTTGTCATACAACCCTCAAGGCTACTTTGGTATGAATATGTCGTAATATGGCAATGGAGGGAAGTGAAATAGACTCCAGTGATGTAAACATAGCAACATCATCATGAGGTCCAGATGCAGGGCCAGTGGCCTTGTTCAGGAAGGAAATCACAGTATTCTGGGATGGTCAAAGATATCTTGTGGGTTTGACCCACTAAGCTATGTTGTTTCCAGATATTACATTTTACTATAGAACTCTGGGTGACTGCACTGGGGTTAGAATGGATAAAATAGCTACACTCGCTAAAAAACAGTGTGTTTATGTTTGCTTATGGATGTACTCAAAATAATCAAACAGATATGTAAAAGAGGAATATTTTCCACTACCTGTGAGGGGAAAAATCCTTCAGGAGATGCCTAATGCCAAATATTTTTTCCATGTCTGATGTATCAGCAGGATTCTGGCATTGCCCATAGGAAAAAAAGACCACATGTCTGTGCACATTCAACACACCCATAGGGAGACATTGTTTTTTTGCAGGCTGCCATCTCAGTTATGTTTGGCACTTTTATTTTTCACTAGGAAATAGAAAATGTTGGTGGTATACAGCATACCAAACGGAAATTACACTTTCTACTGGGGAAGAATGAAGAAGATGACAACTAGAATGCAGCTATCATAGAATTATAGAATCGTAGGTGTTGAAAGGGACCTCCAGAGATCATAGGGTCCAACCCCCCTGCCAAAGCAGGCTCCCTAACTCATATTGCACAGATAGGCATCCAGACGGGTCTTGAATATCTCCAGAGAAGGAGACTCCACAACCCCCCTGGGCAGCCTGTCCCAGGGCTCTGTCACCCTCACTGGGAAAAAGTTCTTCCACATGTTGGTGCGGAACTTCCTGTGCTCCAACTTGCAGCCATTGCCCCTTGTCCTGTCTCCACAGACCACTGAAACGGGGCTGGCCAATTCCCCTGCATCCCCTGCTTAAGATATTTATAAACATTAATTAGGTCCCCCCTTAGTCTTCTCAAGACTGAACAGTCCCAGCTCACTGAGCCTTTCCTCACAGGGGAGATGTTCCAGGTCCTTAATCATCTTCGTAGCCCTTCTTTGGACTCTCTCCAGGAGATCCCTGTCTTTTTTATACCAGGGAGCCCAGAACTGGACACAATACCCCGGGTGGGGCCTGATCAGAGCAGAGTAGAGGGGGAGGATCACCTCCTTTGACCTGCTGGCTACACTCCTGATGCACCCCAGGATCCCATTGGCTCTCTTAGCCACCAGGGCACACTGCTGGCTCATGGCCAACTTGTCATCCACCAGGACCCCCAGGTTCTTCTCCACTGAGCTCTTCTCCAGCAGGTCATCCCCCAGCCTGTACTGATAGAAACGGTTATTCCTTCCCAGGTGCAAGACTCTACACTTGCTTTTATTGAACCTCATTAGGTTTCTCCCTGCCCAGTTCTCCAGCCTGTTCAGGTCTCGCTGGATGGCAGCGCAGTGTTCCTGCGTGTCAGCCATTCCTCCCAGCTTTGTATCATCAGCGTACTTGCTGAGGGTGGATGCTATTCCCTTATCAAGGTCATTGATGAAGATAATAAACAGGACTGGACCCAACACCGAGCCCTGGGGAACACCACTATGAGAAGAGATGGAGATTTTGAGAAAAGATAAAAAAGTAAAACTACAAATTCTGTGTAATGATAATAGCAAACATGGGGAGAAGTATATATGGCAGGATCTGCAGGTAGACTGCAGTAAGTATGAAGAATTTATCAAAATATCTTATTCAGCAAACAAGAAAGAGATATAAAGACAGTGAAGAATGATACAGAAAAAAAATTGGGCCAAAATTAGATCCAGCTTAAAACAGCAAACTCAAGGTTCTAGAGTCCCTAAACAGACACAGGGATGTTAAAAGTTTAGAGAAGACAAAATGGTACTCAATTAATGAAAATACTCCACCTCCTATATCGATATTAGCGCATCCCTCTCTGTACTCTGTTCTACATCCTAATACAACAGTATGATCAACTGTAGGCTCATCTGCCATAGCTGCTAATAAAAATGAATTTCAATACAGAGGAGACTTTGGATATGATCTGGGTGGAAAAATCTTCCATCATTATGCAAAGTCCTTACTAGTTGAAACTACCATCATCTCACTGTTGCCAATGTCTACAAAATACTGCAAAACAGAACTCTAAGGTTATAGCTGCCCATGTATGGGCTGGAAATTGAGCAAGACTTCAGAGAGTTTAGGGCTTACAAACATACTTTCAAATTTTTTGCACAAAAAATAAATGCCGTGGAACCAGTCAAATGCTAGATTTCACAGACAAAATCAAACAAACCCTTCTTGCCTCTGATGAAAAGGGTATTCAAAATGATGGAGCTAGAGCTCAGGATGAAATCCCACAGAAAGTTAAAAAAGCTGTAAGCACTGCGAAGTTGAGAAAATATTCTCAATCTCTATTATCAAGTAAGGACAAATCTTTTTGTTATTTTCCATTACATATTTTCAAGATGTTGCTGTAAAGGCCTGGCATAGCCTAAGGAATGCAACTACTACAGTGGTCCCCAGTCAAACATAACAGGCAATATTAAAGACACAGGAAAAATTACCTGGTTAACCATTTTCAGGTTATTGTTAGTAATGTGGAAGAGAAGAGAAGGGAATGGAAAGGTAAAAGAATGTAAAATTCATGCCTCGTGTAAAGTCACTGGGGACTTGAGAATAAGACGCTCAGACAAATCAAAAAACTTGGTGTAACTGGGCTCTCAGGCAAAGTGATTTCATGGGGAGGAAGCTGTCTGTCTTTCTCCTAGGTTGTAAATGACTGGATGCCACATTGTCTACCTGTGGATATACAGGGTTATCACCCTGTGGACATATACCCTCTTGGCATGGCAGGCATTTTTCTCAAAAAATAAAGAAAAATATATCTTTTACAGGAGATGTTCTCAGACTAACAGTAACCTCTGCACAATAACAAAGGCACTCCAAACCATTGTACTACTATAACATGGGGACTTGCTGCCTCCTGACAATATTTCCCTCTATTGAAGTCACAGTTTAGAGCACCTCATACTATGTCTGAACTGTGGACTCTACAACCGATTGCAAATTCCCACATATGAGTACACACACTCCAACTACATCTACTCTCCACATTGTGGAAGAGTTATGTACACATCAACTTCTCCATGTCCTGTTTCTGTAGATGAAAATTCAAGGTGGGAAGGTCTGATGGAAACCATGATTAGAAAACTTGTAGACTAGGATGAGGCATCAGTGGGAATGTTTAGTGGTCAGTTCTGTTTCAGTCTCAGATCCAGATAAAAGAGCAACAAAGATAAAATGAAAAAGAATATATTGGATTGATAAGCCTTAGCATTGTCTTTCCAAAAACTGTAGTCCAGTTCACAATTCAAGAGAAAGATGAGATAGAAGCAAGATAGGAAGAGGAAAAAAAGAAAAAAATCCAGTCCATCCAGTAGTAAGAAATTAGGCAAAAGTATGGGGGTTTTTGTTGTAGTCCAACCAGTCCTAGGCTCAGATCAGGGAGACAGGAGCAACAACAATGAATATCGTTGTTCAGCTATTGCCATTTGACATAATCTGAATACAATGGCTGACAACAGCTTGGGCTGCATTTATTCATAATTATGCATAATATAAATCCCAAATTTCAGTGAACTTCTACATCAGAAACTGGTGTAATGAAAAACATACAACGTAATTAAACAAAGGAGAATAATGGAGAAAATATATAGTGGCATTCTGAAAGAACCTGCTCTTCCTTCTAGTGCCCGTAATTTGTGAGATTGTGTCTTCTTGCCTGAATCTCTAAACATGTATAAAATAACACTGTGTCATGATGAATTATAAGAAAAGAGGGGGTTTTGTGTCCAGCTTGTGAATGATGAACCAGAGGGGACCAAGGATTTTCAGTTCAAATAGCATTTAAAGTGCCAGTTCTTACTATTTTATAACTGCCTTATCTTTCTCCCTCTTTTCTCCCTTGCATGCACAATGTAGCTTCTTTTTTTCATTTAAATACATATTTCTGGCTTTTTGTTTTGAAATGTTGCTTTTACAGCTTTGATAGTAGTTTAGAAGGAAGAAGAATTGCTCAGATTCTGAAGAATTACTCATTTGCTGACTGCAGCATGTTTCTTCTCATAGAAGAGTTGTCCCAATTGACTATGGTACCTCTTTGATTTTTGCGTGGGTACCTCCTGTGGTAACAGTTCAGATTTTTCTTGGTCAAAGGCACGTAAGAGAATATCCCCTGACTACTAAGTCTGACGAAGAGTTCCGGGTCTCAATACCAAAAGATAGGTTCCTACCCATATAGGAGGATACACTAAAGGCATTTTTCAAGTATATAATAGAACTCAGGTGTGAAGCCTATGCACTTCAAATAAATATATTCAAACTGAATTTTAATTCAGTTTTGATACAGCCTTTATTATTTCTCTGAACAATTTTCTTCTTCAGGTTATAAATCAACAAAAGAAACAACAAAAGAGGACTCAGAACATTAAGTGTAAATACTGGTATTTTTACTTATTAAATGCATAGATGTAACAAAACAGATCAAAATGATGTACATTTCTTTATAGTTACATAGCATTAGAAGCTGAAACAGGGATACAAATTTGTATCTCAGGTATAACGTGGGTATAGCATCATATGACAATATGAAAGAAATGTTATATTGTTCACTGCAAGACGTGCATTACACAACAAGCTCTCTTCTCTGAAAAACCAGATACACCCCACGCACACAATTATCAAAAAAATCTAAACAAGAAATGATGAAAATATATAATGAGAGGGGGGTAATTACATTCCACTGTATACACTTAACTTTTTTTTTTTTGGCATGGGTTCAGATATAAAACATAGAAATGTCATAATTTTCCAATACTCAGCATCCTCAATCTTCAGAAAAAACTTTCCTCCTTGCACATGGAAAAAAGGAACTGTAGATAGGTTGCTTCTTAAATGAACCCTGCCTTTAAGCACCGTTTCAATTACGTAAAAGCACCCTATGCGAAAAAGACATTTAACTTCACAGACCTTTTAGATTCCAATATTACCATTCACTCTTAAGAAACAGATTTATTACTTTAAATATTGTATCTGAGATAGATACTTCCTATCTTACATGACGATGTATTGAAGCTGTAGTGAGTCTGTAGCATGATGAACAGCCCAATAACTTGAATAATGATTACTGTCATGAGCTAAACATATAACCTGAGGGATATTCCCTCTTTCCCTCTTTTCTCCCGCTGGCCAAAAAACTCTCAAGTATAATTTATATGGATTGTCTGTATAAGGGATTTTAAAAGAATTTACAACATGAT
This sequence comes from Hypotaenidia okinawae, assembly GCA_027925045.1. NCBI lineage: Eukaryota > Metazoa > Chordata > Aves > Gruiformes > Rallidae > Hypotaenidia > Hypotaenidia okinawae. The sequence continues at coordinate 130,588,406 of BSDF01000002.1, read as the reverse complement.
TGCCAAGTGATAAGGTGCCAAAAGTCAGAGAAATTATAAAGTCTTTTTTCCAATCTGAATTATTTTTTTTTTTGGCAACAGACAAGGAACTAATGCTGAATTGCAACCATTTCAGTCTGGTTTTACCACACTTCACACTCAGAGGAGCTCAAGGGCGTGGGATAACTATCAAAAGTTTATGTATGTTGCATTTACTTGTGTGAATTTAAAAATGCATTGCCTTGTATGAGCAAAAGTTTCTTCTCTAACAGAAAAAAACTACTATTCTCAGGGAAACTCAGTAAAGGATGGTTAAGCAGCAACAAAGTCTTAAAATTTGTCATTTGTAATGATTTTTGGCTCCTTTCTTGAATTAAGTAGATGGGCTGTTGTTCATCTGTTGAATTAACCAGACGGATTGTTTTTACCTTTTTTCTTGATTTTAAATCTATTTTGTATTGAAAGAAAGCAGTTTGAGAAGTTTGTGGTTATTTCAGGTTACTAGTGAATGAAGTTTTATGTTTTCCTTATGAATCCAAAGGGGTAGGTTTGTGCACTTCGAGCCCAACATTATGATCTGTCAACCAGAGTATAAAAATTTTCTATTTTGCACAGTTTTAAAAAGCACCATACAAATGCTACATGCTTGTATTCTATGAGATCATCTCATTCTAGGTGAGGAAAGAGTTTTGTCTTGAAAATCTAGGAATAATGGGCAAATTTCAACAACATTTTTGGCCTTTAAAATTCTTATGAGGGATAGTTAGACTTCAGTATCTGAGTAATGAGGCTTCTCTTCTCCTGATTTTCAATAACTATGTCTGATTTAACACCTCTAACAATTCAACTGACATCTGAATATCTCAGTTTTACCTCATACTCATAAAACTTTGTATGAGAAGTAGCTGATAGACAATAAAACCGCTACGAAGTTCTGTACTTAGAAATCACATAAAACTAAGAAATGGTGGACTTATGCAAAGGACCTATTTCTTAAGTAAATCACATGTCTTTAAAATCAAGGCAAAAAATTCCAACAAAACAAACTTAATTTGCATGTGCTTGTTTTTAAAAAGATCCTAAAATCAAACCAATATACTGGCATTCTCAACCACACGAGGGCATCCATTCTCGCAACCTGATCCTTGGACATCAAATATAAACAGATATATTGACCTACCTATCTATCCATCCACCTATAGATATGGATATCAATACAGATATATTTCTGTGAGGTCCCAGCTGTGGTATAGAACACATTTGTTCCAGGAGGTTTCCTCTTCCAGAGTTACATGTTATTTCCCAAGGTTGGTAGGGGATAGCACAGAAAGTCTAATTTTGCTGTCTGTAAAGTTCTCATGGAATCCAACTTTACTTTCTCACTCCTGCAAAAGCTATGTTACACCTCCCATGGTTTTCACCGAGGTCTGACCCAACTCTTCTCAAATTCAGCGGGGAACAAACTGATCTCAGAAAGGAGGAACACACGGTTTCCCAAGGATAAGTGTGCAAGGTCAAGTCTAGATTTTCTGAAGTCATTTGTTACCCCAGAGAGAGGGTTTGGGATCACTGGAACTCGCTCAGCATCAATCTGAAGTCATGACTGTTAGAGGTCTTACTCTCCCCATACTTGTTCCACAGACCCTTCACTGTTGTGATGAGGGGAGCCTGTTGTTTATTTTGGAATACATTTTCCCCTCTGATGCACATAAAACTCTCATTAGAGCCTGAAACAACCATAAAAAGGAAATTTGAAAGCAAATCTGGCCTAGTGGTAGTAAATGATATGCTTAGCTGAAAATGATCTCACAAACACTGGAGCATATATGGTAATATTGGAAGTAAAACTCATCTTCTAAAAAATAATGTAGAACTTCAGCACCAGAACATAGAGGTTAGCACCACAAGGTATCAATTGCTACTCGTCATATTAAATGTTAAAATGAGGCAAGAAAAACCACAAATAGATATTATAAACAGCTGCACTCAATAATTAATATCAACTACTTTGTTTTTAATCTTGTGCCTTCATGGTATTTTAACCAAAAATATTTTTAGCCTCATTTTAGTGAGTGTATACTTCATAATTTTATATTTAGAACAGAACAAAAGTCTGAGCTAACTTCCCTGTCTTTAAAGGCACACCACTCTGATCAGAAGGAATCAGTTCATGTCTTCAAGGCTAGCAGAACAGCATCTGGGGGGCAGTTCACCTCAGCATAACCTTGAACTCATCAGGAGTTTTCATCAGCATGTATCAGAGCAAATATACTGCCAAAGACATCTGAAATCTTCCGCACATTTCAGTCCTTTTGTTCTAGCAGCACTTGGTGTCAGGTAATCAATCAGGCAGCACTGACTCTGGCAATCAAAGTAGAGCTTTACTGGCGTTGTCATTACCCAACCCAAGAGACAAAGAAGATGATAGAAATTGGGGTGATTCAAATAGGTAATACAGAAAGGCATTCAGTAAATAAAATGGAAGGGCAAATCTCACGTGGTAATCAAATATCTGATGAGCTGTAATCCTCTCAGTTCAATGAAAAACATTCAGCTAATGCTTGAGTGCTTGTGGCTGGTTTTATCAGGAGCTGCTCGTATGAAATAGCTTATGCCGAGATCATTTTTGCTGCTGTCAATTACAGTGTGATTACAATAGTTAATCCCTAGCACCATTATGGGATGTTGTAAAAAAAACCCTGCATATTTGTTTTTTTGTTAAAAACAAAGTTTTCTGTGTCTACAGAAAACAAAATATTCCACAAAATCAAGGTATTTGTAGCAACTTAAAAAGTAACTGATACAATAACATTTATACCCGTTATAATAATTTCAGCTGAACTACAGAATTATAAATTAATTTACAATACCTAGTCCTGTTTGGAAAGTGTGTCATACAACATAGAAGTTGCAAGTTCCAAAGTGCATAGTCATTTATTATTAGACCTGCTGTTATAGGCTCCATGGCTTAACCTGAACTTTTGCTTGTACTCTGCTTCCTACTTGTATTAAAAAATAATAAAACACTGAAAATAGCGAGATGTGCTGTTTTAACTGTGCTCTTTTTTCTTCTAGATAAGATTTCTTGTGCGGAACAAAAATGTATGTTTCCCATTAATCTTTGTCATAAGCTGGGATGGTTAACACGTGCTGACCCACCTGATAGTTGTATCTCATTGAATTTTTTCAATGTGTACATAGATAATGCAAAGAGGTTGTGTTTCACTCTCAAAACAGGACTGGATTTTACTCAGCCAAAGTGTTTGACCAATTGAGCACTGTGCAAGTTCAAGGCCATCCAAAACCAAAAGGAAAACCATTTATCTTGCAGTTTTTAGAGTAAAAGTTAGTATTAGAAGTGTTGTTCTTCTGAAACATGGACACATTTTAAGACAATATATTTATCTTGCTATTATCCTTTCAGATACAGAAGTGTCACTAACTAGAAATGTCTGAAAAGCCACAGATCAGTTGCAGATACGCTCTGAGAGATCAGATAATGGATAGATAGAGGGTGGCTGTTACATTTCATATGCTGTGGAGCCCATTCCCACCACACAGCAATATTGCTGGAGAAAAAAAATAACTAATGTGAAGAATTCAGACTCTGGCCTTTTTATGTCACCAGTGTGATACTTCACATTCTGGTAGTGGACTGTCTCAAACACCCTCGAAAGGACTGAATTAATGATTTAAAGGCGCATATATATATACCACTGGTGACATTATCCTCTTTTGTTCTGCCTGCTCTACTCAGTAATGTTTTTCAAAGTTCATAAATTCCAGAGGTCTAAATGTAGCAGTGCAAGCAAACTAAACACGTATATTTAAAGGGGAGTACACTCTGCACTGTAATATAAAGCCAAAACTCAAGGCTATTTCAATGACATAGTAGTTGTGGCAGTCATTCAATTTCCTCCTTTTTATAATCTGTTTTTCAAGAAAACTACTTGTATAACATTCTAGCTTAAAGTGTAGGTCCTCTTTATAAATGTTCTAGTAAGCACCCATAAGGTGTTCAGGTTTTGGCAGGAAAGGTATGAATAAACAGATTTGCTTTTATTAATTCATACAGATATTTTTGGTAAATAGCATGATATATTTTAAAGGACACAGACATCTGCTTTAGAAATTTGAAATATTTGTCACAAATTTGTATGAAGTTTTAAAGGTGCTGATGTCTTTGATTTAGAAATCTTCCTAATCTACTTTTACATCTGATCTCTCCTTGAAAGTTTCACCTGGCTGAGTTTCAGTCAGGGATACGGCACATAAACTGGCAAACTTATAGTGTAACAGCCAGTATGGATGTAATTTATTGGCACATGCTGCTTTGTAGCAATGTATTTCTTTACTTGTACTGTAAGTACTGTGTTCAGCTCTGGGGCCTCTAACATAAGAACGACAGGGAGCTGAGGAATCCAGAGGAGGGCCACAAGGATGATCAGAGGGCTAGAGCACCTCTCCTATGAAGACAGGCTGAGAGAGTTGTGGTTGTTTAGTCTGGAGAAGAGCAGGCACTGAGGAGACCTTATAACAGCCTTCCAGTACCTAAAGGGGCCTACAGGAAACCTGGAGAGGGGCTGTTTGTCAAGGAGTGTAGTGATAGGACAAGGGGAAATGGCTTTATGCTGAAAAAGGGTATATTTAGGTTAGATAATAGGAAAAAAATTTTTACTGTGAGGGTGGTGAGACACTGGCACGGGTTTCCCAGAGAAGCTGTGGCTGCCCACTCCCTGGCAGTGTTCAAGGTCAGGCTGGATGGGACTTTGGACAATCTGGTCTAGTGGGGGTGTCTCTAACCATGTCAGTGGGGTTGGAACTAGATGGTCTTTGAGGTTCCTTCCAACCCAAACCGTGATTCTGTATCTTCCTGTACAAGAATAAATACAATGCTGCAAAGAACAACTATACCATTCAGTATACTATTCAGTAACATGGGAAGGTAGAGTTAGGCTGTGTTATTATACTGGTATATTTTAAAGCAATGTAGCTTTCTATCTAGTTAAGGCTTTCGGCACAGGAGTTAACAGCTACTGAATCTTGGCCAGTGTGGTTTATCACTCTCTAATTTTCCTGCCTGTACACAGGCTTCATCGATGATAGCAGCAGCCGTGTGCTGAACTCTTGGAACGCCATAAATAAATTGATATTGTGCATGAGGTAGGTAATATCCTGCAGTTTCTCTTGCACATATGTTTTCCTCTGCTTAAAGTCCCATTGACATTGCAGGTGAAAGCGTAGGAGACACCATGGGGAGTGAGGACACTGTTGTTTTACACATCACAATCCAATTTTAAAGCACAGGATAAAACAATGACCCTTCTCTTTCTGGATCTGTTATTTTTAAAAGGAAGACACATTCTATCTTTTAACTTGCTTTTGTTAGAACCTAATCTTCAGAAAACGACACTTGCTAGGGGTGAAAATTAGTTTGCTCTCTTTAAGAAATGCTAATCTAAAAGGGTTAATGTGAGTCTTAAATCCCAAAACATTAAAAACAAAATAATACTATGCTTTACAAGCTAATTATACAAAAGCATACAAAAAGAAAACATCAGAGTATTATTACAATATCTCTCTATATATAATATGTGCAAAATTCAATATACAAGCTTCTTGTTACTCATCCATGTGTTTCCTTTAAAAATAATGTAAACCTTAACTTATTTAAACCAGTACAAGTAGTTTGATGTTACTCCTGGGAAACAAAGATTGTCAGTACAAGAACCTCCATAACTTGGAGGACAAGCTGAACATGGGACTCCTACTTTATATGGTGCTTCTCCAATCCAATTTCCCCTGAAAGTAAAGAAGGAAAAAGAATGCTTAGTAATTTCGTAGAGGAAGAAAATAAAATGAAATCATTAACCATACTTGTTTTAACTTTAATCAAAGTTAATGTCTTCAGGGTTATTCTATATATGCCGTTATTGAAAACATACACTAATATATTTCTGTAGGTTATTAACAAACATTGATCTACTGATTCCAAACAGCCAGAAGGAGAATGACCAAGTCACCCATTGCCAGTGGTCCATTCCATATCCTATTGTCTCCATGGTGAAGTCCCTGTCTTCCTGCTTTTGCCAAGTGATTTTTGATTCTCCAAGCCTGGGACAGAGTATTCTTTTTACCAGTGGGATATATTTATGAGAAATTAGCAACAGAAGCATTGGTAAGCTTTTCCTGGAGCACTTTTTTGTCTGGAAGTTATCTTAAGAGCTTGCTTTTGGAAGGTGGAAAAACAAAGCGAAATCTTATTGTTAAGTTGCAATACACATTGTGGAGCTCTGAGGCTGAACTTGTGGTTAGAAAAAAGGGAAGATGAAAACTACTCACAATAGTAATGTATTAAAAAAAATGGTATTTGGGCATTTGTTGAGGTCTCATAGATGTTAATGGGATGAGGAGAAGGGGTCCCATCTGGTAAATAGAGCTGTGTAATGGCGAGGCAGAGGGGGGTGGAGGTTGGGCGTGGGGGGAAGTACAACTCTGGGTAGTGATTATGTGAAAAGAGGTAACTGTAGGATCTAAGAGCTTCTGAAAAATGTATCCAGACTGTGAGGAGCATATATAAACCCCAGGCTTATTAGAGATTTATGTAACACTTGTGATGTAGGTAGAAATTAAGTTAAAATTAGATTTCTTTTAATTTAAATGTTATGTCTCGGTGAGCAGAGAATTTTCCTCTAGTTTGCATGTGACGTGGTATAACAGTGAGTAATGCAATTATTTATGAAAGATTTTCTCATCTTCCCACCTCCCAGCCAGTAACTTTGGATCAAAAGTCCTGGTCTGGGTTGTGCCTTGGAAGAAACTAGGAATCTCTCAAATAATTTGCTCATTCCTACTTCTCTTCCAAATGGGTACAGCAGGTTTAGTGCTCAGGAAATATATTTAGTCTGATAACAGATATGTAAATCCAGGAAGATTTTGCTGAAAGCTGATTTCTTCTTCATTTTCATTTTCTATGCAATGAATGGCTGATTTGTGTGAATTCGTTAAAATAAGGAGGTGTAGGTCCTTTCTAAAATTTATTATTATTCTCAACTTTTTTTCCTATTGATTTCAGAAGCATACACATTTTTCAACATTACAGCATGGCATTGGTGAAAATTATTGGCATTCTAAATCCTAAATCTTTCCCAAATTCTAATCACAATATCTTGACTCAGGCTATAATATTCACTCCCTTTTTCAGAAAAGGAGTTTCTGATGTGCTGGTTACGCAGAAGGACACAGCCTTTATTGACTTCTGCATGTGTGCCAAATGACTCTAAACCCAATGTTCTTGACTCAATTAATTATTGGGAATATAAACCTAAAGCCAGGTAAGACAACTCAATACCCTTTTTCTGACTGTGCAAGATGTAGATGTGAAAATCCCAATTCCACCAGCTATGAATGAAAGAGGTACTCAAAATTTCATCCATAAACTCATAACTCCAGGCTTTGGTTTGTCATTTGACAAACAGTAGAATTTTTAGACTGAGAAAATAAAAAATGTCATAATTAATTGTTAACAGATACACAAACAATATATCAGTTTTCAATAATGCCTAATGTATATAATTCTTTTTCTATATAAGAACATAAGATGTATTCTAGGAAGATTTTAATTTTTAGTATTTTTATTTTTAACTGGAGACATATGAAAAAAAATATTTGGGTTTCTCTTACAAACTTTGATTTCACCTTGTCCATGTTGTGGAGCTAAGCCAGATACAATTTCTGCTGCCTGATTTTTCCTCCTGCACATTCATTTCTTACCACACTTTTCTAGTCTTTATTAAAGACAAAAGGCAAAGAAAACTCCTTGATTTCCAAAAGTTAGTGGGTTCGTTTCTTCCAAGTCTTTTTTCTTACTAAATCCTATCTTTTCTTAAATTGCAAAATCTGTAAAAATTCTTTTACTCACGTAACAAGTAGAATAATGACATATTCTTGCATATTCTTTACCACAAATGGACCTGTGCCACTGAGAGTTTATGGAAAACATGCTCAATTACTTATACTTAGATTCCTATACAGAACTATGGCTTTGCCTAATATTATACAGTCAGAGAAACCAGACGTTTACACTGTCCATGCTGTGTTTGAAGTACTGATCCAAACAAGACCTCAAATCGAAGCTCTCCCATAGCCACACTATATTGGTTCATTCTGCGCCCAGATGTAAGCTTGGGGTAATGCCTAGGAAACAGAAACACTGGGAGAAAATTCGTTTCTTCATTTCAACCCAAGACAGGTCTCTGCACAGCTGGGTGACACTGGGCCACCTATGGCAGTCTGTAACCTTCACTTCGAGGACCTTAAGGAAGGCAAGATGAGATTTGTAGACACTGAGCTTAGGCAGATGGACTTTGTAGGAAACCTATGCTGTGGATACCCTTATGCATCAAGGTCATAAGCAAAGGTATATTGTGGGCAGCAACATGTCTTCACAGTAAATCAAGGGTCTGATCTATGGTGGAATGGCTTACCTGAGGAAGTCTAGCTCACCGTAAATATTTGTAACAGAGTGAAGAAATAAGGAACTGAAAGTGAAATGCAGTCAGCACAAAGGAGGAAGACAATAATAACAGCAAAAATTACAGAAAACATTTTTGTTCCATGCACATCATGTTGTCTTCCTTATATCCCAAAGTCATGCATTTTCTGTACACTCAGATGTAAAGGTAGAATAAAGGAGCAGCCCCCAGAAAAAAGCACAAATAGAGGTCAAGCTGCAGAAAAAAAGGAGTAAGCAATCCTATGCGAGGACCAAAACATGCATGAAGTATAAAAATAAACAATATTAAAAGAAAGCAACTCACTTTGGGGCATAGTTGCATACCAAGTAAACAGCTCGCCGCCAAACAGATCCCCAGACGTTCATATTGTGGCATGTGTGGATTGCGCAGCCTATACGATTGGAAGTGGCCCAAACCATCTGAATAAATATTTGTTATTGGTGAAGTCCAAATTGAAAAGATATATATATATATATATATATACATTTATTTGAGAGAGAGCTATAAATACATCACAGAGAAGTCCAACTTTGGACGGTAGATTTTGAATAGAAGAATTTAATTTATATAACCTGTGTGTAATGGGTGCACATGGGTCCATAACATCGCATGGGGCACCTAGGGTTGCAATCCTGAGGGTAAGGGAAAGCATAATCCTTCACCTCATCATACCATGGCTTTACCAGCTGGAGAATAGATCGATACCTGGGTTTGTTTAAAAGACAGAGAGAAAAACATGTCATTTTGGATTTAGGTATTTTGTAACTTTTTGTTGCTCTGATGCAAATCGCCTAAATATATTTTTCTCCATGCATCACTAGGGGCACAGAATTCAGCAATATAAGCCAAATGTAATATAGTTGGATATCAATTACTGCTAGAAAACTGCATGACATTTGCATTAGTGTAAGATCTGGAATCTCAAAGACTGTTTGAAGGTTGACAAATTTTGTAGGGTACCTGCCTACCTTCCAGTTCTCACAGACAGGTTCTGGCCCAAGAATCTCAGTAAGTAAGAAGGTCCATGGTCCCAAATGCATGTAGCAGCCCAAGCCTCTGCGGATTTGGCAAGAGTTTCATCCCAAACCTGACAAAATAAAATATCCTTAGCAGCAGAACACGGAAAAAAATAAAAAGTAGTGATCACAATGAAAGAATACAAGAAACAAGTATCTTAAGTCACAAATACACTATCATATAACACAGTCTATCTGAGAAATCTCATCCACTTGGAGAAGGGGAAGAGTATCTCCAGTCATAGGCTTGCCAAACTGTTGAAAAGGGCTTTAACCTAAAATACCCAGGAGAAGGGGAACATCAATCCTTCCCACTCTGGGGGAATCCCTGACAGAATTAAAACTGGCCAATGACATCAAGGGCAACAAGATACATTTCTGTAGGTACATCAGCAATAAAAAGAAGATTAGGGAAAGTGTGGGCATTCTCTGGAAGGAAACAGGAGACCTGGTTACTTAGACTATGGACAAGGCTGAGGTACTTGATAACTTTTTTGCATCACTTTTCACCAGCAAGTGCACTAGCCACACCACACAAATCTCAGAAGGCAAATGCAGAGACTAGGAGAAAGAAGAACTGCCCATTTTATGAGAAGATCAGGTTCAAGGAATCTGAAGGTGCACAGATCCATGGGACCTGATGAGATGCGTCTGAGGGTCCTGAGGGAACTACTGCATGAAGATGTTAACACACTATCCATCATATTTGAAAAGTCACTGACTGGAAAAGGGGAATCATAGTCCCCATTTCAAAAAAGGTAAAAATGGAACACCCAGGGAACTACAGGCCTCTCAGTCTCATCTCTGTACTAAGCAAGATCATGGAGCAGATCCTCCTGGAATCTATGCTCAGGCGCATGGAAAATAAGGAGGCCATTGGTGACAGACAACATGGCTTACTAAGGGAAAATTGTGCCCAAAAAATCTGGTGGCCTTCTATGATGGGGTTACAGCATTGGTGGATAAGGAAAGAGCAACAGACGTCATCTAACTGGACTTGTGCAAAGCATTTGACTGTGTCCCGCACAACATACACATCTCTAAATTTGAGAGGCGTGGATTTGATGGATGGTTCAGTCAATGGGTAAGGAATTGGCTGGAGGGCATTTAAAGAGTTGCAGTCAATGACTTTATGTCCAAGTGGAAACCAGGGACAAGAGGTGTTCTTCAGGGGCCAGTATTGGGAACGTCACTGTTTACCATCTTTGTCAATGAGATGCAAAGTAAACCTGAGTGCACCCTCAGCAAGTTTGCCAACCACACCAAGCTTTATGGTGTGGTCAACACGCTGGCGGGAAGGGATGCCATCCATAGTGATGTTGACAAGTTTGACAGATGGGCCTGCCCATGCAAATTGCATGAAGTTCAACAAGGCCAAGTGCGAGGTCCTGCACATGGGTCAGGGCAATCCCAAACACAACTACAGTCTGGGTGGTTGTTGTTGTGAGTTGCCCTGAGGAGAAGGACACGCGGGATGTTGGGGAATGAAAAGCTCAACATGAACCAGCAATGAATGCATGCAAGTCAGAAAGCCAACTGCATCCTGGGTTGCATCAAAACAAGAGTGACCAGCAGGTCAAGGGAGGTGGTTCTGCCCCTCTACTCTGCTCTTGTGAGACCTCACCTGGAATACTGTATCCATCTCTGAGGCTCACAACATAAGAAGAACATCAAGCTGTTTGACAGAGTCCAGAGGAGGGCCACAAGGATGATCAGAGGGCTGGAGCACCACTCCTATGAAGACAGGCTGAGAGAGTTGTGGTTGTTCAGTCTGGAGAAGACAAGGTGCCAGGGAGAATTTATAGCAGCCTTCCAGTACCTAAATGGGCCTACAGGAAACCTCCCTGGCAGTGTTCGAGGCCAGGTTGGATGGGGCTTTGGGCAATCTTGTCTAGTGAGGGTGTCCCTGCCCATGGCAGGGGGAATTGGAACTAGATGATCTTTGAGATCCCTTCTAACCCAAACCAGTCTGTGATTCTAAAATACTATGACCAGTTCTGTAACCTAAGCAATAAGATCTTAAATTCAGAAAACTGTGGGGCAGCTCTTACACTGGACAGAAATTGTGCCCACGTCATCAGAGGAAGCCAAGTATTCAGATCTCTCCTTTCTTTTTTTACTGGAAAAGCCCATATCTGAACAGGCATTCTCCGTTCTGTGTTGATGAGATCCATGTGTGGAGAGAAGTGAAACATTGGATGAGACTCAGATGGAAAGTAATGCGATGTAGAGGCACACAGGGAAGAATAACTCAGCAATAATACATACCCCACAAAACCCCAGCATATTTGAAATAGGATATCAGGAGTATCTATAGCCAGAGAGAGTGTGTGTGGCAGTTTTTCATATTTGAGGCCATGAGGTCAAGAAAAGACATTCCACAAAAGCAAAGACTATGTATAGCTTCCAGGTGTGGTATAAGTTTCATCATTTTATTCTGCATGGGAGCTGACATTGTCCCCTACCTGGCATAAAATGATAACAGCTCTGTAAGAAGAGACAAATTGACTTCTTAAGTTCTCCTCCAATAATAGAAACGTGACAAGTGATCTTAAACACGATCTCCTTTATACACTTTTCCTTCTCACTTACATGCTTGCTTTGTAAGTCCACTATTTTCTCCACAGCAAACAGACTTGCCTCAGCAATAATGAGGATATCAGCAATAGAATCTACTACACCACTGGAGCTCTAAATAAAGAATACCTCACCTCTATAAGAACACAGAAATCCTAGCATATCATAGTGTCTGAGTGATTCCCAAGTAGGCTGTAGATTCTGGAATTAGGTGTACATTTTGGATACTCTGAGCGGAGTATTTTGGTGCAGAACAGTTTTAGTGAATTGCAGGTATAAAGGTGGGAACAGAATGTGTTAAAAGTGCCTGCCCACCCGATTGCTTTTTTTTAAACATAAACTCATGAATCTTGAGTAGCTATGAAATAAACAGTATGCTCTGTGAGGTATAAAATGAGAGGATAAATCAGAAATAAACTATCAAACAATAAGGTGGCCCATATCACAAATATTTTATGTTCCATGAGCTAATAATCTTTTCTAACACTGAAATCGTATTTTTAATTTTGCAAACCTGCAGATTGAAAAGACTGACTGCAGATCATGGACTAGGACAGTAATTCATGCCCTGACTCTGTCTGGTAGTTTGTGAAGTTTCTCTAAGTGAAAAAGACAAAATTTAGTAAACTGTATAAAATTGCTCTAGCTTTTGCTAGTATGGAGTGGGTGAGGTATCTCCTAGATTGAAGTTGAAGTTCAACAGAGATCAACTCCTAATGCAAATGATCTTCCATTCAAGTGGAACCACCTTAAGGAAAGTCAGATGGATAGTGCTTAAAGCAGAGTAGATTCACTTTGCACCTGTTCATAAAAGGTCCCAGAACAAACTCAAAGCAAATTTCCAGTAAAAGGACAAAACAGAGAAACATTAGAAAGAAGTGTGCAAAGAAGGAATGGTCTTCAAGCCAGAGAATATTTTGACTTCAGCTCTGAAAAATGAAGGGAGTTTCTCAGAGTTCAAGATAAGTCTGTAACTTGGGAAGAGAAGGCTAAGCTGGAGAGCTAGTGTACAAGAGAGAGGACCCAGGACTGCTAAGCACCACCCAAAACCCAGGAAATGCTCCAGGGCCCAAGAGAAAGAAAACTTAGTACAAATATTTGTTCTGCTTTGTGTCTCTGACATTAAGACAATTAGCTGCATGGGGCCAGTTTACAAATAACCATTTGTAGTTTCCACAGCACATCAGTGGTCCCAAAAAAGAGGGCTTAGAGTGGGGGCAGCAGTAGGTACAAGCATAAAAGTGTGCCTGAGAGGCCGGGGCCACAGTCAGTGCTTGGACCTTGCCCAGACCCTGGGGAATGGAGAAGCACACGGATCCAAGAGCATGGGTCCAAACACAGCTGCCTGGTGTGCATCCATAAGGGGCAGCTCCGCCAGGACTGTGACACCCCATAAACACCCTCCTTTGCTGGGATTAATCATGCTTCTGGCATGACTGCTCCCTGCCAGGAGGCTGAACATGAGGTTTGTGTGCTTGCTCCCAAGTGACCTGGCTGTTGTCCCACAATAATCTAAATGTGTACTGTATTTGCACAAATAGCACCAAGCTCCTGATTTCCACCCAGCCTATTTTTGTATACTAAATTGCCTTGCAAAATGGTGTGCTATGTGTTGGAAAGAAATGTAAAGACTGAGTTAGGTTGTCACTATTATCACCACCTCTAAACGACCATTGCCAGTCTTTTCTCCTCAGACTCATCTTCTGGTTCTCAGGAATCATCTGTAGCATTTGATCAGCGAAGTTTAAGGGAGTTGTTTCAAACTCAAAATGTTGTGAGTTGGGCAGGTAAGCATTACTCTGATATATATTATGCTCTTCTTTTCATAATCTATTAATTCTTGACCACTATCTGGGCATATGAAATTTTAGATAAACATTAAAAAAAAGAGAGACAAAGAGAAATAAAACAACCAGTGAATAAGAAATAAAGGGGAGGGGAGTATATGCAGCATCTTTTAATTTCCTCCATTCCTTCATTACCAAGCTAGTGAAAATCCTTTGCACAGAGTCCCCTACTGCTATGTGAATAATTTGTATTTCATGGGAGAGGACAAAGCGCTTTATTTTATTTTATTTTATTTTATTTTAAGAAATGGTCATCTCAGTCCCTCTAGATCATCTCCACAAAAAAAAACCCAAGTAATTAATATAGGCTGAGGCAGAAAAGTTTTTATCTCCACTATGACCTAAAACCTGTACTGCCAGATCACCCCCTTCAAAAGAAGTCTGGTCATGAGTCCACACTTGGATCAATTTGTATCTCAGTTCAGTCTTCTGTTTTGAAGATGTAAGAAAACAGAGAAAGACCTTTAGATTTTTGAACCCATGAGGCTTCATTGTTGTACAGAGAGAAATAGCATTCTTTATACAAAATATTCTATAAAGAAAATACAAAAATATTCTATAAAGAAAAACTGAAGTAACTTGAAAGCCAGAGGGAGAGTTTATGTGTGAGGAGAAATTAAAAAGCTCAAGGTAATTAGCAAAGATTTAAAAAAAACAGTGTGATTAAACACAATTATAACTGAAATTATGACCAATCCATTGTTTCTATTAAACATGTTAGAGGAAGCTGCCCAGACACAAAATTGCAAAAGGGAAAGGGAAAAAGGAGAAAGATTTGCATGCTCTCTGTGGGTTGGGATCTGCAGAGGTGCCTCATCCTTAAATGTTAATCATGCAAACTCCCAGTGTCAAACTATCTTCATTCTCTCTCTGGGGATAGCAACTCTTCATTTGTTAGTAGTTGGGGATACAGTTACCTTCCTTTCACCCAATATAAAAGTTCCCCCCAAAACTCTCCGTATGACTGATTTTCTTCACCATGGAAACCCTCCCTACTGCTCAACTGGGTCTAGCTGAGCCACAGTAGAGTTAAAGCGTCTCACCACACTTCCACTGGCAACTTGAAGTGAACATCCTTTGGCCAATTTGTTTTCCTTTCCTCTGCCAAAGATTAATTTCCTAGAAAGCTGTCTGACTGTGCTCTCTGCACTGCTCCCTGCAAAACTACACTTTAAAACTACACTTCACTTGAAAATTATCAAGCGGACTCAATGCAGGGAACAAGCCAGTGCTTCTACATGGGGAGTTTCAGCACCACAGACCACTTTATGAAGCTTTACAAGGCAGCTCTGGGGTGTTACCTGCATTCACACAGCACATGCTGGTAGAGAGTTAGGACTAAAACCTTAGCATTTGTAAAGTTAGGGGGAAATTTTCCAGTGAGGCAAAGAATTTCACCCAAGATGTTTTGGGGTTTTTTGTTTGTTTCACTCTGTAAACTAATAGTAAAATTAATTCTTTTATTCCCATAATGTATAATAAGCTATGGAGCATAAAACAGATTGTCTTCAGTGTTGAATGAAATTCCCTGAAGCCCAAAAATTGATCTTCCTTTCCCAAGGGAAGGCTTTTAATGTTATGGATCAAGGTTCCCTTGCACCTCCCCTTTTGATAGACATTTCTATAGTTCTCTCTTTGTTGTTCTTACATAATTTATATTGTCTAAGGACGGAATGGAAGGGATGGAGTTGCCCTTTTGCTCTTTGTTGGAACAGCTTTGTTGGAAAAGGAGGTCCTGGTCACAACTATCCATGTAGGTATTAAAATGATGGTAAAGCTGAATAAACATAACGATGAAGAAAAAGAAGAGACATGCCTACAGTATTAAAAAGATCTGTCCATATTTGTTGAAAAATAATTGGACATATTCCTCCTTACATTGATCGCTATGTTTTAATTTGAGGAATGGTGTACATAACTGGTTGTAACTGGAGTTTGAACTTAGAAACACAGTTCTGCTCATTCTCATTACAGTCAAAATTATACTCCTAATACTAATAATCTAAATGGAGTAGCTTCCTCTTGACACTCTGATCCACACAAGTCTTAGAGGGCAAACCCTGTTGCAGAACAGAAGGTAAAGCTGAAAGCAACAAGGTACTTCAGACAGCAACCTAACTACTTTATCTGTTAATAGAAAACATTGAATAAGTTTGCCAAAATAAATTAAATGGAGCACTCTTAATTTGAATCACAGAATGCTAGGACTTGGAAGGGACCTTGAGAGAATCATCTAGATTATGTGACAGAGGAATGCGTCCAGGTGGGTTTTGAATGTCTCCAGAGAAGGAGACTCTACAACCATTCTGGGCAGTCTGTTCCAGCCCTCTGTCACCCTCACAGTGAAAGAGTTCCTCCTTACATTCACATGGAGCTTCCTATGCTCCACCTTGCACTCACTGCCCGTTGTCCTATCACTGGCCATCACTGAGAAGAGCCTGGCTCCGTCCTCCTGACTCTCGCCCTTTACATACTTTAAAGATTAGTAAGGTTATCCACCCCTCGGTCTCCTCTTCTCCAAGCTAAGGAGGCCCAGCTCCCTCAGCCTTTCCTCATAAGGAAGGTTTCAGGATTTTGATTGTACCAAGGAACTGTGTCATTTGGGATGTGCACCTTTATTAAAGCAGGAGGCAAGCCTTCACTATGACCAGACCCTTCATAAGAACTTCCTGTTTTCATGGAGTACCTCTCAGTTTTGCTGAAAACCAGGTTGGGGCTTCATAATATTTGAACTGCATAATTATACAAAGGTTTGGAAACTAAATATTTTTCTTGTGTAAGGTTTGATTCAGGACCTCTGGATATAAGTGAAGCTCATGGCATGACACTGTTTATTCCATAAATTAACCTGTCTTGGTGAGATAGTCCAAACAGGCACCATGACATTTCTGCCTGGTACCAGTATTCACAGAATCACAGAATCACTAGATTGGAAAAGACCTTTGAGATCGTCAAGTCCAACCATACCTCTCCTCTACTAAACCATATCCCTGGGCACCTCATCTACCTGTCTTTTAAACACATCCAGGGATGGTGATTCTACCACCTCCCTGGGCAGCCTCTTCCAGTGCCCAATAACCCTTTTGGTGAAGAATTTTTTCCTAATGTCTAAACTGAACCTGCCCTGGCACAGCTTGAGTGTATTCTCCTTCATCCTATCACCTCTTGCTTGAGTGAAAAGACCAACACCCATCTCTCTACAACATCCTTTCAGGTAACTGTAGGTAGTGATAAGGTCCCTCCTCAGCCTCCTCTTCTCCAGGCTAAACTACCCCAGTTCCATCAGATGCTCCTTGTAAGGTTTGCTCTCCAGCTCCTTCCCCAGCCTGGCTGTCCTTCTCTGGACACACTCAGGACCTCAATGTCTTTCTTGTAGTGAAGTCAAGGTACATCCACAACCTTTTCCATCATCCACTAAGCAGGTCACCTTGTCATAGAAGGTGATCAGGTTAGTTTGGCAGGACCTGCCTTTCATAAACCCATGTTGACTGGGCCTGATCACTCAGTTGTCATGCGAGTGCTGCATGATAGCACTCAAGATGACCTGTTCCATGATCTTCACTGGCACTGAGATCAGACTGACAGGCCTGTAGTTTCCTGGATCCTCCCTCTGACCCTTCTTGTAAATGGGTGCAACATCTGCCAGCCTCCAGTCGAGTGGAACTTCCCCAGTCTGCCAGGACTGCTGGTAGATGACAGATGATTTTTACTTTGCTTAAGAGTGGTGTTACATTATCCATTTCTGATGACTCACTACTTCAAAAGTAAAAATAAAGTACATGCAGATAAAATGTTTGTTTCAGCTTTCTTACAGGTAGACAAAGAGGACTGATTCAAGCAGTAGAATACCTCAGAAGTAAACCAGCTATTAAAACCAATAATATATTTAGAGCTGAAAAGTTAAATTGAAAACTAATCCTTTAGTTGCCCCCACTAGAGATGCCACACCTGAGAAAGAATGACTGATACTGTCACCTGGAATTACATTCCTTTGTAAGTTGTTCTTTAGTTCAGGATATGGAAGAAGAGGAAGTTAAGATCCATTATTCCTGGCAAATATGTAGTGTGATTAAAAAAAGCTGGTTCTTCATTATGCAATGTGTAATACAAGGATAAGGATTGTTCAGATGGGGGTGACAATTTAGCCAAGGATGACTTTTCATAAGAAAGCTGAATTTAATTTTTTTTCAGAGACAAAAACTAGTGTGCTTTCAGATTAACCAGATACCTTCTTCCCTGAAGTTCAGAAGGCAAATTTCCAGTGACAAAAGAAAGTATATGACTTAGTATTGTTATATCCTTATGTATGCCTTGCTGTATGGGAGACAGACACCGATACTGATGCAAAGGAACTCTCCTCTTCTCTGGAAGTACTCTGAAATGGTTATTAATGGTAACAAGTAGCAAGAATTTGTGAGCCAAATTCCAAGGGAGCAGAACACACAGTGTTACTCTGTATCAATGCTTTTCCTATTCTTTGTGGATATTTATGTTTAAACTGGAAGTTTTTAGGAGTGTTTAACTTTACAACCCTCATAGTCACAAAGAAAACATAAAAAAATATTAGAAGTAGGAGCACTCTTTCCCTGAGATTGCCAGCAGACTGATTGCTAGGTAGAAGATATGAGCTAAATGGGGATTCCATAAAAATAAGGTTTTAACCTAGTGGCCTAGGGGGTCTCCTGATGATTATTTTAAAGCATTCAAGCAATACAGAACCATGCGTCCATTCTTCTTTTTCCATCATAAACCTTAATCCTTCATGGTTTAGTTTGTTTGCCAGTAGCAAGGAAGCACCCCTCACTTGTACAAGAGAACAAGAAACCTCAGCAGAGCATTGATCTGAATATTAAACACCAGTAGTCACACTCAGTACTTTACTGCTTGGTTTTGTTGTTTGTTTGTGTTTTTTTTTTCAAAATGACATATCAACTAGGATAATATTCTCCATATTTCTCAGCACTAAAACAAGTACTTAAAGCCAAACATACACATCCCAGTCACTCACTGCTCTCCTACTAATTCCTTGTGTGCCCATTGGACAAGGGCTGCTGCCTGCAATGCCAGGAGAGCCACAGTGTGAGGAGCCACTCAGCTGGCTGCCACCAGCTGTATGGCTGGAGTGACAAGCACCGGATACAGGTCTGAGCACAGATCCAGAGCAAAGGTATGAAGCGTGCTGTTTTAATCACTCTTCAGCAGCTTCTTTGCACAACTGCAGTTACATGATAAGACTGCTAATGAAAGGTTGAGATATGTAATTTGAATACTGTTGCATAGCAACTTCATCACATTTTGCAGTAATAGAAAGTGGAAATTTGGTAGCAAATTTTGGCACCTTATATATCATTAATATAAGTTTACTGTGGAGCCATACTAGCGTCTTCAGATTATTATTTGGCACTAAGAAATCCAAGCAGCAGCTATGCACTTGAGAAACATGGCCTGTAGAATCTTCTTTTGGTAGGGATCCATCAAAAAATTAACCTTTCTCCCTCACACTTCTGTTTTTATTTTCTATTATCCCTCTGCTTCTGCTTGGCTGCCCAGCTGAACATCAGAAGCTCTTACTTCCAGAATGGCAGCAAATGGGAAAGAAGAAAAACCTCAACTCAAGCTATTTCTTTCTGTGAGAAAAATGTCAGGAAGCTGAGGGATGAAATCTGACATCTCCTGCCCATCTGTGCAGCTGCACTCCACAGCTGCTCGTGTGAGTCCCAGGGTGGATTAGCAGATGCAGGCTGTTCCCCTCCGACACGCAGGTCCTGTCTTCATGGGTCAGTCAGCCGTGCAGCCTTGCACCAGCTGCGCTGCTTGCACGTGCAATGGCCTTTTCTCAGAAATCCCACAGCAGCATGCAGGGAACACAGGAGTCCCTTGCACACCTTCTCCCCTTCTTGTTTCTGTAGTCAAACCTGTAGTATTTTCAGGTTCAGATCCTTTCTGTAGGATCCCTCACCACAACCATTACCTCAAATCTGGCACAAAGTTTAATAGAACAACCCAAGAGCTCTTCTGCCTGCATGCTTTTTCTGCAGTGACTGAAAGAGCCTCGTCTTTTTGCCTTCAATTTTTTCAGTACATACTGTGTGATGAAAACATATGAGCTCATTGGAATTTATAGACAGATTTGGCAAACTTTATATATTTATTTGGGCTCTGAGATCATTTGGACTCTGGGCTGTCTCTCTCTCTCTCTCTCTCTAAGAATAGGAATACTTTTTGCTCTCAACTGCCACCTGTTAGAAATTTTACTGTGTGTGCTGTAATTGGTGTCTACCACATGTGTGAGCCCTTTCCCAAATGCATTAGGTACTATTTAGAAAGTTTACATAGAAAATTGCCAAAGTCTACCCTCTAGAGAAAAAAAAATCTGGATGGGAATCGCAGTTCTGTACTTCATTCTTTTGCAAATAAATAGAGGGTTAATACATCAAGCTGCTTGTCCAATATTCCACTGCTACTCAAAGTAAAATTGTGCAGTGTTTTATAGTCAATTTACTCTCGTATAACCAAACCTCCAAACATCTGATTCACACTTCTGAAGGGCTCAGTATTAGAGGGTTTGTCCTGTAGTAATCAGGGCATCACCAGACAGATGTCCAACTAACTGCATTGCCAGAAATTCTTTTCTTATGAAAATTCAAGACTGTATTTTATACAGAAGTTTATATTTCTGTGTGTCTATTTGGTCCAAATTCAGAGTGCTATCATTTGAAGCTTGACCACTGCTAATAGACAATTTATTTCTTCTAAAGGTTGTCTGCATTTCTTTTCATGTTTGGCACCAGCCTTTTAAATAATAAGAAAGAAAGAAAATTGGTAGACTGTCAGATTTAATAACAATAAGCTTTCCTGATATGCTATTATTTGTTTAGCTTTTGCTAAAGTTAAATATCAGAGCTACATATCTTAAAATATTCAGTGCTTTCCTAACCTACTGCAAGGCATATTTTAGTTGGCAAGAGCTTATCTCAGAAGTGGTAACAAAAAGGATCGAATTTTGTGTAGTTCCATGTCACCCTGACAATTGCTCATAAGTCTGAAGAAAAAGGTGTCTGACCTCTATCATTTTAAATATGATTAGAGCAAATTGACTTTTCTCAAAACAACAAAAAGTGAAAGAAAAAGGTATTTCTTCCATGGTGTTTTGTTTCTCTTCTATATAAAAAAAAACAAATCCACTTTTCTACTTTTTTTGTTATTAACTACTGAACTTTTTCATTAAAAAAAAGTTCCTAACCTCTTTAAAAGGTTTCAGAGAAAATACTTTTTATTTTCTAAGTAGCTCTAACTGAAAGATATGGCAGCATGACACTAAAAAAAAAGCACACAGCAGCTTCTTTCTGCAAGATGAATAAGAACAATAGTTCTTTATTCTCAGAAGGCTCAATTTAAGATTCTTTCTCTTGAAACAGATTAACAGATATCATTGTACAGGCAGAGATGCAAAACCAGTTCATTCTCTGTTGATTTAAAATAAACCTCAAACCCTATCCCAGGACACCTGCAGATGCATTCATTCATTGAGGTGCCTGTGCAGAAGACAGTATTCTGTGTACAAAAAGCAAATAAGAGGTTATCCTGGGGTTTCCATCTTTTCCTGTCTTTAGGATACACATTTCCACAGACCTGGATAGACTATTCTTCTTTTCAGATTTTCTTTTCAGGTACAGAAAGAAGACTAAAATGTTGAGAGGTTTAAGGTTACTATCATCTCCATTCATGTATGAAACAAAGTACTGTGTACTTTGGATCAAGATTCTTACAAAAAATGCCCTGTCTCTGTTTCTAGCCAAGAAGTTCAAGAGGTGCTACATTTAATAATAAAGGAATGTCTAATTCTGAGGGCTCTGGGCAAGCTGCTTTTCTATCTGAGACTTTACTAGGTTGTTTTTTGTTTGCTTAAACTCCTAGAAGGCTTTTTGCTAATACTAAATTTAAATAATGTAAATATTCTTTTCTAAAGCACCATCATGATGGATGTTTTAAAATTCTCATGCATAAAACATTGGAAAGGAGCTCTAATACCAAAGCAAGTTTAACAGAGACATTCGTTATCACAATATTTATCAACAATAGCATTTGAGGGGAAGTTCTTAAAAAATGTCGATGTCCACTCTTAAACAGGACTTCTGCTAGTCACTCTGGACATAGTTGATGGCTTTTGTAAATCTTATAGGCAGCATCCACATTGATTTGATCTTGGATCAAACACCAGTTGTTGAACTGGGGTTCCTAGTCTTTTGCAGATGAAAGTCTGCTAGAAAAATGGGCAGCATCCAATGAGTAGCACAGAACTGTATTATTGACAATGGTGCAGTAGGAAATAGGTAAGTGGATAAACTCACCTGTGAGGCAAAAGAGAACTAGGTAACTATTGTGCCACAAATAGCAGAAAGTAAGCTCCATCTTGGAGAAGAGAAGGCTCCAGGGGGACCTTATAGCAGCCTTCCAATACCTGAAAGGTGCCTCTAAGAAAGCTGAGGAAGAACTGTTCCCAAGGGCATGTAGCAGTATGATAAGTGGTAATGGTTTTAAACTAGAAAAGGGGAGACTTAGGTTGTATATTAGGAAAAAGTTCTTCAATATGGGAGTGGTAGATCACTGGAACAGCTTGCCCAGAGAGGTAATAGAGGCCCTATCTGGAGATATTCAAGGTCAGGCTTGATGGGGCTCTCTGAAAGACCTGATCTAGTGAAGATATCCCCGGGGTGTTGGACCAGATGACTTCAAAGGTCTCTTCCAACCTTACACATTCTATGATTCTGTGAACTACCCTTGCTCTCTTTCTACTTACTGTCAGTTACCATGTGTTGCTTCTGCTGCAGAAAGCTGAGTGTGCTGCTTCATCTCAAAGTGGTCATGCAGACAGAAATTCCTAACTGTAACCATGTAAACTGCATCAGTTCATTCTGTTTTCTTCTAATTTTCTGCGAAGAATAATATTCCAGAATTCATTAGTCCACGATTTTCAGATACTCCTGGGGCTTGATTATGGCACCAGGCAGAGGACGTATTCAGTTGGCTAAACAGAAACACAAGTGGTAGGACAGACAAATTGGAACCAGTGACCCCATTTCACCATCACACTCTTTCTCATTTGTGTTCACCTCACTTGTGAATTCCCAGTGCAGAGCAAGCTAAAAGCAAACTGGGAAAGGTGAACTACACTGGGGAAACTCCAAGCTCCTTGATATTTCTCCCCTCAGAGGAGTGGAGTGGACTACACTTAGATTTACTTTGTGCTTTAGCATGATGAAAAAAAGCTGATTAAGATCTCAGTACCCTGACTCATTGTCTGATTACTTATTTCAACCTTCACCATGTATATAGGATTTAAAAGAACAGGGCTATTGAATGGAAAAAGCAGGCTGCCAGTAACTTCTAGAGTAAATTCTCCATTGCATTACGGCACTTGTGGCTTTAAATAGGCACAGTTAAAATGATGGGCCTAATCTGCTTTGACATTTAAAGGTGCTGTTCACTGATTTAACAAAGGAGCTGTAAATGGAGTGCAACTGTAATTTGCTCCAATATTGGGAAGTATTGTAAGAGATGCATGTTGAAACTAAGGAAACATTGTATGCATACACACATCTTAATTATTGCCAAGAGAACTGTCAGTAAATATGTAAAAGGTAATGTTTGTAATGAAAAAGGAGATAAATTCTACTGGGCACTTAAGAAGTGCATAAAATGATTAATTATCTGAGTTTTAGAGGGAAATATTTAGGTTAGACATTTGGAAATCATTTCTATTCATAAGGTAAAATATTTGCCAAGAGATGTGACTGAGACAGCATCACTATATGTGTTCAGGAGTAGACAAGATGAAAACCATATGTATTTAATGCAGAAGGAAGTCCTGCAACAGGGCAGGAATAAACTATATGAATTAAGAGATCCTATCCAACTCAATAGACATAAATCTTGAAGGAACTAGCCCTGCAATCCTTACTTACAGGCATGGATGATTTCAGTGGGACCACATAGATGAGCCAGGGCAAACAACTCAGGAACAAAATGTCCTCTAAGATTTAGAATACTTTGTAAGAAACCACTAACAACAGCAAAAAATAGGTAAACAAGTTGAGAAGCTTATTTATCATACATGCTTTTGAATTGGAGAGAAAACCAAATCAGCTCACTTTTTCCATATCCATATAAAAGGCTTTAGGTATTAAATAGGACGTTGGAAAACTTGGCGTATGGTTAGTTTATTTTTTCATTTTATGTTACCTATCACCTACTGCATATTCACAGAGCTTTTTCAAGAGCACCTTGACAGCAAGAAAATTTTATCAAGACTTTCAAATGCAGGAGTAAAATAATAATGCAGTTATTTACATTAGTGGTAACTGGGCTATTTTGTTGCTTCTCTGACCTGACTTTGTAAGTTGTCTGTAGATCTTTGTGGACAGGATCAAAGACTCCAAATTCACCACCTCAGCAAAGAGGGTCCCCTCCTGGGCCATACAGAGTCCTTTCCCCCCAAGGAGTCCCTCTCATGGCTACAGGAATTTATTTTGGAACACAATTACTTATGTTTTAGAACAATAGTTCATTTCCTTAGTCCATTTTATCACAGTCTTTCATGTCGATTTACTAGAGGATTAACAGGCTCAGACTGTCCACTGCCTTCCAGCTCCTCTGCCACCAGCTCACGGGAACTATCTTTATGCTATGTTGCCACAAAATAGCTCCTGAGTATGCAAACTAACTCATTTCAGGCTAGTCTGGGACTCTTTAACTATTTTGAGTCACTCAAAGTGACATGTTCACTGAGAGGCAAATATATATTCCCAAATATAAAAGTGCATTCATGCAACCACTGAACAAAAAGAATTGAAACTATATTGAAAGATCTTCTACACATAATATTAGCGTGTTCAAGTTTATTTAGAGCATTTTTCTGGTCTCAAAAAAAGTCTGAAGGCCAGCAGTGAACTACTCTCACACCTTGTCTTTTGGTATGACTCTTTAACAAGTTGTTCAGATCACCTTAGAGTACTCCTCACTAGAATAGATTTTCCCATTTTGCCTATGGGAATGCCATGGAGGAAAGGTTCAGTGCCCATTAAGGCTCAGTTATATCAGATTCACTGCTTCTGCTTGGTCCATGTGGAACTGCAAAAGGCAGGTTTTGCATTCACGCAGTGATGCGGTTACAGCAAAGACCACACGGGCTTGTGAAAAACTGACCCAGAGTAGGGACGCTTGTAGACAAGGTAAAAATAATATTTGATTCTCATAGGAATGCATATTTAATGAATTAATGTTTTGAGAGCCTAAAGATAGTACCAACACATACTGAATAAAACATTTTGTGAAACTCAAATTTCAGCTGACAACATATTGTAAATCTTTCCTGGCCTACTAAGTAGCTGAGATGTTCCAGAAAGGCTACACAGGCTTCTCTAGCACAGAATTAGCATTCAGAGAAAGGGATTTTTTGCTTTTTCACTGAATTCCCCTGTGTTTACAGATTTACTTACCTTTCACACTAGAGAGCTACAGGCAATTCTACACCCCAGTACTTCTGAATCATGATTTTTATGGAACCATTCTGCTTTCTCCAGAAAAAGTATGCAAGGAAAGGGGATGATTTTGCCAGGTCATAAGGATGATGTCTTTCTGCAGGTATGGCACCAGTGTTTAGAGCACAACCAAAGACTGGAGAACTACAGTCTTAGCATGAAGAGAAATGAGGGATATCATAAGAAGACACATAATTAAAAGAAGAGGTCATTGCTTCTACATCGTAGGCCTGAAAGTTCTTGTTTCCTTTCTCTCTCACTGTCTTTCACATATGCACTAACTCCAGATGTGTACTCGCAGAAAAACTCCCAACTGAAGGCGTCAGCAATACTACAACCAGAACCAAAAGTAGGACTACTTTAAAATCTGACTCATATGGCACTCGTATCCCAAGAGAAAGATTACCCGGAATCTCATTGACATAAGACACACCTGTTTCTTTTTCTAGGTATTAATAATAGAGCAGTGCCTTCCATCTTGGTTTTGACTTCCCAGCTGTCCACTTTCTTTGGGGACTGTGTACAACAACAGACCAGAGTAGCACTCTGCCTCTCCCAAAGAGAGTAACTCCCCCAGCTCTACTACTGCAGTGTTCATCTGAACATCCCCTGCCTAACAAAAGTGCCCACTCAAAGTCATTCTTCAAGACCTCTCATCTGAAGTCCTACAGCACACACACATGCAAGACAGTAGGAGCAGACAGAAGAATGACAAAGGAGTTCAAAGTGTTCCTCAATGCACTGAAAATGTGAGAAGCAGATTGCATCAGGGGAAGGAGCAGAATGTATCAAGGAAAAAAGCATTAAAAGAGGTTGGGTGTGGAGAATTGGAATCACAAGAACCAACCCACACTGCTAATCCCTAAATTCTTGCCAGTGGAAGAGCAACTGTATGGAAGTGATAATGTGATACAGTCATTCACGAGAAGAACAGAGTTAGGAAATAAAGAACAAAACACAATTTAATATGACTATGAACAGAGAAAGATGAAAAAACATCTTTTTTTTCTTGAGCCTCCAAACTGCTTAGATCTGCTTTACTTCAACACTCTTATAAAACACTTCCACAATCTGCTGCATTTGTAATTCCAGCTCTCTGGCATGTAACATCCTTTTTTATTCATTGTTAGGGGAAATGGCAAAGGCCACTTTTCATGATTACCACTGCACATTTCCATAGTGTTCAGGACAGGAAAGTACACTCTATAACATTTTTCCAGCACATTGTATATTGTGTGCAGGTGATGACAATGCATTTGCTATCTTATTTATGAAAATGATATTGAGTGGCACAGCATCGTTTATGCATAGCAGCAGCAATCTTATGTCCCCACAAGACAGAACAGATGCTGTGCCATACACTGAAATTGTATACAGAGACCAAAGAGCAAGTTCAAATGGGTACTACTGACGTAAGGGGTCCCAGTATTGGTATGGTTTACACCACCCTGTCATCTACAAGCCCTTCCTACCAAAGCCTTTCTGTAGTCACAGAAATAAAAAGATGATGATAAATTAATAAATAATTGGGAGATGGTTTAGTGGTTGTGGTGGTATAGGGCTGATAGTTGGACTTGGTGATCTGGAAAGTCTTTCCGACCTTGATGACTCTGTGATTCTATGATGTTATGGCTACAAACCAGAAGCAGAGCATGCTAGGTATGATGTTGCTCACTGGGCTTTTTTTGCTCTGTAAACTGACATGGGACACACACAGATTGACTAAATTCTGAAAGAGAATTGGGGCCCAAGGGGTTGGCTACCACTTTGGGGATCCAAGTTCTGGATATTACCTATGTAGCTTGAGATGCTGCTCTGAATTCTGCAGCATGAAGGCACAAAGTACTTTCAGACTGGGAAGCCAAATGTAGAAGAAAGCCTTAGAACTTGCCCTTAAGACTACAGGTGTGTCAGCTGATGCTGACAGGAACACAGGCACATCCTCCTGGTTGGTACTGGTAGAAGCAATAGTAAGAAGGGAAAGGAAAAGACTTACATGTAAGCTGTAAAGAGCATGGCTTCAGTCTTGATTTTGTATCAAACCCTGCATGGTACCATTGCAAAGCAAAGCTGCAGCAGAATACCCAGCAATATAGGTAAAAACTTGGCACTTCCTGCATATGAGTGCATGAAAATAGATTTAACCAAGGAAGATTCTTTCTCTTTTGAAGTTGTAGGTTTGGAGGTATTTTTGTTGTTTGGTTTTGTTTTGTTCTTTTGGGTTTTTTTTTTCTGAACAGGCTAAGAACACTGCACTTACAAAACGCTTGGGAATATGACAGGGTGCTGGCTTGACTTAAGCAAACTGCAGGAGCACATTTCTAAAACACACAAGCCAAGGAAGGGCATGGTAGGCTGCCATTCCCTCAGACATTACAACAAAGTTTATTTATGCAGAATCAAAGGAAACATCAGTGGAGAGCACAGCAATGAAAATGATTACTGAGCTTGACTTCTGACTTCTCTGTTTTTTCTTTGACCTTTCCACTTAACCAAACTCAAAACTCAGCCTATGGTATGGCTACAAGTCTTCACCCTGCAACATTTTGAGTGCACTCAGCATTTTGAGGTGCTCATGGGAGGTGCTAAGTGGATTATATGATCAAATCCAGATTTAGGTACCATCTGTGATAGAAAGATGTCCAAATTCTTAGTCATTAGCTGCTAAAAAATGAGGAGTTGTTATTACTCTTATTCCCTTTTTATGTCAAGCTGATGGTGTCCTGTTTCTCAAACTTGTTAACTGTCTGTTGTCACATGAGAAACTCTGACTTTAAGCAGAATTTACAGTGCTGACACAACTTGTCTGTGCATTCAAAACAGTGTGAATACCTTACTTAGAAGGTAAAAAAAAATTGCTTGGCCAACCTGTGTTTAACATTAGAGGTTTACAGAACTCATGCATTCAAAGTTGGAACACAAAATAGCAAACACACTGCTTTAGCTAGTAGTGCCAAGTATGAAATCACAGTGAATGAATAACTTCTATCATACCTGCAGGAACAGATAATTCACATAATGACTATTTGCCAATAAGGGAGGAGGGTGCCTGCCACAAACATAATATTTTGAGCACACTGAAATCCTATATACTGGAGGAACATTTAAAAGCAACATTGCACTCAATAGAAACAAATAAAAGTATTAGATGCACACAAACAATATGCAGTAAGTAAAACACATGAGCATGAGACAAACAGTACATTAGATTAATTACTTTGCAAACACAGTTTTACCATACTATGTGTGAAAGAAATTAAAAATGTTCACTGGCTACCTTTTTGTATTCATCAGGGCAATGACTTTCAGCATCCTCCACAAAAGCCAAGGGGCTACTAATAGTTAGCACTTGAAACACATTCAGCCACAGGTTGTGATCACACAACGTTCTTCAGACCAACAAAGAGTTAACTCACAACTTCATTTACTTGCATCCCAGAAGCTCCATTGGGACTACTCATGGAAATGAAATTTAAACAGGGAAAGTAGGAGGTTTGGAGTTCAATATTTAGCTTTTGTTTGCTTAAGCTAATGAAACTTAAAAACTGCAAGGAAAGAATATTTTAGTAAGCAGTAATAGTTAAAAATAATTTGTCTACTTAACTACTCACAATTTGTTTAGGAAAATGAAATCACAGACTTACAGTTTGTTTTACTCTGAAATAAACAAAGTTCACTTACCATATATTCCATGTTGGAAGCAGGTGGGAAGACTTTGCCTCTGACTTGATTATGATAATCAAGAATGGCAATCATGTCATTCTGCGAAATGTAGCGCTTCCGCCTGGCTTTGGGAATTTTTGCAGAGTCCAGATGAGCTGCCAAAGCTGTCTCAATGTCAGTGAAATTATTGTTTGACAGGAGTAGGTCAGTGGAGTTGGGTAACACTAATGCACTTGTTTCGCAGAGAATGGAAAATAAGAAAGCACAACTGATTGCAGCGATTACTGTCATTTTGGGGCCAGAGGAGAAAGATAGGCCACAGAGGTACTCTGCTTTAAGGCAGGGCAGTAGAAAACAGATCTGTAGAAGAGAAGATGTCAAAGATGTGATTCTGTACATCTGGGTAGCAAGACAAAATGAATTGGCAGGCTGTGATCAGAAAAATTATTGTCAGCTCAATCATGAAAACAACTCAGAACACATGTTACTGAGCAATCTCCAATAACCATATTATCACTAAGAGAGATGTTCTTACTACAAGCACACCAAGGGACCTATCATTATACCATGAAGTACATGATCAGACCTAGTAGTACTCCTGAAATACTGACAGTGCTATCACACCAGATGAGTCCATAAACCATAAATCTTATATGGGGACACTTCAAGAAACGTCACAGAATGACAGAATGCTTCCCACTGAAAATGAAAAATACATACTAGGCTATGCCTATCCCATACTCATAGATTCTTTTCACACAATGTGGCACAGAAAAACTAGTAGGCAAAAGACAACATACAAAGCATGAAAGCAGGACATCTTAGAAATAGCATTCAAACCTTAACTCCATCAGAATGTGATGAGCATCAATAAAACTGCATGCAAAGCAAACTTACTGAGCTGAACAGCTTACCTCTGGATAATACCAAAAAAGAGTACAGCCTATTGTTCTCCCAGTGTATATAGCACACTCCTATGTGATGACAAGAACCTTTGTGAAGGAGTGTCTCTTATTACAAACCCCCAAAGAACAAAACTCTGCTGGTTTTGGAGCTTCTGGCCACAGGAGCTGCTAACAGCTTTTATATGTTACAGCCTGTATGAGCCAGAAGAGGCAGTTTCTCTCGAGGTCTCTGCCGAGCCAAAAGAGAGGGGAGGAGTTGTGCAAAGCACACGGAGAGCGATTGGGTGGCATCCCTGGAGTGTAGGTGGTTTGGATAGTCAGTCACACCCCCAGTTTCTATAGTACAAAGAGGCGGCAGGCAAGACTTTTTTTCGGTACTTCCTACCTTTTCCTTTTTTAACTCCGGGTTTTGGTTTGGGTTTTTTGGTGCGTTTCTTTTCTTTCTTCTCCTTTCCCGTCCCCACCGCCCCCAACTCCCTCCCCCTCCCCCACCCCCCTCCTTCCCCCAGCCTCCCATTTCACGAGCATCACGCTGGCTTGGCAAATGTTGCTTCACGCAGCTCTTCGAGCACCCGAGGAGCAGCACGAAGCGCAGAGAGTTTGCAAACCTCTGTTGCCCCAGTCACAGGAAACGGAACCTATGCAAGGCCGTTCTCCCCGTCCCGTCTCGTCCTGTCCCGTCCCGTCCCGTCCCACGCCGCGCCGTCCCGGGCAGGCGGGGGCTGTGCCCAGAGCCGTGCCTGGCCGCGGCGGGGCGGGCGAGGGGCAGGGCGGGCGAGCGGTCTCGGTTCCTTTCGTCGCCGGGCACAGCGGATGCCCGCGGCTCGGCTCCCCATTCCGCAGCGGTCTGCGGCCCGCTTCGCTCCCCCCACCCCACCGCGGCTTCCTCCCTCGCCTACTCCCCCTCAGAGGCACGGCCACTCTGGCTAGCCGGTATCAGTTACCTGAGGGCTGCTGTGAGAACCTGCGGGAGCAGCAGGACCGAAAGCTTTCGCCAATGCCTGGGAGACATCTGTTTCACATTAACTAGCATATAGCTGGAATTATTTAGGCACAGAATGGTCCAGCCACTCACACAGCAGAGCTAAGGGCATAGCACTGAGGCCATGACGAAAGCTAGCAGAGAGCAGCAGCAGCAGCAGCAGCAGCAGCCAGCAATAGTGTACTGGAGACGCGGATGGGAGCCATGCAATGTCAGCCTGATTCCCCACAGGGGCTAGGTGACCTGGGGCAATCTGTAAAACGAGACCCTTAAAAAATGTAATTGCGGGCTTTCGTGACCATATCATACAGGATCTAGGCAAGAGAAATAGCACCGGTTTGATATTGCACCAAAACCTATCGCCTGCTCAAAGTTTCAGTAGCTCTATTAGAGAAGCAATATGGGAATTAAGTATTAAGGAAGGGAAGTCCAGTAGTTAGAGCACGGGGCTGGCAGCCAACACTCACGCTCTCCTTTTGGCTCTGCTACTCACTCGCTGTGTGGCCTAACCCAAGCCGTTTAATCTCTGTGTGCAATCTCTAGAATGGTATAATAGTCTCTTACAGACATGTTGTAAGGCTCAAATAACCAACATTTGGTAATGTAACTTTGCGATGAAAGGTGCTAAGTAAGGATAAAGTATCATCACCAGTTATATTACTATGTGTATACCCAGCCTGCCCAAAACTGCTGCTTGCAATGCAGCTGCAGGTATTCCTTTACATGATTGTACAAGAAATGTTAATGCTTCGTTTATCTTTGCAGGACTAGATGCTGGATGATTAGTTTCATCCAATTCTTTCTTCTGAAATGAAGCGCATATTCGTTTATTTTAATGTCAAGAGCTATCCTCCCATTGTTTGAATACAACGGGAAGAATTCTCAGCTCCTTTGAATTGCCGCAGGTCCTTTGACTTCATCTGAGCTGCAGTAAGTTATCAAAGAGAAGACACCAGCTTAACAACTCAGGAAGTTCAGAGGGGAAATTTTACTCGTTAGTCACATTTTATATTGCTATAATTGTTTCCTCATCCTCACCCTGCGGCAGTACTCAGAGGCTGCTATGACAGGGCTCAACACAGAAGAGCTAGGATATAAAAGTAAATGTTGTAAAATAGGCATAACGTTTACAGCTGTAAAATTGAGCTGGACTTCCCTAGGAACAGGCCAGCTTACGCGATTTCTTTCCATTGCTTGTAGTTACAGCCTAATTGTTTCCATGTCTGACACGCAGTCGGTGTAACTGTTCATCTAAATGTAGAAAAAAAGGTTGTGAGCCATGCTAACAAGAACAATAGCAAAAAATATATTGTGGAAATGAAAGGCCTTCAGGTGCGAGAGTGCCTTCACCCAAGCCTGATGTACTGGTAAGTTCTCAAGTAAGATGCAGTGGCAAATAGTGAGAGAGCAATAGCAACTCTAAGCTTGACAACTAAGGAACCTTAGACATTCACATGCATTTGTATGTTCAATTTTCTTTTAAAGAAATGAGTCGATGACCTGACATGCAATGACGATTAGCAAGCAAGACCAATGAAGCCAAACTAAGGTCCTCATAAAGGGCCACACCAAGGAGAGGAATGGATAAAATGAGGAAGAGCAGAGAAAAGAAGCATCAAAGACGTCTGCAAACTCATAAAAAGGAGAAGTGGATGCAATATAGACAAAAAAGAACTATTTCCCGACTCTTCAGCCCACTCAGAAAAGCCAAAGAGAGAACAATCAGACCAGTGACAAAAGATGATTACAGGCCAGAGAGACACATTAGTTGGACTATGGAATGAGTCAAAATATCTGTAAACGTAATTAAGAACAGGATGTGCCAAGCGAGACGGCCACAACACGGTTACTGAGCAGCCTGGAAAAAAAAAGGGGCAATAATTCTTGTACTTAATGTCAGCAAATGTTACCAATGAAGAAAGTTATACAATGAAGAATGTAGAAGGAACTAAGAAAGAAAAATAACTCAGTTTATCTTCTGAAAGACTCTCTCAAATCAAGGAAATAGACTAGCTTTTAAGGTTTTACCAGAAAATATCTACTTTCTTACTGAAACAATGTTTGCACTTAGGAAAAAAGCAGAACTGGCAATATAGTATCTAGATTTTACCTGGGAGATAGGCTGTACAGAGGCATGGGTCAAAGAGAACAGAATGTAAGCTTATGAAGTGCACCATCTTTATTTTCTTTGCACATAAAAGTGATGACTCACAACACTCATGGTTCTGCAGTGTATTCCTTGGATTAAGTCTGATCTTTTAATTATCCATTGCTCAACATAGTAGCATGAACTTTTATCGTTTTGACTGACATTTATTTTAGTAAAAGAATTATGACTGAATAGAAACTGAATTGTCATAATTTAAGAATAGTTTATCTACACTAAATTAGTTTTATGGTGGTTAGTAGCATTATTAGTTAACCTTGAAATATTTAGTATAATTTATTTTACTTATAAATACCTTACAAATACCTGCCTGGTTTGATATTATAACTTTAATGCCAGACAATTCATTCATAAAATTAAAACCCAAAGCGGGTAGGTTTTTTTCTTGTTCTTTATCTCTAGGCATAGTGAAAAATCAAAAGTTCTCATATATTCAGATTTCTGCTATCATACTGATAGCCAACATACAGAGACAATGAAGCATTCAGAAGCTGAGTAGCATAGCTACTCAAGAATCAGGTAGAGAGCAGTGTCTTGACCTGAGTTCTGCTAATTCCTAGATAATAGCTCTAGTTTGACCTCTGGATCATCCTGGGAGAGAAGATAAATTTTCTTACTGCATCACAAAAATGAAATAAAAAAATGCTTTGGCAATATCTACGTCCTGGCAGTATGGTGACAGAAATGCCATAAACTACAGCAGTGTCACAGATGAAGTCTGAAATCACAAGCCAATCACTCCTATAGTGGTAGTTTTCTGTTAAAATTGTCCAAAGTTTCTGAAAAAATAATGGCAGTTGAGGAACAGTGGACCCTAGAAACTATTTCAGCTTACCAAGGTAGTTTGGTAACTTTAGGACATCTCAAGTTGTATCAGACACCCACCTTGGCAGGTTGCTTGATGAACTTTTTGAACATCATCAACTATATTTACATACGTCCGTTGACGACGCTGGGTCCTTAAACACTTAGCTCATATGTAGACACTACTTCTGGTGTCCTCATCTTGACCTGAATCCTATCCAATATGTCAACATGTACATGCTCCAAATTCTGCCCCGAATTCAAAGCTTTAAACAAGGTACAATACAGACAACCACATTCTCAGTATAATTTTATTTCCCCTAATTTTCCAACAAGTTGAAAATATAGATTCCATCAAGCACAAGCATTGATATCCTTAATATACTGTGGAGCCAATGGCAGAGTAACAAAATTGGCATATTGATGGTTCATGAAACAATTTGCTCAGGTTTGTCTATTGTTACAGGAAACCCATCAGCAACCTAGAAAATAATTAGTAGAAAATGAGGAACAATTATTTATAATGGGAGGAAATGCTAATTACATATAGCAAGAACTCTGCTTTGCCAGAAATTGCTGCTGAGTGGATGCTGAATATATAATGTAACATTTCTTAGAAATGAGGTAATTAGCACACTTTGAGGCACTGATAAAATCAGTATTCTCACTAATACATCATCAGAAACCACTGTCCTCAGAGAAGAGAAGCAGAGCAGTTAAGAATTTACTAGGCTAAGTGTACTTACCATATTAAGAGTACATTTTCCAAAATTACTCTTGGTTATTGTGTCACATTTCACTACTCTGGTCATTGCTGTGGTCTTCTTTTAGGAATCTTATCATAACCAGCATAATGAAAACAGATGAATGCAGTAGTACTTAACTTCTTTGGGTAGATAAATTATAAAACAAAGTCTCCTTAACTATCAGTATAGTGTCTGCAGTGCTTTTCTTGTGAGCTCATCATGACCAAATCTAAGCATTTTTTTAGTATCCTCACATAGCTACTTCATCAAGTAGTCCCTTTATATGGTGTTTTGAGCATCTTTATAATTGAAAATGCTGTTAAAATATCCAGTGTATACCAATACCAAAAAAGGTAACATTTCTCATTCCAAGTGCAGAAGTTCACATTTCATTTCTGCTGGACTGAAGCATCTTTTTTAAAACTTTGAAGAATACTGGAGTCAAAAAGAATAATATTTGGGTGGGTGTTCAACATCTGTCAACTGCAAATCAGGTTCTGATTCTAGTATTGTGTCATTTTCAACACTTTTAAAGCTTCTTTTTTTAATGGAAACTTACATAGCAACTTGGCACTGGTTTTGAAGAATGGGTGTGTATATTCCGTGGTATTTTTCCTGACCTTTAGAGGATTCATCTTCCTTCATATGCAATTTCTGTGAGCGAAAGAACCTCCCAAATAATGTTTGACCCAAATATGCCCAAATAAACTTTGCTTAAGGGAAAATTTAAACCTGAAAGAGTTTCTAAATATTTACTTTGAAGGCAGTATGGTTTAGTGACCAGTTCACTGTATTGTAAGCAGAAAATGTAACATCCATTTCTGGATGAATTGCTGACCTTCTTTGTGACTCTGAGCAATGTAGCTTACTGCTTACCACTTCAGGCAAGAGTCTAAATCTGTGTCTCTAAAACCCTTCCTGTCTTTCTTCTATTTCATCTATTTGTACTAAACAGATAAACTTTTAAGGCCCGGGATAGAATATGCTATTTGTGAGTATTGTGTTTTTTACCCATTTTTTCATGTGATAGAGGCCTGCTTAGATCGATCTCTTTCTCACTCTTACAACCTTCTTATTTCTATATTGCTAATTGATTCAGCAGTGACACAAGTTTCCCACAGACCACCATCTGTAGAAATGGAGGAAGAAACAGTTTCTCAAAACATCAAAGATGAAGTGGTGAGTTATTAAATGCCTAATAGCTAATAAGCTAAATATTTCAATGAAGTAAAAATTCCCCAGAAATGCAGCAGAAAACTGTTATTCTCTTCATAAAGATGAACAAATCAACTTTAAAATAAAAAAAAAGTAAGTAGAAGGTTTTGTTTCCTTCATATATATATATACGTATATATATGCTCACTGTGTATGTAGATGTATGGAATGTTTATTGTGCCAGAAAAATGAAATTGTGCAAGGCAATTATCTGGCATTGCTACAGATACTTTAGCAAAACAGTAGTCTAAGAGAGAAAGAGCCTTTTGAAAGATGTAAGTTTCTGTGAAAACTCAGAAATGGTGAAACTTTTCAGACATTTACAGCAGAGGCTGTTCCGTTAAACATGTGATTTGGGGTTTTGTGGGATCCCTAATTCAAGACTAAATTATAATAAGAATCAGAGACCCAAAATGGAGAGTGAGATTTCTAGGAGAATGCAACTTTAACGTAAATGACAGCTACTAAAATATGCCAAGCTGAAGTTAGCAGACGCCAGTTTGCAAAGTAGTTTTCAGGCTCTTCTAGATCTTCTGACACCTTCTTCTAATATCTTTAGGACTTCTAGGAAGTCTTCTAGGAATGTTTGAGTGAGTGATGTTGCTGGGAAAGTGTAGCTACTCCACACTTTTTCTTCTACCACATCTAGCAGTTCCTAAATACTTCTGCCAGCTATTTATGGTCCATACAGCTTTTATCTTCATCTGCCTCCTGATTTGTAAGTGTCAAGCAGCCAACTAGTGCTAGAACAAGACCCATAGAACTGTAAGGCCCTGACTGCAGCTTCCAGAACAGAAATTTGTGCAGTTGGGTGAGCAGAGGGTACTGGTGACTGAAGACAATGTGGCATTGTAACAAACATAGGGCACTGTCCCCATTCCTGTATGGAGCAGCAACTTCTGGCATAGAAGTGGCCTTGAAACAGGCAGAGATCTGGAGGGAGGGTGTAGCCATCTGCATCCTAGCCCACAGGCTGACATGATGAGACACAGTTACCTCTTATAGCAGCCATGTACTGGTCAAGGAGTCAGGTCACCATGTGAAGGAGATGTGGTACAAAGAGCAGACTACCCAGCATCTGGGAAGATTATGAAGACCCACCAGAGATGAGAGGCTGATCTTCAACTGCACAGGAGGGGAAGCCCTTCTACTTCTGACTGATTGGCAGTGGAGAAGGTTGGGAAAATGATAGGCTGCAGGAATGGGCCAACAGGAATTCATCAAGGACAAATGCTAAATTTTTCAGCTGGGAAAAAATCCTTTATACAAGCTGGGTCTACTGGGATACTGGCAGGGAGCAGTGCTGTGGAAAAGGGATAGGGTTTTAGTAGGGAAAATTAATATCAGCCAGCAGTCTGTCCTTGCATCAAAGGCAGACAACTTCCTAGGATGTAGTAACAGAAGCAATTATTTACTTTTACTTGGCAGTTTTTAGACAGCATCCAGAATACTGTAGGGCATGCATTTTCCCCGCATACAATCCACCCAAAATAATAAAGGCACCACTAACTTGGAGTGACTTCATCAGAGGACCACCAAGATGATCAAGGGATGGAGCATTCTCCCTGAGAAGAGGCTGAGTAGGCTTTGTTCAGCCTGGAGAAGAGGTGGCTTTGGTGGAGAACTGCTAACAGTCTGACAGAACCTAGGAGGAAGTAACTGATCAAATGGAGCCAGTTTCTTCTCAGTGGTGCACAGTAGAATAACAAGAGAAAATATACATAAATTGAAACAAGAGGTTCAGTTGTAATATATTAAACAGCTTTTACTTCATGTGGATGATCCAGCAACAGAACAGGTTGTCCAGGGAGTTTGGAAAATCCCTGTTCTTGGGGACTTTTAAGACCCAAGTGGGCAAAGCCCTAAATGACCCGGTCTGAGCCCAGAGCTAACCCTACTTTCAGACTCCTTACAAACAGTTATTTTGTGGTTGCAGAAAAAAGTCAGATCTGTGTCTTGGAAGAAAAGCAAGAGAACTCTACTATAGACCAGACATGTAAAAAATAACTCCACAAAAATATCCATCATTAAGTCAAAAAAGACAGCCTCAAAGAAACTGTAAGACAAAACCAAAGTGAAGCAGGAGACAACTCATTTTTAATAAGCAACAAAGACTGCTTATACTATGGAGGCAACTATAACCCTGTGTCCTGCTTCTGGACAGAGGTTTCATTTTGGAAAATTCTATACTGCAGCTATAAAGAAATAAGATTAGAAATGCTCTAAACATGAAGACAGGATTTGCAATATTGGACAGAACTGACTACAGCATCAACAAATTAAATTTCTTCTGCAACAGTCCAGAATTATTGCAGAGATAGTTAGCTCCTGAGATTGGAATTACTTTTTGATAAAGCCTTTATTCAATATAAGTGAGGTGCATAGGCACAGATGAAAAAATTACTTAATTAAAACTGGAACACAGGTCAAATATAGTCATTTTTGAGGAAGATGATTCCTACTTACTAAATGTAAAGGTACATCAAAACCTTAGGAAGACAATTCTTAGAAATTTTCTAGAAGATCTACTTGACATGTTTATAATAAAATGTAAGGAAGACAGGAAGGTTAAAGGCAAGTAAAACTGAATAAAGGTAGCAAGTTAAAATACAGATGACATGGAGCTATTCTACAAAAAAAAAAGTAAGTGTTAAATGTTTTTTAAAAAACTTGGAAAAATCTTAACGTTTAAGAAATATTTGTTTAAACATACAATAAAGAAAAGGTAGACTGGGAATCAATGTAATATTATAGCTTCTTGGAAGATTTTCCTTCTTGAGGATTTAAGATCATAAAGCAAGAACTTGCCTTAGATGTTCAGCAAGTACAAGACTGTTGTGATCCAAATCCTCTCTTCTTCACAGTCTATGTCTGTGGAACTGCTTCCACCACACTTATACAATGACACTCTTCAGTTTCTGAGCTGACTCAAAGTACAGTCTCCCAGCAGTGGAAGAATCTCACCCTCAGAAAGGGTGGGAGAGCACCAGAAAGGAAGGGAGAGCAGGGTCTCTGACTCAAGTCTACCCTTTAAGAAAAACATTAATTGATAGAGCTGTTACTAACACTCACCATTAGTGTTTGTTTTGCTAAGAGAAGGTCAAAGATATTAACTTTGTCTGACTTTGAACTTCATCTCAACTCTATGATATATGACACTAGAACCCAGGGGAAGGAACCCTTTATCTACAGAAAGCTTCTTCCCATTTTAGGAAGAACTTGTTAACTCTCTTTGTACTTAGGTCAAGTTACTCTGATTTCTAATATGGTTTCATGTTTGCTTCCCAAAACATTTCAAGAGCCTGCTATGCTACGCTTCCAGTGGTATGCCTAGAATGAGTAAAATTATTTGTTCACAGTGTGGTATAGCTTAGCTTTGTCCATAGGCAAAGTAGTCAAATGATATTAAAATACATTCATTTCAGCCACTCTAAATTTTAAACACCACTCTCATTTACTAGTTGTCAATAAGAAAACATAGATTGATTTTCCAGCTACAGTTATATACTGTGAAATTGCCATGTAAAAGACTTTTTTAGAGAGGAAAAAGCAACTCTCTAGTTGTGGTGGTGTTTTGTTTTGTTTTTAATCCTGACTGTAATTTATCCCAGTGTGCATGCAATGAAAATGGTGAGAAAAGTAAACATGTATATTTTACAGAATGCCTTATGTACTTGGTGACATGGTCTTGTGTTGGACCTACTAGACCTGGATAGATGGTTGGACTCGATGATCTTGAAGGTCTTTTCCAACTGAAAGCATTCTATGATTCTATATCCTGTGATAAAGAGCAGAATCATGTAAATTGGGCAATTTTCTTCACTCTTCCTTCTTCCAATGAAGGATTAGTAATTAAAAAGGTTTTGATTTTTTTGTCCACTTCTGAGGTCATTCCTGCCTAAGGATAAGACAAGCAATCACAAGACTTTCAAATGAGGAATCTCACTTTGTAAATGTGTGAAGGATAGCTGTCTGCAGCTTGGACTCTGTGCACTTTTCCCCTTTCATTTCATCTGCTTCCCTACAGTTCAACAGTCATTGTGAAGTCAAAAATATAACAATATTCAGCAAGGTATCAGATTTATATGAGAAGAAACATGAGCCTCATGTTCTCCTTTTCCTAGTTATGGTTATATGTTGTCTTCTGGTAAGAAATGCTGCTATAAGCATTTCAAGCAGATTCAGCCCTAATGACGTGGAGAAAGCCATTAGCATTAGATATACTTTTGATGGTGGTTACCTCTGGAATTTTTGCCTTCCATTAATTTGTTCCTGAATGTTGGCATATTTGGTGGAGAAACCCCAATCACTTTGAATCCTGGGTAAATCAACTCTTTTCATTTGTTTCGTATTTTCTATATAAACTCAACCATGCAGCCTGTGGACCAAATGTGGTTCACAAAATGTTTTCTTAAACAATATATAAAAGCCCTTACTTTCAACAAAGAGGTAGAAAGTACACTGTGTATAAAGCAAGCAACGTGTAATACTGTATTTGAACTAAGAGTCCTTTCATATTAAAGAACTTTCACATCTGTTTCTATGTTTCTCATTAAAATTGATAGAAGAAATGAAGCTCAGTCCTGTGAGCTGCTTGGAAAACTACAATGAACTAGCTCCATTTCAGGCAAGACATGCTGGATTCACTGGAAATTTACAGCATCTTGATGTGAACATTCATTGGGGAAGAAGGATAAATGGCACTTTTTAGTTGCCAGTTAGGTGAATGGAAGGATTCTGGGGAAATTGTACCTTATAAGACAGAGAAGATGGATAAAAGGCACTTCCTACTGCTAAACAGAAATGGTGGCAACAGTTTTGTGAAGTTTGATCCTGAATTAAGGTGTTTGTACACGAGCAAAGATGTCTTGTTGTATTGCTGATTTGGTTTTTTTACAACTCATTTTGTCGTGTTTATTTCCTGGAGCTAAAAGATTTGAAGAGAGATACATTTAATTACTTATATCACCTGAATAAAAAATATTGTCACTGGAAGTGTAACGTTTTTACTGCTTCATTTTGAGATCAGTATCATCAGTAGTTTTCCCCTAAACACATCTGCATTCAATTTGGAAAAAACTGTCAAAGACCAGAGGAGACACCTTCAACTCTTGTCAATCTTCTGTGTCCTGTTAGATTATTTACACTTTTATGAATACAGGCAATACAATGGCCTCTTTGACCTCAAGCAAAGATCTCTGACAAAGATCTCTGGTAATACAACTAGACAAAATATTTTAAAAAAGGGGAATGGTGGTGTTGAGTTTGTTTTTACAGCAGGTTTGCCAAGTGATGCAAATGCAAATTGGAATTCCACATTCTGTATTAACAAGAGACAGAGCACAATATTATTCTTTGCTGCCCTTCTGAAATTTTTTTTCCTGCTGTATACAACAATGCTGATCTTTTGGTAGGAAAGTGACATTCCTTTCTTGATCAAAGTGTGAGTTCATAAAATATAATCAATTCTGGTGTTAAAATCCTTTAATATTGTCAAACAAAGCCATTGTTTTATCAGACATTTTGATACAGTGCTAATCAGTGTGATTTCATGAAATTATTTTAAGTACTTGCATAAATGACAACTAAAGTGGAGGTAGGAACAGATCATATGAAATCAATTAAGTTCCACTGGTTACACTGAGGTTTCCTTTGGTCTCTGTCTTTGCATGCTTACTGTGTGTGTTCTTTTTATTAATTTGCTAATAACTATTTTATACTGCATAGCGATCCTATTCTAGGAAGATTATAGTTTCACAACATATATAAACAAATAGTTTCAGCACTGAAAATCTGCTACTCTTATTTCAGTCATTGGTATTTCTGGCCCCCGAAGTAAGAAACTTTTACTGACTGCAAAACACTAGGCTTTGGATAGCTGACACTACATAGGTTAAAGAACACAGTCATGTAAAGAAACATAGAAGGGCACATCTAAGCAACCTAAGCAAGGCTGAAAGTTATGTTGGCATATTAAATAACTGAAGTAGTGTAATTAGAGAAAGTATTTCCTGAATGCTTGAAAAAATAACTGATAACCACTGATGCAGAAGTTAAAGAACCAGTGATGCTGTGACCTGCTGAGGTCATCTTGTACTTATGGAGAAAGCTAAAGTCATAGGCACCAGTTATGATCTCACACAAATGTCCTCACACAGCTCCAAGGCTAGCTGAAATTGTAATTTAATTTGCACCTATAAAAAACAAATGTTATTGGCTTCTCGTCTACTTTCACGCCCAAGAGGTATTTAAAACTGGGAAAGAAAACTGAAGTTTGGATAATATAATCTATCCCTTTGTGTGCTAAGAACTGCGATCTGTATTTTCATAGAAGTCTTTGGAAAGGAGATTCCCAGATCAGAAAATTTCACCTTAAAAATATTTTACAACTTGACTTTGCCAGTTCTTCAAAATTTACAAAAGTGATGGATCACAGCCACTGTCAATAAGCTATAGAGAAGACCGAGGCACTATTTAAGCAAATTTCATACTGTACATCATTACACAACATATCACAAACTGAACTATTGCTTTACCCTAATAGTACAAAACAGTTCTGCCCAACAGGAACATAGGAAAGAGTAACAGGGACTTCTTGTTTGATCTTAAAGAGTCATCTCTATGAGTGTGCTCCAAACTTTTTAACATTTCAGACAAAGAATTTCACTTGCAATTTTGTTTGCAATTTCAGTGAACTGACTATCAAAGCTGATATCACACCTGAGTCACACTGAAAAGCAGTATGACTACAACTCCAAGTCAGATACCAGCATAAATCATAGCAGCTAGATCTGCCAGAATGTCAGCTGTTCATCAAAAGTTACTTGCAGGTGCAAACTCCAGATACAAATAGGATGAGGATCTTAATTTCATTAGAATGCTAAACTCAAATACAAACCTGACAGTCTCCCACCTTTACTTAAACTTTTCATCTCTTTGTGCCAAGACCCGCTGTGCTCCTCTCAGCACAAAATATGCTCAGCAGAACACAGCAGAAATTAAAAAAAAAAGGGGGAGTGGAAAAAGCCCCCAGAACCAAAGCACTGCCAAAACCCGACACAGAGATTAAAAACTAGAGCATTTCCTGTCAAGGAGGCTGAGTACAAATACCCAAGTCAGTATACAGCTAAAATACCCAGGGAAATATCCCCACTGTTCTGCAGAACTGTGATCTCTAATGACAATACTTATTACAGTACTCAGTTTCAGATTTTTCAGGAAAAATCTGATCCTACAAAATGATTCTGGGGCAGTGATCCATTACTGATTTACTAGAACAAATGCAACTAGCTAAATCACCATTTCATGTTCTACTTAATCTTACTTTGAACCTTTTTTCATGTCTGCGAACTTTCTATAGTAGCTGAAAATTACTACAGCAAGAGTTACATGGTGACCATTCTGGTTCCTCTAGTTGCTGAGAGGCCTATTTTGGGGTCAAGAACCTTATTGCTCAACGAATAGGCACAACACTGGAAGACTGTGATGTGTAAGTTCAAAGATGGTCCATTTAAGGACATCTGAGGATGAGTGAAAGCATTGCTGATGGGAATGATTAAGCTCTGACTGCTGTGTTTACAATCCCTGTACTGTTCCATCAGTGAATTGTGATGCCATAAATATAGTGACATAGGAAATAAGATTCTATGGGTACTTTTCTTACAACATCTTCCATTCCAAAGCATTATTTGAAATTATGTTCGTATTAAAAAATGTATTTATAGATTTTTCACCATAATTCTGTAAGGCTATAAAAATTAAAAAGGTGTGACATAGGTGCAGAACAGGGTGGGCTGGCAGCCAGGGAAACCTTCAATAAGAATGCAGAAATAAGTTTTAAAACCTCTATACAAGCAAACACAGGCTAGTCCAATATATGGTGTAACATCTTAGCTTCCAAGACATGAAAAAGATCTAGTTTTCATGGAATAGTCTGCAATCAACTCAAAAATTAAAGAGAGTGAAAACATGGTACTCCAACCCATGTACAAATTGTGTCTTCTCAGTACAGGCCTCAGCCTTTATCAGTCAGGAACTGATCTTCCATCCACCTCGACCCTATGGAGCAGATCATAAGCGAGGATGAATTAACAGTTCCAAAAGATTTTCCACAAAAAGTACTACTGTCTCCTGGCCATACTCATAAATCATACCAAAATTGATTACTATTTCAACGTGACCAGTGGTAGCCAAATATTGCTCTAAGAGCAGAGAAGACTGTGTGTTAATGATGGCATTTGGGATACACTGAAGTTAAAGTATGTCTCTTGTTGAATGTCACCATAGTTTCATTCCTGATATTTACAGTAAGTCTAGATATGGTACAGGGCAAAGAGGTCATTCATTCCCTTTTTGATTGTCAAAGCAGCTAAATTTCTCCTTCTCAAAATTTTTAAAGAAATTAACAGCCCTGACAAAACAGAAACCACAATAATTGCAAGCCTTAGATCCCTGCAACAAAATATTTGTTAGTTAAATCTCTCAGAAGGTCACTCTGTATTTGCAAGACTGTGTAATGCAATGCAGTGAGTGCTGGTACACCGAATGTTGTACTTGTTCATAAAGTAAATGCACGCAACTCTCCAGAAATCCTTGCCAGCTTTATATATTGCCAAGAGAGATGCACTTCAACAGATCATCATTTATATTAGCAGCTGGACAAATGAAAGCAGTATGATGCATGAACTGGCTTAAGGAGA
This sequence comes from Hypotaenidia okinawae, assembly GCA_027925045.1. Taxonomy (NCBI): domain Eukaryota; kingdom Metazoa; phylum Chordata; class Aves; order Gruiformes; family Rallidae; genus Hypotaenidia; species Hypotaenidia okinawae. The sequence goes on along the minus strand of BSDF01000002.1, from coordinate 130,543,750 downwards.
AGCACCAACCTTTTTCTAAGATTAAGTGGAAATACCCCTTGTCATTTCATCCTAAAATATTTCTTAATAGGTAATTTAAAATAATAAAAGGGTATTAACAAGCTGAAAAAAGAGATAAACATCATTTATGTCACACCAAATTTTGTGCTGCAAATTATTTCTTCTGTTCTCTCATGTTTTCATCTCTCTTTGAACCAGATGAAATCTGAGTCTTTCACCAAGTTCATTGGTGTTGTTGCTCTCACACCTGCATTAACATCAGTAAGAAACAGGTGGTTTTGCTCATCTTTTGGCAATTATTTGCAACTTTGCTGCTTTAAACGCTGAAAAATACTTGAGAAGGTATTTCAAACATTCTGTAATGAGCTTAGCACATGCATTTACTAAAATCTGAAAAAACAATTATCCCAAACTCTGGGCCACATTCAGATGTAAATTAAATCGGCATTAAGTAAATTATTTGAAAATTATGGTACTACACTAACATTGCCAAGTGGGAACTGGAAGGTTTGGTATGTTCAAGCTCCATCCACAAGGAGAGACTGAGTGGCAAAAGTAGCCTGAAGTGAAGATCACTCTGGCACAAATGAGATTTGATTTTTTTTCTGAATGATATTTTAAATCACTGCTAAAGTTCCATATTTAAAATTACTTACTAAAACCCAAGGAGTTATTATGGAAGAAGCATTTCCCATTGACATCTGGGTATTTTTAACTGTTCCTTCTTTTTAGTAGTTTATTCACTGTAGTGAGCTCATCACAAAATTGCCATATCCTACCAAAGTCATGCAAGATTCTTACAAAAGAAACTCCTGGATGCCATTGTACTGTTAAAGTTCTCAACTCAAATTACTTTTGTTGGTGTTCTACAATTTAGAGTAGAGGTAGTAGGCAGTACTAGCCAGAGCTGTGAAAAGCCACCATTGCACAATCATTAGCCTGTGGGAAATGCATTCTTATACTGAGATTGCATTTATCAAGCAGTTCATGAATTTTCGGAGTGACCTTGAGACTTATTTCTAAGGACTCTTTCTGCAATTCATGTTTTCTTTTCAAGTGTGCTTTCCTCACCAGTTTGCTCTTTGCAGTGATTTTAGGTAAGATATTCTGACATTCGTGCTTTCTCAAAGTCTGCAACTAAGAGAAGGTTCACAAATTCCTAGGACTTATGCTACTAGTGTTCATTTCTCTGTACTTCTCTTCAGAGGAAAAATCTATTTACATGGGACCTAAAGAGAATTATATCTGTGTAGCAGAAATGTTGAGTTTATACAGCCTAGCAGGAGATACTATGGTAAAAACAATACCATGCCAAATTTTTAAGGTATAAAAGACAGTGCAAGATTCCATGGTTATTAAATATCAATAACATTCTACATTCCTGGGCAGAAACAACTGGGACTCTAGATATTCCCAAGAGTCTAGATGGATTCTTCAATTTATGCTGGTTTTCTTAGAGCATTTGGTAATTAAACTTCTTATATGAAATTAAGTGATCAGTACCACTTCAGTATTGTTGTAGGAAAGCAAGGGGCAAATATGTCTTTAAATGGTGCCCAAACTACCGCTAATTATAATGACACAAAATCAAATCTCAAGATCTCAAATTAGGGAAGGAAAAGATAGAACTGAGTGTGCAGGTCTATCTTTCACATTTTTCTGGCTCTGGAGAAAATAAAATGTAGCAAAATGTTATTTTTGTCAATAAATCAAGTAGAAATGATTCAAAATGCAAACACAGGAATCGAACTTATGACTAAGGCACCATTTTTAAACTCAAAAAAGATTTTTTTTAATTGAAACTTTATTACTTTATTGCTATTTGTCATCTGCACCAGATGCAATGTTTTCCCTTGGATTTGTCCAAAAACATGGGAGTGAAACCCCCATGAGAACTAACTTTATCATCACTGTTTTCTACGCACCTCACTCAATTCTGCCAGGAAAACAAGAGACATCTCTTTGGCCTTAAAAACATGGGAGTCTGAATATTGTTTTACCATGAGAGAAGTATGAATGCAGAAAAATATTGTATATCATATCACTATATCAACGTGGGGTAGTTATATAACCCGATTTCAGTGTTTATGTATCTATACTATGCACATAAAATAAGATTCACACAGAGTTTGGTGAGGTTTTTAGCCCTGGCTTCCCTTGCTAGCCAATGGAGACACAATAGCTTTTCAGAAGAGGAAACTAGAATCATGGAATCATACAATATACTGAGTTGGAAGGGACCCATAAGGATGATTGAGTCCAACTCCTGGCTCCACTCAGGGCCAGCCAAGTCAGAGCATGGGACTGAGTGAATCATCCAGACGCTTCTTGAATTCAGTCAAGCTCAGTGCTGTGACCACTTCCTGGGGAACCTTTTCCAGTGCCTGACCACCCTCTCAGTAAAAGTTCATACTGTTCGCTCGGGTTCTATCACTGGTCACCAAAGAGAAGAGATCAGCAGCTGCCCCTTCACTCCCCCATGTCAGGACACCATAGACCATGATGAAGTCTCCCCTCAGCCTCCTCTTCTCCAGCCTGAACAAACCAAGGGACTTCAGCCTCTCCTCAAAAGAATCCCTGTCCAAACACTTCGCCATTCTTGTTGCCCTCCTCTGGAAACTCACCAATATTTTTGTGTCCCTCTTGTACTGTGGCACCAAAAACTGCACATAGTACTTGAAGTGAGGCCACACTAGCGCAGAGCAGAGAGGAACAATCCCCTCCCTGGACGGGCTGGAAATGCTGTGCTTGTGATGCCTTGGATAGGGTTGACCCTCCTGTCTGTCTGGGGACACTGATGGCTCATGTTTAACTTGCTGCCAACCAAGACCCCAAATCCCTCTCAGCATGGCTGGCCTCCAGCATCTGATCCTCCAGTGTAGACAGGGTTGCCCCTTCTCAGGTGCAGAAGCAGTGATTTCAGAGGGAACCTTCGTGAAACTGATCCATCTCAGTCTCCTGAGTCTCACAGGATATTCAGAAGAAAAATATAGATTTGTAAAGCTGCAGCTACTAGGCTTTTCGTTAGCAGTTGTGTTCTCTCCTTCTACTCAACCCAGGTAAGGGTGAGACCAGAGGCCCACCAGCCCTCCCAAGTCCTACCCTTTGCTTCTCTGTTTCCACAAGATGTCTGGGCAAATGGCCTGGAAGCAATTTGCAGCGCATTGTGTCCAAGACCCCAGTGTGGCTGAAACAGGAGGTCAGACCCAAACATGAACCATAATAGATACTCATGGTCTTTCTTGTCACAACACCAAATGACAATGACCTGAGAACATTTTTAGATCTGAATCCTGCTAAGATCTCTTTGCACTGGAAATTTTCTTCTTAATCTGCTGTTCCACTTTTATGCGAATTTGGTTTTATAGATTAACCCAAAAGAGTCTTTTTCAAGGTCAGTTCTTACTGGACACTCACTGGAAGCGCTTAATTGAGCCAGTACTAAAAGATGACATATCTGCATACACAAATAAAATTCAGCTTCTTTTGTATTTCAGAACTGTACCTAAAAGAGCCTTACACTTCTTGTATGAAAACATAGGCATAAGTATTTTGGTATATCACATTACATCAACGTATTGCTGTTATTTAATATCTCTTTGGCACCAGCATGTTAAATCACATAGAAAGAATTGCCCTTAGATGACATACCACACTTGGACCGCCAGGTCAGGACTGAGAAGGAATTGTGAATGAGTGTAAGAATCTGGGAGCCACTACTGGCTTCTGGATAAAGTTTCAAAAAGATTATATATATATGAAAAACATACATTATGAACATTTTTGCCTTCACTGTTCATAGATGAGATCATTATTCAAATCCTGAGTGCTAAAAGTATGATAAAGCCTCCTGTCCCATACCCCAGATAACAAGAAAGCCTATGACACAGACCTCAAATGGCAAATTCTTCCTTCCCTCTCATTCTTAAAAACACTTTGAAGAAACGTGTCCAGAGAGGTCCTGGGTGTTGTGGTCATCTGGTGGCAAATTTATGGAATTATAGGCTAAGGAGGGGAAAGCCTGAGGCAAAATGGGCTCAAATGTTTTGCCATTTAAACCACCAACGTTCCTGAAAAATCTCTGCTTTAAAAAGAAAGGTTGTTTTTTAAAAAAAAATCTGGTCTGTCTGAAACTGCAGACTAGCACAGGCTGGAAAGATAATTTCATACAAGGTTGTCATCTCCTGCCAAACAAGAAAGGCAACTGAAAATATTTGGAATGTATTTCTGGGTCTTCAAAGGTAGAGTTTGGGGTTTGATCTGTATTTATATGAACTTGACTTGTGGATAAAGAGGATAAAGGAATCAAATCTCTAGGCCAAGATTGTCTGAAGGGCTGACTGATTTCCAGACGTCTAGCTAAGGGATCATACAACATTTTCTTTCCACTTACAGTTTTCCCCTCTCCTAAAAAACGTTAATTCAGGCATTTTTTTTAAGAAAGTAAGGAAATGGGAAGTTGTAATAATTTGAGTTATTTGGAAGTTTGGTAATAAAATCAGCTCTAGGGTATCCCAGGCTTACGTATGTTTGGTTTGGCTACATACTTGCAGGGGCACAGGCATTTTTGACATGCAGTGTGTTCGACACTCCAGAAACATTATTAAAATATTTCCTTAGAGTCCAGGGTAGCCATCACTGTAGGATTGGACACACTGAGGGATTTGGCAGCATCTAGAGAATTAACCTAGGACTTGCTACCAGACCAGATCTCTAGGTCACCCTCTACAAAAGCTCCTTGCAGAACTCTAAGAAATTAATAATTAATCAAACAATCAATCCATTGATTAAATACTGAGAAATTTTCTCCTTTACTTTGACGCAAGGCCATTTCTTGTATTTTTCACTATAGGCCCTAAATACTACCACCCATCTTTGAGCTCATATATGGGCAGGACGTATATACCACACGGCAGTGTCTTCCAAAATGACATAAAAGCTGTAAATACTTGCTTACACCTTCATTTACTTAATAGTACTGTAATGACCAACTGTAAGACAGGATTTTATAGATTGCCCCTTACCGAAACTCTCTCTCTGGCGGAATTTAACTCCTTTTTACTACTCCTCTGTTCTGTATGCCAGTCTGAATAATTCTGCCAAATCATGCATCACATTTAGTCCTTAGACTATCAAAAATCTGTTCATCACTCTTGCTACCTAGAATAAAGTTTTCTGCATGATGGGTGGCAGCCCCCCATTATTACAGGCTGGAGCCAGTGGGGAACAGGTGTATCCCATCATTTAGAATGGCTTTGACAAGAAGATATTTTCTTCATTTTTAATTAAGACCCATAGGGACAGCTGTCCTACCTTCCCTCTAACTTCCCATATATGTTCTACACTCACCTGCACATTTATCTTTTGCAAGGCAAACATTTCTCAAGGTCACCAAATTCCCCATCACTGTTTTTCCACTGCACAAGATGTCTCCCACACTGATTTTCCATTTGGTAGATTCTTGTTCTTCTCTTTGAGCACTCAGAGAGTGATAGACTCTTGCAATGGGTGATACTTGATATCTTTTTGGAGTACAAGCTTTAGCAGTTAGCAAAATACAGGAGAGATTTAGAAGCTGTCATAAAATTTGATCCAGCTACATACTCTGTACTCTCAGCTCCCAGGGCCCTCTTGGATCATGTCCTTTGAATGGTAGCTTAAGAGTCAAACTCAAAAGGAATTTAATATTTAGCTCTCTTAGACACCAATTTCTAGCCTTAATGCTAGGCTAGTTACTAAAAATACATTTGTTTTTTAAAAAGATTGTACAAGCTGTAGTCTACAAACCCATCACAACTTATTGAACTGCATCTTAAAGCAAACGTTGTAAGGTTTTTTTCCCCCTTCATGCTTTTCTCTCTACAAATCTGTGCTGATTCAAAATGAGAACACACATTGGATATTTTCTCTGTGATATTTGGCTGTCTGTCAGAGTGAGAGCAACATTAGGTGTAAATCACAGGAGCACTTGTTCCAATTTAAATATTATTTTTGTACTGAATCTTAGACTATTCCCTCATATATCAGCTGTTCCCATGCAGACCAGCTCAAGAACATCTGTTTAAAAACAATCTGTTGCAGACCAGCACAAGAACATCTGTTTAAAAACAATCTGTTTATTTTTTTACATCTCCCAGAGTTGTGATTATGAAAGCATACAAGAACACAAGAAACAAGAAGGCTTCTTATTTCTTTGAGTTCAGATATATGACTTCTCAGTTTGATGAAACAAAGCCTGCCTAATCATCTCACGCTGTCATTTTGTCCATGTGTTGTTTCAAAGCAAAGCAAACGAAGGAGAATCTAAGGATGAGAACATGCCATTTTTCAATCTTACTGGACCCAAGAAAAATGTGCAGCTAACTAAACACTCTGTTTAATGAACTGCTTTTTTACTTCACAATTATTTTTATATGATGAAGCAGGTTGGTTGTATTTCCTTTTTGGTTTTGTTTGTGGTTTTGTTTGGGTTTTTCTTTAAAAGTAGAGAAATCTAGATTTTATTTGAATAGCTAAATAAAATTCTACTTGGGATACATGTTAAAAAGTATTTGCTTTGCTGATACATTCACAGCTAAATAACCTATAAGCTGTAGGAGCATTCGGTGCTGAAATGTTACCAATGTAATCCTGTAACTAATTACTGCTGCTTTGAAAAAAAATAGTTAACAAGTGCAGGAATTTTCTAATGCAATAATTTCAAATTGTTTATTTTATTAGGTTGTAATGTAGTCCTGAGAATTCATTGAGCAAATCTCTTTTCACCTTACAGAGAGGGGAATTACAGATAAATTAGTACCTCCATACCAGTCATGTAGTTCCCTCCACATATGAGACTGTTCCTGCCTCAGTTACACAGAAAACAACCTGACTTCTTGTTTGTTGTTGTTCAGCAACTGAGACCTGAACAGTAACCGCTCGCGTTGTTTTCTGTGGCCATGATTTAGATCTCTGATTTCTCAATCAAAAGAAACATTGCATCAAATCAAATATCACCCATTGCAAGAGTCTATAAAGTGCTTCCAAAAGGCTCAGGCTGAGTCAATAGATCAGGGAATGTTAGACAGTTTTGCTGTTTCTCCAGTGTCTACAGTGCTAAAAATAGATTACAGAAATATGCTGGCTGTAAGAGAGCCTAATTTTATTTTCAGGAAATGCTTTGGAAGAAAATAAATCCCCTTGCAATATACAAGCAAACATATTTTCTGTATATATTTACTTGCTATTCCAATCACATTTTTACTTCCTCACAGTGCAATTGGCAGTACCGTGCCCAGAGCTGTTAGAGTAGCTGAGCTTTCATATCAAAGGTTCTCAAACTGGGGTACACTGGTCACGAAGGCAGGACATGTTTCAAAGCCCTTTGCATGAGCTGCAACAACGGCAGGTGTCTTTACTTTAGTTTAAGGTCTCAAATGTGTTACATCACCTATACTTGGTGCTCTACATGCTAGTGACTTTTCTTCCTGCTCCCCAGGACCTGCAGGAGTATGGCCATTGCCAGACTGACACTTTTGGCTCAGGACTAGAGAAGACAACCAGCTGTGGTTGGGTAAGGCCATGGGGTTAGAGGATTGACTATCACAAAGACTCAGGGTCTGCTGGTTTGGAGAGGAGGAAAAAAGGGGAGTTGTGAGTGGGAAAAAGGACAGGGGGCTGAATTTTTCTCCCATTCAGGTCACTTAAATATCTTTTTTATTGTTCTTGTCTTAATATGTTCTCTGCCACGGAAAAAATCCAAAACGCAACAGATGGATGTTCAAGAACTCAGAAATACAGATTACTTTAGTATGCTAAAAAACATGAATGCCATTTCAGTCCAAAATAAACTATTTTTATTGAAAATGTATTTTCAGAACCCATCTTTTGGTTAAAGTTTATAAAAATACACATCACCCCCTTTGTGGAAGAAATATTTTTCAAGAAGGAATCCTCCCTAAATAAACAAAGACTATTTGACACAGTTCCTGCAACTCAGGGAATATGTTACATGCTGGGTTTTGGGATGAGGAGTTAAATAGGCTCTTTTGGAAGACACCTGCAGACTCAGCCCAAAGGCACTTGAAAATTTTTACTGGTGTTCCTATTGAGGCCACTAGATGCAGCAGGTTTTTATCCTTGTTTAATTAAAGCTGGACAGTGTCTATAGATATGGTATATACATATATGCAAGCTCCACCTACCTCATTATTTTTATGTTGGGGGTTTTTTTTTGGTGAAACATTACAGTGAGGTAGCATAAGGACCAAGCACTTTCTGTCCCATTAGTGTATGTCTTCTGATGGATCACGATTACTCAAGATGTTTGAATGTTTCCACTGCATCAAAAAAGTGTCTCAAGAGATCTCACCTGAAGTATTGCATCCAGCTCTGGAGTCACCGGTATAAGAACATGGACTTGCTCAGACAGTTCCAGTAGAGGGCCACAAAAATTGGCAAGGGGACCGAAACACTTCCCCTGTGGAGACAGACTGAGTTGGGGGTTTTTCAGCCAGGAGGAGGCTCCAGGGACAAACTGTGGCAGCCTTCCAGTACTAAAGGGGCCTACAGGAAACTTGCAGAGGGAGTGCTTACAAGGGCATGTCCTTTGATAGGAGAGGGGGTAATGGTTTTAAGCTGAAGGAGGGTAGATTTAGGTGAGATATAATGAATAAATTCTTCACTGTGAGGGTGGTGATGCACTGGAACAGGATACCCAGAGAAGCGCCCTCCTTGGAAGTATTCAAGGCCAGGTTGGATAGGGCTTTGAGCAACCTGGTCTAGTGGAGGGTATCCCTGCCTGTGGGAACTAGATAATCGTTGAGGTCCTTTCCAATCCAAACCATTCTCTGGTTCTGTGATTTCATGACTGTTAAGTCATTGCCATGGAAGGACAAAGTCATTAGGAAAAACCTGCTCATCCTGACTTTTTGTCCTGGAAAGCCAGATGAGTAGCTGTATGGGCTATATTTGGCTTATAGATTTTTTTATTACATCTGCCTGCTTGAACACCTTGGAGGAAGTCTGAAGCTTAGATCTATGTTATTAATGCCAGGACCTACAACAAGGACATTGGCATGAGCAAAGTCAAAAATACTGCCAAAAGACAAGCTGCCATGCTTAGGCCAAAGAAACAAAGTTTATCCAAAAAGACGGTAAAGAGAATTTGGGAGTTTTAGGTGGGTGAACTTGGAACAGGTCTACAGGAAAACATAATCATTCCCATATGTTTGAGAGAGTGAAGAATTTGGAGAAATGGATTGCAGATAAAAAAATATGGGTCAGAAAACAGGATGGATAGATGAGGGGAATTAAAGAAATAGAAATGAAAGCTAGAGGAAGGAAAAAGACATTTCTGACAGTATAAAAATAGAGCCTTTTTTGAATGGAAGATGTGGCAATCAAAAGATATTTATGATGAGAGAAGATGTATTAAAACATTTATGAAATCTACTAAAGAGAGAGAATAAAATAAATTTTAAAAGATATGGCAAAGGCAAAAAGGAATTTCACTGATTCTAGGATAGGCAGTGCAAAGAATGTATTAGAACCAAGAGTAATTGAAATTATCAAATTTATAAAGAAATGACTGTGTGCTGTCTCTGGAGGAAATGTGATCTGACCAATAGTGTAGAGGAACATATTTTCATTCAAGGAATTTGGTAAGCAAAACAATGGAAGGAAAATTATGGAAAGGGATTGCAAAGGGACTAACAGAAATACAGCAGTCATGTATGGAGAATATCTAAGTCATCCAGACAAGAAGAGAAAACAGGTGAAGCATCACTGGAATTTACTGTTTGTTTTTTTTAAAAAAAAAAAAAAAAAAAAAGGAGGGAAGGGACAGGGGCAGAAAGGAAAGGAAAGGAGAAAGAGAAAAAGGGAAAGAAAAAGAAATCTTACTAGTATCAAGCTAATATATATTTAGAAGCCAACATTGAATGTGGCTATGGAGAGAAACCGTTCTGTGAATCTGTGATTCTCTGACCATTACAGTATTATTAAAAAGCAATAGATCTATGAGCTGTAATAGTGTGGGAGAGTGCTTTCACAGATATAGATTGGAAAATAAATTCTCCTACTGGTTATGAAACCTTAAAAATATGTTAACTTGCACATAATTTTTGAGACAACTAGGAATCACGTTACAGCCTGAAGATGTTATAGATTAATAAGAAAATAACCTTTCAAGGATCATTTATTGAGATATTTGGTTTAAAATAAGAGAAAAACCCAAAACCAGGAACACTTCCAATGTCACAGATCTGATTTAAAAAGGAAAATTCTAGTTCAGTTGTCTGGACTGAACTCAGGACTTTATATATAGAGCAAGGCTTTAGGCAAAGGTTCATAAACCATCTATAACATGCTTTCTTTTGAAAAAAATAAGAAAATGTACAAGGAAGAGCCTCAGACCTAGCTGGATGAATAAACAAAGGATATTAGGAGTAAGCAGAAAGCTGTACAGAATGGAAAAAGAGGACTGATCAGACAAGAAATCATCTCTTAGAGGTCAAGAAGTCTAGGGATAAAATGAGAATAGCCAAAAAGTCAAGCTGAGTTAGACCTTTGAAGAATATTAAAATAAATAGGAAAGGAAGGCACTTTGGAAATATAAATAAAAACAGAATAAATAAAAATGGAGGCAAGATTGAGATTAAAGATGATTTAGATATGGTGCCTACACTAAATGAATAGTTTGCCTCAGCTTTCAATAAGTGTGAATATTTCATTAAGAAGTGGAAGAAGTAAACTGAATAACAAATATTAAGATACAAAATTTATCAGAACTCAGAGATCTTAGTGCAGTCAAGATTAGATAATCAGATAATCATTCATTCAAAATTTTTAGATAATTAGCAGATAAGGTAAGAATTTCAAAAGAATGAGATTGTGAATGAAAGCATAACATTGGAGAATAGAAAATGTTGCACCTATATGAAAAGGAGGAAAAAGGATATAATCCAGGCATCTACATGTACTCTGAATCTTAATATTTTGTAAGGAATTAGACAACTTACAGGAAAGCAAAAGTACAATAAAATAATAGAAGCAATAAAAAAAAGCTTAGAAAAGTTATGTTTTGATAAACCATCCTGTTATCTTTCTTTGCTGCTGATGTATATTGTGTTCCTAATGTAACAAATATTGCAGCTCAAACATAGCTGCTTGCACAAAGTATACGACATATTGTCACATGGGAAATTACGAGCTGAAATGAAGTTGTTGAACAACTGGAGAAGGAAAGAATTCTGCCTAAAGGGAAGACCAAATATATAAAATATTTACTGAAAATAGATGGTGAAAATATCTTAAAAGTACAGAAAATACCTAGTGTAGAATGTCTATAGTCTTTTGCAATGTTTGCTGTTGGGACAAGACTGAATAATTTATGCTCTTGACAGAAAAAAAAGTTTTTAAAAAAAGTGCTGATGAAGGATGACTTTGAGGACAGGAGAAAATGAAAATTAAAAAAAGAATCAGTATTCCAAAGGAAGTGTATTTTGGGTTAATAATAGAACATAAGTAATAAGTTACTGAAAACAGCATCAAAGACAAGCTGCATTCAGACGTGGCCATATAAAAGATGTCGTAAGGAAAGTAGTCAGCAGAGAGCAGGGAAATATTGCTACATTACAGCCCTCTTTTATGGAATATCACAAAAACAGTCTAGTTATCTACGTTCACAAAAGAAAAAATCAGAAGAAAAGCAAAAAGTTGAATGGTCAGAAAAACTTATACTGAGAAAGGATAATCAAATAATTTGGGCTGTTTGCATTAAGGAAAAGCAGTGGCAGAAAGTTCACACTAAAATGATGGGAGTTACGGAAGCATAGGGTAATTCCAGACTGCCATCCAGTTCTCATGCAAGTTGATCAGTGATAATACCTAACTTTCTATTTCGCAGGTCTCACTCTGATGTACAAACATATTGAAGAAGTGTTGTTTTTTTCTTAAGTATCATCACTTTTTGTAGTAGAGTAGCTTTTTCTAAATGAGGAAGGAACTTTGAGCTATCACATTTTGTGTTTAAATCACGATGAGGCTTCTGTAAATGTGCTAATTGCTGTTACAATGTCAAATTTCACTATCACAGCTAACAGTTCACTCCTGGTTTTGAGGGTGGCTGTGGTCATAAGAGGTCAAAATCCTAGGCAGAAGTGAAATTCTCTACATTGTCTGTGGAGTACTTTTGCTATCACGGTTCAGCATCAAACTTTGAACACAGTGGTGTATTTAGTGTCAATGGAAGCCCAGTGCAGAGAAGATAGACTCTTTCCAAAACTAGATGTAACAAATATGAGGTAGCTGGAAATCGTATCACAGAGGGGATGATTTTTTAGTCCAGATGAGAACCTGTGTTTTTTTAAGAGTTTTCTATAGAAAATAAAAGAGAAATAATTATGAAGCATACCATTAGTTTTATAATAATTTTTATTGATCGAGACATTTATGTTCATTTTATATTAAGGGTTTAATTGTGGAGTTTTTTCACCTTTATAGTAATATAAATTCATGCTACTTGCAGAATCCCTACTAGATCTATACAGGATATTTTTGTGGCTCTCCCTCCTTACTCAAAGTAGCTTCTGGATTAGCCATTTGCTGTGAACACTATCTACAGGCTCCAAAATTCCATAGTCCTTGCTTATTTTAAAAATAATAATGAACTAATCAGGTATTAAAAAACAATGTCAGGGCACCATACACAAAATCTGCAAACTTCTGAGCCCAAAGTGTTGAGCTTTTAAGTGAGAATGACTTATACTAAACTAAACATAATTCCCCTCCTAGCCAAATAAGAGGGGGCAAAAACTTTTCAGTAGAGTCTGTAGCTTTGCTGTAGGCTAACAATAAACTTATAGCAATTTACACTTAAGTCTTAGTAATTCTTACCATATGTGTGAAAAAAAATGCTTAAAAATAACTTAGAGTAATAGTTTCTGTAAATGATTGATAATCATCTAGTAGTGAGGAAACCTTATATAAATAAACATGGTATTAAAGATGTCTACAACCTGTCTGAGTAGCAAGAAGTACACAAACCATATAATCATAAGCCAGAAATAATGGAGAAAGTGCAGATGAGAGGATAAGTATTCCCATAGCTGCTTCTTTCCAATCTGTCTTTTTTGACACAAGCTATCCAGGCTTTTGTTGAATTTTCTGATAATTATTCCAGGGAGAACACAGAAAATATATGGAAAGACATCAGGCCAGATCTAAATATTCCCATAGCAATTTTAGCCACCCTTCCATGGATCAAACTATAAATCTACATTTCAGTGAGTCTTAAACCTAAGAGCCAAATTCCACTGCTACTTAATGACTACTTTATACAAAGTTCTCAAAAAGTACAGTGATGCAAGATGAAAATTCTCTTACGCTACCATGCCTTAAACTCATGCTGGCAACTATTGAATATAATAGTAGAAATGAACCCTCCAAACCTCATCTGCATTTCCTTTAATCCCCCATCCCTGGATAAAATCATCACTGTTGAATATTTAGCAAACCACAAGGATAAATCCACTTGTGTAAGGATGTTACTTACCAAGATGCAGAAGAACTTTTTCACAGTGAAGGTGACAGAGCCCTGGGACAGGCTGCCCAGGGGGTTGTGGAGTCTCCTTCTCTGGAGATATTCAAGACCCACCTGGACGCCTATCTGTGTAACCTGTTCTAGGGAGCTTCTTTGGCAGAGGAGTTGGACACGATGATCTCTGTATGTCCCTTCCAACGACTATGGTTCTGTGATTCTGTTACCAGCAATTACTGTAAAACACTATTAATTATAAATGCTATGCTACTCAAATTACTTGAGAACAGAATTGTTATAATTATGGAGTTTACAATTAAAAATGTTGCCAGCTGCTGAATGAGGTTTTCTGTCATTATCTGCTGCATCATCCTGTTCTGTTGCCATTGCAGCCATACCAGTGTGCAGACCCACTTAGAGGTCTTGATTCAAGTTTATTTTATTCCCATTTCCTCCAGCCTTGCTAACTGGCCTCGAGTTGAAAGATCCCTATTACAGTTTGGCTGGTTGATTTTGTTAGGAACTACCTTACCTCTTATGATACTTATTATTCTTAAATCTTCCATACTTGTTTTACTGATTTTTTAATTTTTTTTTTTTTCTCGCTTCCTACCCTATGCAGAATTTGCTGGCAGCTTTTGTGGTAGCTAACTAGAGACAGGCATTCATACTCAGACAAAATAACAAATGACTTGGACTTTCCCCCCAAGGCTGCAGTAAAGGGAATTTGAGCTGGATCTTTTCTAGGATAGAAGGAGCTGGCGCAAAGCTTTCTGTTTATAATTTCTCCATTGAGACTGCAGGAAACAATAAAATGAATTGTAACAGTTGTAATGTTGCGTAGTTCTTAGCCACCTTTTACCTGACTATCTCACAGGATATGCCTATCAGCATAAACTATTTAAATTCTTTTCATATAAAGCAATAAAACTCTATTTTAAATTAAAAACCAAAAAAAAACCTCAGTAAACAAACAAAGAAAGAAAATCAAGAATTGTGCATCTTTTGTTTTAGAAGATAGCCATTAGAGAAATGTGGGTTTCAGATCAGAGGATAGCTGTACAGAACTTTGGTTTATAATGTACAGAAGGTGACATTATATAATCAAAGGGACTATTTGGGAGTTACAAGTTATGATTTCGTGAAAGAGAGAGGTAAATTAAATGCAGGGTGCTCGGTGCCTTTCTTGTCCATACTTTTTCTCCTCTTCCCCACACATTTAGAATAATTCCCCTCCAATGTCTCCAGTGTGAGCAAATGGGTTCAGTTAAAAACGTTAAAATTTAAGGTTGGTAATAATTGGTTCACATTTTTGCTGCCATTCCACTTTAGCCTTCCATCCACTGACTTGTTAATTTGCAGTTAACAAGGTATTCCACCACACCATGATAAATTCCGTGTATTATTGACAATGAGCTCTTAGTGATTAATAATTAGTGAATTCTTAGGGATCAATCACCCACTGCTATATTCAGAGAAGTGTTTTCAGAAAACAATAAGACTCTGACCAATCTCTGAATGATACTTCAATAGTATCTTGGTAATCTTGTTACATAGAAGTACAAAAGGAAATCAGTGTGCTGATTATATTCAACATTTGTATACAACTCATCCAAAATTATAAAGATGAGCAGGGAGGTGTTTCTTTTCAGGGTTTTTTTTTCAGGAGTTTTGTGGTTTTCTTTAATGTATGGTGGAGCTGATTATATAGCACTGGATTTAAATAAGATAAAATTCACAGCAATGATGCCTAGAAGCTAAGGAAGTATGGGCTGAAAGAGCACATTGTTACATGGATGGAAAATTCATTGGATAGAAAATGGTTTAACATCCAACAGGTCAGCCAGCACAGTACCTCAACAGCTGATACAAGGGCCCATCATTCAACATATTCATCACCAACATGAAACCCAGTACATATGCAGAAAGACTCAGAGCCAATACAGGCTGGGGCAAATGCAGCATTGGAACGCAGGTTTTGGACTCTGAACTCGGGGATTTTCCAACCAAGAATACCCTGGTAGCTTTGGTCCAATGTTGGTAATAGCACTATTACAAGTATAGAGTTGGAATAGATTAGATTCAACCAACAATTCTGCAATTCTCTGAGTCTATAATTTGACAGTTCCTTAAGAAAAGCATTTAGTGCCAGTCTGATAGTATGCATAACGATGATCTCAATCCCTTTTCCAGGCTTAGTCTTGTGTACCCAGAGTTCGTACATATGCCAAATGTGCATTAATCAAAGGGAAGACTTTGTTAAAACACATCTTGCTTTTTAATGAAACAGGAGTTCTTAGAGGAGCACTAAACTCACAAAACCAATCAAGGAAGTCTACTTTGATCTGAGTAGCCTGAGAACTGGAAACATAGAAAGTTTAAAAAACCCAAAAGCCACAAAACCAAACCAAAATAAAACACACACACAAAAAAACCCCAAAACAAACAAACAAAAAAGACCCCCACAAACACACCCTGATCCCAGTAAGGTCAGGAAAGGGAAAATAGGAGTTTATTTGTTTACTTAAATAAATATGAGACTTTTATTTAGGACTATGTGTGTCCTGTTAATTTTGAAGGATAAGCATTTCTTTTGCACAGAATCATAGAATAACAGAATCATAGAATGCTTTGGGTTGGAAGGGAGCTCAAAGATCATCTAGTTCCAACCCACCTGCCATGGGCAGGGACACCCTCACTAGACCAGGTTGCCCAAAGCCCCATCCAACCTGGCCTTAAACACCTCCAGGAATGGGACTTCCACAACCACTCTGGGCAAGCAGAGACAGTGACTCACCAGCCTCAGAGTAAAGAGTTTCTTCCTGGCATATAATCTAAATTTACCCTCTTTCAGCTTAAAGCCATTGTCCCTTGTCCTATCACTGCACTCCCTGGTGAACAGTCCCTCTCCCATTTTCCTGTAGGACCCCTTTAAGTACTGGTATGCTGCAATTAGGTCACCCTGGAGC
The DNA here is from genome assembly GCA_027925045.1 of Hypotaenidia okinawae. Taxonomy (NCBI): domain Eukaryota; kingdom Metazoa; phylum Chordata; class Aves; order Gruiformes; family Rallidae; genus Hypotaenidia; species Hypotaenidia okinawae. The sequence goes on along the minus strand of BSDF01000002.1, from coordinate 130,527,262 downwards.
CTTCTCTTCTTCAGACTGAACAAGCCCAACTCTCACAGCCTGTCTTCATGAGAGGTGCTCCAGTTTCTTCATCATCTTTGTGGCCCTCTTCTGGACTCACTCCAACAGCTCCATGTCTTTCCTTTACCTGAGACCCCAGAGCTGGATGCAGTACTCCAGGTGGGGTCTCACCAGAGCAGAGTAGAGGGGCAGAATCACCTCCCTTGACCTGCTGGCCACGCTGTTCTTGATGCAGCCCAGGACATGGTTGGCCTTCTGAGCTGCAAGTGCACACTGCCGGCTTGTGTTGAGCTTGTCATCAATCAGCACCGCTAAGTTCTTCTCCTTGGGGCTTTATGTTGAATCGTAAAAAAAACACCGCCTTTTTTTTCAGGCATGTATAGAAGGTACTTCCTCACTGAAATAGTTATCTTCATCAACTTAAGTCAGAATAGAGGGTTGGGTTTTATCTTTCTCAGAAAATGTTATGTTCCTACCAGTATTCTTCTATATACCCATATTTCACGATGGTGTATGAAAGGAGAGAATTTCCACAGTGGATCTCCTATCAGGAGAAACTTAAAGGCACAATGAAAAAAGAAAAAGGCAGGCAACAGGATTGCTATTCCAACCTCTAACAGCAGTGAATTCTACATCAGAGACAAGCTATTCCTTGTGTTGGGTAGATGGTCTCTGAAACAGTAAGAGGTACACAATCTAAAAATACAAGAGCTACCATTCAAGAATACTTAAAGCATCATGAGTTTTTAAACAGCACATAAAGAGAAAGCACTTTCTAGTAAAGTTGGCTAGTAAGTTTTGGTTTGGCCACCCTCTGTAGTGCTTGAAAAGGTACAGGAATGACAGTGTTCATAGGGAAGAAATTTGCAGAATCCACAAATAGTTTCACCATCCAGATGAAACCACTTACTACACGGCCTCCCTGCCCCTCTTCATGGCTGCAACCTACGAAAGTTTACAAACTCAAAATGCAAATTTTCATTTCTATCAAATTTAAGATTTAACTCAAAAGTTTCAAATTCAGGTTATATGAAGAGGTTTTTGTGTTTGTTTTTAATTAACCCAGAAATATGCTGATAGTTAATCTGCTACATACTTTGATTCCTTTATGCCAAAAGAGCTGGTTTTGTCTTAGTTTTGGATAACTTAAATAGTATCTAGTTCGGCTAGGCTTGGAAGTAATTTCTGCAGTCTGGTGCAGCTACATAGTCATCTGCATGCTGTAACAACAGTGATACACTAGATGTTTCAATTAATATCATTTCAGAGCAAGCAGGTCAAATATGCTCAAGACAATAATTTAAAGGAAAATACAAAAATATAATATTGAACTTGTTGACATCAGGGATGGATCTCTAAGTCTAAGCAGATTTTAAAAAATCCCAAGTATTTAGATACCAAGTGGAATGAAAAACATCCATAAAAAGGAATAGGTTTAATTAGTATTGAAGGTATTTTCAAAGAAAATCTGTGTGAAAATCAAAAATATTATCAGGAACATTTTTTTTTATTTATTTATTTTTTACTTTTTAGAAATATAAAAATATAGAACACAGATGCTTCTGAAACAACTAGAAGACTACTCTGTTCTTGTTTAACAAGTCAGATAAACTGCAAGAGGTAATAATTTTCAAGTGGCTTTTTTTCCACACATACTTACCTTGAAGAGTTTGCTGTAATTTACCAAGTTTTTCTTTGTTCCTTAACAGCAAAAGCAAGTCCTAAATCTGGGTTAACATACCATTCATTAAAGCAGTAGGGGTTTTGGATAGAAACCAGATCCAATACATTTTTGGCACACAATACACTATATACAGAATACGGGCACCAAAGTCTATGACAACAATCCAGAAAGCTGATGCTACAGTGGCCATCTATGTAACTGTCTCATTTACCAACTTCCACTTAAATCTCTAGTGCTGAGACAAATGTTAAGACTACTAAAGATTTTGTGCACACACAGTTGAAGTAGGATGCAATTTATCTAACTTTAGGCACCTGTGTGATTCACATGGTGATGCCTGCATGGTAGACAGCTACAGCCAGATGAACTGAAACCAGACCTGACTTCTACCCAAGACTTCTAGGAGAGACATTCACTCCAATAGCTATGCTGCAAGGACATCTGGTCTCCAAAGGCAGTGCCATCATGCCAATAACTTCCATTCAAGAATATAGCCAATAATAGGACCTCTGACTACAGAATGTGTACTGAAAATGGAGACCTGGTTTCTACAGCTTTGTCAGTTTGACCAGATTCAATTTCATATTTGCTACATTAAAAAAAAAAATAATGTCACTGGCTTGGAGTGAGGAAGAGTAACAGCCTCCTGTTGTATCTAGACTACTGGAGACCTGGGAGTGCAAATGTTATGAGGCCAATGAGATCTCAGGATCAGGTGGCTGCTGGCTAGGGAATTCAGAAACAAGATCTGATATGAATTACTTCTAGCATTTTATCCAGCAATGTAAATACATGAATAATCCTGACTGAAGAGGGTAAAGTGGGTACAATAAAGTAACTGTAGTTATGCTTACACAAAGTTAGGCAATTCAAAATCTCAGAGTTTTAAGTTCTTCTGCAGTCATGGAGAGATGCATGTTTATCCCATAGCAGGTAGGCTTTTGAGATAACTGGAATGAACTGAGTTACATGTCACCTGTTTTCTGTTTCCTTTCTCTATTATTTTTTCCATCTTCCTAGAACATAAAAGAAAATTATTTTACTAGATATAGCTTCTATATTGACAACATTAGGTTCTCCTTTAAAAATCAATGCTCTACTTTGCTTTTTGTGATTCTGAAATGTCTAGTATGACCAAGGTATTCCAGAGACTGTCCCTTCAACCTTGTTGGGAAGAGAGATTTTACATTGGCTGCTCCAAACCCCACTGATTCTTTTTTTGTTTCACTGCAGACTCATGCATTATCTCATCTCACTCATCATCCTCTGTCACCTCAGGTATATATTGAGTATCAGTGCTTTCCAGATTTAGCCTTCTTGTTGAGTGTCTGTTTTGAATTAATTTTCCCCAGATGTATTTTCAGTTTTCCAAGTTGACTCTTATTTTGTTATTCTCGGCCCATGTTTCTATTTTTTCTAGGGCCCTCTATTATTTGCCTGCCTTGACTGCTGCTGGCACAATTTGCAATTTAAGATCATCTGTGAATTTCATTACCATGCTTGTGTTTCAATTCCATATTACTTATGTGAATTTTAAAGAAGAAAACACCTTAAACAAAGCCCTGTGGTGCCCCTATAGTCAGCTAATACAGCTCAATATGTTGTTCTTTATTATATTTTATTTGTGTTCTCTATGCCAATTTTCAGGCCATGTGATGGAACTAGGGTCCAAGCCAATTTGAATTTATTTGAAGAGTAAGATTTCTTCAGACATTGTATTGAATGCTATACCAAAACCCAGTTGATATCCTCTTTCCTTTCTCAATTGCTTTTGTAACTGGTCCACAAAAAATAATCAACATTTGTACTGCACAGTTTTCACTTCATAAATCCAGACTGCTAATAGGTCATGGGTCTATAATCTTCTTGTCTGCTTTACGCCAGTTCAGAATTAAGCCTTGTATAAAACTATATATAACTTGGGATCTGGCTGCAGGTAAGTGGCAAGATCCTGGAACTCAATGAAGTGCCTGGAGTGACTGCAATGATCTTCGTGGGGGAGCAGTGTTTCGTTACAAGAGCTCTCTCTAGTGGTCCTGGTTACTTCACACATCGTGTGACTCCAGTGCCTCAATCTAGAAAGGCTGACTCTGCTACACCCACCTTCTGTGCACCTTTCAAGGCAAAAAACTGATAGTTACAGCATCACATTTTAGTAAAATCATGTTGAGAAGAAAAGTAATAAAATCAAAACAAGATTAAATTGCTGAAAAGGGCAATGACTGGCAAGGTTATATAGGAAGTCTTTAAGGAGCAATTAGCATAGAAGGTTTACCAACTTCAAAGCTGGAACACACATGAACCATTATAAACATTAACATACTATGTAGTCAAAGGATAGAACACACATCCAAATCGTATTTCTAATATAATAGAACAACAGATTCTCCCTAGTGTTGATAGACTGTTATGGAGTTTACATTTGAAGACCCTCTTAATAAATATTACCCACTTAAATATGTAATGTTTAAAACAAGGTATGTTTACAAAATCATATTTTAGGTGATAATGATTATTTCTTTTCCTTATTTCACTCCTGGATTACTGAGAACAGGATCAGAGTTCAGACCAGCATGCTCATAAATTCAAAAGAAGACTCCAGGAATCATGCTACACACTGACAACAACCACTGGAAACCATAGAATCATATCGTATAATTTTAGTATGGCTACAGTTGGAAAAGAACTTCAAGATCATCAAGTTCAATCATCTATCCAGTCCTACTAGGTCCAACACTAGACCATGTCACCATATACAGCATATACTCTACTTTTAAATATCTCCAGGGATGGTGACTCAGCCACCTCCCTCGGCAGCCTGTTACAATATCTAACACCACTTTCCTAATATCCAAGATAAACTTCCCCTGACACAACTTCAGACTGTTTCCCTTTGTCCTGTCACTAGCTACCAGGGAGAACAGACCAACCCCCACCTCACTACAACAACCTTTTTGGTAGTTGTAGAGAGCCATGAGGTCTCCCCTCAGTCTCCTTTTCTCCAGACTAAACAATTCCAGCTCCCTCAGCCACTCCTCATAAGATGTGTCTTCCAAACCCTTCAACAACCTTGTAGCCTTAATCATGCTAGGCTCCAGAAGTTAGCATATATAAAAATGTATAAAATCTTTACAATAACCTTATGGTAAATGCTCACAGGAAAAAAAAAAAAAAAGGTTGTCATTATTTTTCCTGAGTCTAAAGTGAAAAAGATGTGCCATCATGGCTAAGAAGGCCAATGGCATCCTGGGGTGTATTACAAGGGGTGTGGTTAATAGGTCAAGAGAGGTCCTTCTCCCCCTCTGCCCTGGTGAGACCACACCTGGAACATTGTGTCCTCAGTTCAAGAAGGACATAGAACTCCTTGAAAGAGTCCAGCACAAGGCCACCAAGATGATTAAGAGAGTGGAACATTCCTTATGAGGGAGCTGGGCCTCTTTAGCTTGGAGAAGAGGAGACTGAGGGGTGACCTTATTAATGTTTATGAATATGTAAAGGGCGAGAGTCAGGCTCTTCTCAGTGATGGCCAGTGGTAAGACAAGGGGCAAGGAGTGCAAGGTGGAGCATAGGAGATTCCATGTAAACATAAGGAAAAACTTTTCCACAGTGAGGGTGGCAGAGCACTGGGACAGGCTGTCCAGAAAGGCTGTGGAGTCTCCTTCTCTGGAGATATTCAAAACCCAAATGAATGCGTTCCTGTGTAATTTAGTCTAGGTGATCCTGCTCTGGTAGGGGGGTTGGACTAGCTGATCTTTCAAGGTCCCTTCCAACTCCTATCGTTCTGTGATTCTGTGATAATACATTTCCCTTTTGCTGAAATAAATTACTACTTTCTCAAATACTGTTGATTCTTTTTTAAAGATTACTCCAGTTATATTTGCCTTATTTTTATAATTTTTTAACATCTATTCAGTAATTGAAGGTTTCTTAGGTCCCTACTTTAAGAATATTTTACTGAAAACATTGTGTTTACAAATAAAATATACTACACTTCTGAGAAGGTGTTCTCTTCAGAATAAACCATTTTCTTCTGTGAGGGCCTAAAAATTCTGCAAAGTAAACCCTGTAAACACTTCTAAAAGGACACATAAGTAATGACCAAAAAGCCCTAGAAGTATCTTGATCATATTAAAATTATTTCCTTAAAGTAAGGGGAAACTAAACATCAGTTTAAATGCCCCCATGAATGATTACTTACATCACAGCATGGAATGTCACTGAAGCTGTGGAGCTTAACAAAATATGTTCTAAGGCACAATGACAGAAATGAGACATAAATAATTAGATAACCTTTTTGAGAAGACCAGTTATTTTCACTGTAATTAAACTTTTTTTAAGCATTTTTTACAGAGTTTCTCAATTCTTTAGTATCTTCAAGAAATTGAAGTCTGATCCAGATCCTTTTGGATTCAAAGAAAACCTTGCATTAACTTTGGTAGAAATGAGACTCCTTAAGAAGCAGATGTGCTTACATTCCACTGTCAAAAATAGGAGCTAAGCATCTGCTCAGAGTTAATCACACACTTAAACACTGTCCAGGACTAAGGTCATGGTTGCCAGGACCTGATCTTGCAGCACATACGAATCCAACTAATTAATGGCTTGGTTTGCCTGCTGGATAAAACAAATGTAATAGGAAATACTGGGTTTGGGGTTTTATGGGTTTTTTTGTGCCACTTCAAAAGAAAAATAAAATCTATTATGAATAAATAGAGTTCAGTTGAGTTAGTGGAAATACTAATATGAATTACTGTATATTGTCATTTACTTCAGGTTGGAAACAAAAGCAGAATACTAACGCAAACAAGGTATTAAAAAAAACCCACATGACAGTAGACATACAGGAAAACAAGTAGAATCTGTCAAAGAAGTTGAGGTTACTGCTGAAAAGTACACATGATGTCCTATAAACATAGAAAACATATATCAAACTTAGCAATGTGCAAATAACTACTGTCCAAATATAGAGAAGATGTAATGAAATACAATGAAATAAAACCTTGAGGTCAAGAGAAAGGTTCATAATATACAATCAACTTTAGCTGATAATTAATCACTTTAGTTACTGGAACTCAGAGTACAAATTGCAGAAACTGTAATTTGGTATAAATTGGAGGAAAAGGATGGAAAGAAGGAATTGTACAAAGGAAAAGTAATGATGAAATTATGGAGGTTGTGGAAGGAGGATGTGGAGGTACAGATGGAAGCACGAAGGGAAGGCTGTGTCAGCTGTAGAACAACTGTGTACTGAAGGTTTATCAGATGAATTTACCACTTCTGACACAAAACTAAAATATACTGTCAAAACCTACAATGAGAAAGGTCCAACTTATGCTTGTCTTAGGGAGGCTGGGAAGGCTACTTCTGCTTTTAGTGGCTGCGCAGTTCATGCACAGTCCTATGAAATATGGTAAGACCACCAAGACCATAAACCAGCAGCTTCCCAAAACGGTTTTTTTAACCCAACAACAAAGACCAAACAACTCTACAGGTAGAGAAAATAAATCACCACTTTTATGAAACACAACCCAATTTAATGTCTTTGATAGTAATCTAATGTGCTTTCAAGTAAATTAAGCCAGAACCCATCTAGTAACTTCAGAAAATGGACACTGTTCATGCTTATTAAGTCTTAAGCAAGATATATTCCAGCATTTGCAACTGCTTTTTTGCAAAACCCTGCACTTACGTACGTAATAGTCCATGAGAATCTGGGGTTTCAATTTCTTTTAAATGTAGCTTACCCACCTCAAGGATGTAGGACATGTTATAAAACAGGGTATGACAGCTTAAAGGTTCAGTTTTCTAGGGAAAAGAACTCAAAAATATTGTTATTATAATCTCAGTCTTGTAAGTCAATCTCATGATATCTGGAGCATAGTATATTCCAAAGGTTAAAGCTGTCATGTCTGATGTGTCAGCTGCTTGTGTAAGCAATTTCCAGTTGCCTAGTTGGGAAAAACAAGTGAACAAGATCTGATACCACAGTTTTCACCTAAGTGAAAGACCCAATGTTTCAACTAAGCTGCTGGTAAACTAAAAGAGCAACCAGTTTTGGGCTTTGAACCCGGATGCTTTCAGGGTCTGCAGTAGAAACATCATAGAATCATGAGAATATGCTTGCAGCAGTTGAATCGACTCACGGAAGACTTTGAAATATTGGGACCCAATCCACTGGCATCCCAGTATAGAGGCAACGTTTTCATTCTCTCTGAAGGTGTCTGATGTATAGTAACTTTGCTTAGTGCAAAATCCTTCTACTCTACTTTTTCTATCTGTGGGCAGCTCTACATACATTATTTTTTTGCTTCTATCTAGCTCTTCCTATTTGGGATAGTTTATTTTGCCCGTTTTATTTGAGCTGGTTTCTCTGGGCATCAGGCCCAGTTTTTGTTTAACTTTGCTCTTAAAATCTGTACAACAGCCCAGATGTTCTGTCCAAAAAATAAAAACCCAAAGCAGTGGGGAGCTTTGTACATCCATTTTAAAAAATGATCATGTTGTAAAGCAGCCCAAGGGATAATTTGTAAACCCACTGAATGTATTTGTATGGTTTATAGCAAAATTAAGCTTTGTTACTGTTTGGTACATCAGTTTACAACAAGGCTAACAAAATGCTGACTAGGTGGAAGAGAAAACACAAGGACCACTGGCATACAAGAAATGTTTTATATTGCAACATTAATTTTAAATTATTAGTAAGCATAACAAAAAAACCCTTGAGTAAAGAGGGGTCTAGTTGAACTACATCAGAGTCATGCTTTTATCTTTCCCTGAAAATGTAAGGACTGTGGAACAATGCAAACCAACAGCAAGCCCAGCAGCTTTTACTGGACCTAGAGTAAAAGTTTCAACTAGATCTACAGCTTTAAGAAACAGAACAGTCCAACTCAGTATAGCAACAAGTAAGCAGCTGTCAACAGAGCTGTTTCAAAAGAGATGTCAGGAATCATGGAGTAGTAAAGCAGGGACTGTACCCAGAAGGGAGGGGCAAAGCAACAAAAGTCAAGAAACCACTGACCCCACTAAATTATTATCAAAGAGTGGTTACTCATGTGTTTATCTAGTGCCACAAGTGACATCATGAGCTGACATTACCAGTAGGTTACCACTTTCCCAGTGAACAGTGGAAGAAAAAGTTTGAAAACATCTTTTATCAAAGGCTAGCTGTAGCATTTACATTTTTTTAAAGCCAAATCCCCAGTCCCAAGAAAGAAGCCAAGATTTGCCCCTAATACAGGGGAAATGTCAGGTACTGTACAGACAGAAGGAAAGGAATGAGAAATGCTATGAGAGCAAGTTAGAATGTGAGATGTACAGGGTTATTGCAATCATTGTGGCATAGCATAATAGTTAATTATAGTTTCTAATTAGCCCAGATTGCCTGTACTCTCCTTAAAACACATTGAAAACAAGCTCCTTATGGAATCTCATGCAGGATGGAAAAAAATAACCTTCATGGCTTTTAACCTTCAAGGGAACATACTACCCTATTTTACAGATGGTTTGGTTATTCCAAATGCAATATCAGATTATAAAAACTACTACCAGAGTAAAATACCTGGGATTTCTTCTGATTCTGTTGGAAATATTCTTGATTACATGTACAGTTCTGCTTCTTGGTTAATAAACACAGTATAGTTACACTGAGTTTGTAAATGACTGATGTCAAAACCCCACCACCCTTGGCATCAAGCAGAAGTCCTTACAACAGCAACCATACATGAAAAAATATTTCCTCCACAAAACTGTAAAATATTAATTATTTAAGTGTACATCTACGAAGTAGAAATGTAATTTACAATTTAAAATCTCTCTTTCTGTCTCAGAGATTACAAATCATCTCCTTCCTTGGAGAAAACATTGGAACCCTGCCCTTCCCATAAAGACACCCAGAAGGCCCTGCCAAAATCTCCCCCTCTCATGGCAATCACAACATTTTCTCATTGTTTTCCCTCAGAAGAAACCTGGGATCTTCTGAAACAATTCCTATTCTGCCAGTTTCCCCGTATACTTTTAAAACAGGAGTCCTTCCTGAGAAATTGAGAGAGAGACTGGGTCAAGAGAAAATTGAACCTGACAGTAACATCGCACAGACTTGTGCAATAGTAATGCACAGAACAAGCTAGATCAAAGACTTTGAAAAAGTTTTTCCTAGTAAATAAAACAAACAACCCCCATCGCCTCTCAGTCTAGTGAGGAACAAGATCATATCTTCATTTTGCCAAAGACAATGTTAAGAGTAACTGCTGCTAAGATCAGTAACAAAACTTCAGCAAATCTCTTCAATTGCCGTTAATATTTTTATCTTTGGAAGACTCTTGATCACCTTTTCTCTTAATAAAAACAACCAATACATACAAAGGCTGTTGTAAATTCAATCATTTTATGAGACTAGTTCTTGAAAGGCACTTCAGATGTGAACAAAGGTTTCTCTGCTAACTTCCTGGTCAAATTCTTTAGATTTTTAACAGATTTGATCTGTTTTGCCAAGAAAAGAGCAGTAGCCCATGTGGACCAATTTGCCATGTGTCATAGCAAATAACACACCTTCCCCCACACTGATCAACTTCTAATTTAACATAATGTAATGACAACTCCTTATCCACCACCACTGATAATACATACTTATAGTTTTCATTCTCTTTGGCTTTAATTCCTAAACCAGAAGAAAAGCATGTCACTCACTAGGTTCTTAAAAATGAGTCAGCTGTACCTGTGGCTCACAAATGGTACTGTAGAAATTGGACAGCTGGAAAACCCACTTTAGGTTTTATTACTGCCAATGGATTCATACCCTCTGTGCTGTCCATCAGGGAGATGGTATCAAATGCAGAGAAACCAGATCTACCTCTCTTCTTGAATGTATCCTCCCAGAGGCACCTGAAATTCCTGTATAGAAATTTTGGCTGCAAAGCTGGCAGCCTGCCTGAGGTGGAAGGGAGCACTATCCTGAGCAGCCAGGGGGTCCATCCAAGAGATTTCATACTTCATTTAATCCTACAAACTTAAAATCTACTGCATAATAAGATTGAAACACATGATTATTGTCTCTCTCAGGACTCCAAATCTGATTTGCAAGATTTCCAGGAAAATCAGCCTAATCTTGTACCTGAAAACCTTCTGTGGTATTTCTACCTTTCAACAGTAATAAAAGCTTATTTTTAACAATTCTGATGACAGCACAAGAGGCAGATTACACTATGCAATTGATTCTCTTTTTGCTTGGCTTTAAAGCAATTCTTCTAGGGGACTGGAGGAAGAGGTGGGGATTCATTTTTTTCATTAAGTCTGAGGTCAATAATAATTGGATCATGTACTATATCAAAGCACACAAAATATCACTCAATTATTCTCCCAGTGAACCGAGTGTGCTGGATTAGACTAAAGCACTTTAGATTGTAAGAGATTTATGCATCAGGAACAGTAGAAACCAAAATGGCTTCACAGCATTACAGAATGGTTGAGGTTGGAAGGGACCTCTGAAGGTCACCTGGTCAAACCTCCCTGGTTAAGCAGGGTCACCTAGAGCCATTTGCCCAGAACTATGTCTAGATGGCTTTTGAGTACCTCCAGGGAAAGAAACACCATAACCTGTCTGGGGTTTCACTGGTAAAAATCCCTGAAAAACCAAGGAACTGGATTAGATGAGCTTGTAAGGTGTCAGTTTCTTCTTTAGCTGAAGGTGCATATCTTGTCATCCTAGCTGCAGAAAAATAATTTCTCTCCCATACCTCCAATCAAGTGATTTGTAAAACCCTGAGTATAAGACACAGTCAATTATATAATAAAGGCCATTATCTTCATGACAGAACACTGTCTGTCTTATGAGTCAGACAATCCACAGGACTCCAAGAACAGGAGTCACTCCCTCTGAATCTTAGGGGTTGGAAGAGACCTCTGGAGGTTATGTAGTCCAACAAGCCTGCTAAAGCAGGATCACCTGGAGCAGGTTACACAGCACCACATCCAGGCAGGTTTTGAATACCTCTGGTGAAGGAGACTCCACAACCTCTCTGGACAGCCTGTGTCAGTGCTCTGCCACAGGGCCCTCATAGTAAAGAAGTTTTTACTGATATATGACAGAATGTTCCAGTTTGTGCCCTTGTCCTGGGCACCACAGAAAAGAGTCTGGTGACATTTTCTTTCAGGTCACTGATCAAATTCAGACCTGCAAGCAGCAGTATATTTAAGACAGTGTTACTAAGTATGAAGGAAAACAAAGAAAGGGATTCACAAATCAACTGACTCTCAGATTTCAGTGTCTGAAAGAACCACTGCAAGTATAACATGCAAACCAAACAATATTTGTACTGTAGATCTTCCATAAGAAGTTAGAATAAATTGCTTCATTTGATTGCAGCTCATAATTTTTCCCACATTTTCCAAATGGTCTTTGCTCTTAGGAAATGACATTATGTCAGCTACATTGATTTTATCTTTGGCCATATAATTTATCTTTTTACCTTCATCAGCATGATGGTAATATTCTTACTACAAATTGTTTTTCCCTACAATTTTTCCTTCCATATTTGAATTGTTTTCCTAAAGTGACCCGGTGACCACTCAGATTTCCTTCTGATATATTGAATAGACTGAGCTCCTTGTATCCTAGGTTTGTTCTCCAAAGCCAGGAAGTTCTTTATTTTAGCTTTTGTCTGTACTCTTTCAACAAATTCGGACCCCTTTCATGCATAGCAGAAATAAAAACTGGACAGGACATTTCTGTATTTTATACAGAGCATAGCATAGCATTCTCCTTTTAATGGTTCCCTATTAATTCAGTATAACACGTCTTAAAATGTTATAGTTCAATGTCAAATGCTTTGGAATAATCCCAATAGTTTATATCAGTAGCCAGTTTTATCAATTAGACCACGTCAAAATCTTGCCTGTAATCCTGTAATAAAGAAAGCAGATGACTATTTCACATCTTCTTCTCCAGAAACCTCTGTTGCCTGGGATAAAATATATTTTTAATTTCTAATTCATAGATACAGAAGTGCATTTATTGCCTCATTATTCTGCCCAATATCTTCACAAGGATAGTATATCTGTAATATCTCAAGTAATATTTGCCTTTTTCTGATATTTAAATCACATTGGCAGTCTTTCAATCTTTTCCAAGGTTTCTCACAATAATTTAAAAACAATACACGATTCAAAATGCTTCTTAGGTAGGGCCTATTTGGGGTCTCCTAATGTCCAGCCTCCTTTGTTTCACATGCTAAACTTTATTGCCTATATATTTTTTAGCACTTTTACATTTGCATTTGTTTAGTATTTTATATAAACACATTATTATTATTATTGCTGTTACTGTTGTTATTATTGTTATTTTTATTGTTATTATTACAATCTATGTCTCATAGTATTCCTTGATCACATTTTTTTTTTCTTCCTTTTCTCTTGGGTTTTCTTTCTCATTGCTTTTCTGCTTTTTAATTTTGGAGTGATCAATCATTAGCTTCTCCTATTAGTCACCTTCATTTTCAACTTTGCTAGCTATTAAGTCTACTTTAGCACTTTTAAAAATTTTTTTCAAAATTTGTTTTCTTTTTGATGAGAGCTTCTCATTAATACATAATTTCATTTAAACTGCGACTGCATGTACTATTGCTAGAAGTTAATCTGGCTTCAATCATAAAAACAAGGAATGTTTTAATGAATAGAGACATACTGTTTTCTGATTGATGCAAAGCACACAGTTCTTACAGAAGCATAGAATCACAGAATGGTTTGGGTTGGATGGGACCTTAAAGATCATCTAGTTCCAACTCCCCTGCCATGGGCAGGGACACCTCTCAATAGACCAGGCTGCTCAAGGGCCCATCCAACCAGGCCTTGGATCCTTCCAGGGATTGGGCAGCCACAGCTTCTCTGGGCAGCTTGTTCCAGTGCCTCACCACCTTTGTAGTGAAGAATTTTTTCCTAATACCCAATCTAAATCTACCCCCTTCCAATTTAAAACCATTGCCCCTTGTCCTACCACTACATGCCCTTCTAAAAAGTCCCGCCCCAGCTTCCTTGTAGGCCCTCTTCAGGTACTGGAAGGCTGCTGTAAGGTCTCCCCAGAGCCTTCTCTTCTCCAGGCTGAACAAACCCAACTCTTTCAGCCTGTCTTCATAGGAGAGGTGCTCCAGCCCTCTGATCATCTTCATGGCCCTCCTCTGGACCCATTCCAACAGTTCCATGTCTTTCTTATATTAGGGATTCCAGAACTGGACATAGTACTCCAGGTGGGGTCTCACAAGGGCAGAGTAGAGGGGCAGAATCACCTCCCACTACCTGCTGTTCACACTCTTTTTCATGCCGCCCAGGAGGTTGTTGGCCTTCTGTGCTGCAAGCGCTCATTGTGGGCTCATGTCCAGCTTCTCATCTACTAGCAATTCTATTAACTCAGTTGTTATTTGGCACAGTGCTAATCTTCTTATTCCTGAATCTTTTCAGGCATCTGCAAGAGAAGAGCTAATACCTTCTGTATTCCATCCTTCCTATTACAGTCAGGTTATGGAAAAGACAGACTTCTCTTTGGTAACCAACACAACAAAGCCAGATCTCAATTTCAGCTCAAAGCACAAGTAAGATACTATTGTTCTTGATGTTCTGCTTTATATAAATGTCAAATTCTTACAGAACACAGTAATTCCTAGCAAATGAAGATTCATATTAAGAAGCACCAATGATTTCTATTGGCTTGTGTTTGTTTATCTTAATCTGGTCACGGTCACTGTGTAAAGGCAGTGTCATATGCTATAACAGGAATGACTACACAGCAGTTTTCTTACACTGTAAGCTCATGCTTTAAGATAGAGGTTCTGTGAATTTTGCTTGGATAAACGCCCAGTTATCTGCAGGAACATGTCATTCTGTTCCACAATTACAGGGTGTTTCAATTTCCATCTCTTAATTCTTTGGACAGCACCTGTGTTGAACAAAATGTCAGAGCATGTTGGCTTTTTTATTAGACAGGACTATGAATTTACAGAAGGAACATCCAATTCTGCGAGGGCAAGGCAGAGATGTTGCTCATTTTCACTTTACATTAATTATGTTTAGGATCTTCAGTCTTTCATTCCAGACAAGAATAACCGGACACAATGAACCCCTCCAAACGCACTTTTCAATTTTGGAGGTTTTTTTCTCTTCCATAAGCTTGTGCTGTTTAAACATGAAGTGATGTATAAATCACTGGTTTCCTGAGCTATTACAAACATCCTAGTGGATTCCTCAAAGTCCAAAGGAAGACCATTTCCTTATGGTAATCATTAATGGCATATCTTCTTTATCTAATAACTTTTTAAAAGAAAAAAATAATAGGAACTTAATATTTTTTCAGTGTTTAAGTTGCTTGAATTTAGTGAATGAGTTCAGATGTTACTGAGGATACTTGGACAGGCATAAACAGAAAAAAAACTGGTTTTCCTTAAAAATCAAGCTAAAAATGAAACAGTAATAATAAAATTTAGTCTATGTAATACATTTGGGTATGATGCTGAAAAAAATGTTCAGACTTGAAAAGTACGAGTCTATAGAAAGTGTACAGTGACATGAGTTCCTGCAGTGTGTTAGCCAACTTCTATTGGATATAGCTCTGAAAAAAACAAACCATGTTGGGATTTGTGGAGTTAACTATGCATGCGGTAGACAGGCAAATGGATATCCAAGGGACTAGCTGGACAGGGGAATTAAAAGCAGGTCTCTACTTCCTAGACAGCTGCTTTCAACCTTATGAAGAACAGGCAGGACACTGGTTACTGATGAACAAACCAAAGCAAATCACAGAGTCATAAATTTTGCTGGCTAGACCCTTAATCAGCATAATCTGCTGTTATTCTGTTGAAGTTAGTGGAGATGTTGCATAAATCTACAGCAGCACATCAGTGACTTTATCTCCAGATGATAGAGTACTGTTTGGGGGATCTGGGAATTTAGGCGTTTCATTAAACCAAATTCTCTGACATTAAATCACCTGGTTGAAAGGATCTATGTTGTTTGATGCTATCCATTAAAACCACATGATTTCAGCCTGCATAGCTTGTATTTACATCAAGAAAGACACTTGCAAAAGTTCATATGCCTGTAGTATATAAATATGCAGCATACAATGTATAAGGATTTAATAAGTGTTAGTAGGAGATGGCAAAACCATATGTGAATAACAGCTGTCCAGAAGCCCATGAGTTTATAAATACTATTCATAAGAAACTTATATATAAGTCAAAACACCAAGAACTGTCCTATGCATATAATCTATGTATGCAGACAATTAATTGAAATATCTCAAAAGGAATAGTAGAAAATTATATGTAGTGCAAATATAGTAAAAGAAAAATAATTATAAAAATTAGAATTCATGAGGAAGTGTTTTGAGGAAAATGGAGTGGAAAAAGAAGGATAGAGTACATTGTAAATTATCTGAGATAAGACAAATCATGTGAAATTGCATTAGTAGATTTGGTAAATAGGACCTAGAAAAATATGGCTGGCTAGTTCAATGACTACAGGTCAGTGATGTGGTTTGAAACCATGTTAGACAGCCTCTTTGATAAGTTACTGAATTTCCACTGCAGTCGCTAGAGAAGAGGCAGAAAATCATTGTTAAACATAGAGGACAGCACATTACTCCTTTACAGCAGCAGCAGTTTTATATTTGCTTCAATGCACATGAAATTATGTCTGCTGATATGACAGGCTATCTATTCCCTTGATCATATGCATAGTTGTCCTTGATTTATATTGCAGTTTAAATTCCAAATATTTATTAAACAGCAACTGAAATATTTTCCAAACTTAATTTTAAATGCCCCAGCTAGAAAATTCTCCTTTCATAGCTTGCATCATCTAATGAAGCTTTTAGTTAGCTGGGGATGTCAAGCTCCACCTTTGTTTTCAAATTTGTTTCCTACTGCTGAAGTTAAAGCAATAGTTCCTCAGCAGAGAATCTGTATTGCATACTGCAGAATTTCTGATCACTTTTATTCCTCAAGTCTTCAATAGCATCCAGCTGTCTCATAAACTCAAAGTTTGCTCACACAGACAGTGTGTGACAGTGTTTCTGAGCTTGTCTGACTAGCCAATTTTTTCAGCACATACTGTCTGTTCCAAGGACATTAATGAGAATAGCACACAGCAAGTTTTTAAAGACCTCTTAAGGGTTCTTTAACTCATATATGTTCTTAGAGAATACAAATTAGTGAAGTTCTTAAGAAGCTCTACTGAAAAACTCTTCCAGCAAGAAATTTTCTGTTTAACCACTTATTATTTCATTGCATATTGATGGCTTCTCCTCCAATCTTCAATTTCTCCAGCCTTTTCAATAATTTGCTCTGTAATACTATATTCCTTTTTTCACTGAACTCTAGATAGGCTATCTCTACATCCTTTGCTTTGTCTAGACTTTCTTACCCATTTTTTCAGTCTGGCATAATCTAGGTGGCATAAATTCATGTTATATATTACCCCAATCCCTTTTTATTTGTGTCATCATAATTATGCATACCTTTACAATCTCTTCTCATAGCACTGAATACTACTGTAAACACACTAAAAGAAATTGATTTAACAGATCATTTTATTTCTTTAGCATTTAGGAGCCTCCTTTGCTATTTTCTGGTTACATTCTGCTAATCCCTTGTTGATATATTTATTAGCCATTTTAGTTATTTGATCTAGGGTTTCATATGCCTGTTTTGAAAATTCTGGAAACAGATATTCTCCATGCCTTAAAACTGGATTATTTTAAGCATTTCATTTCCCTTCTATCTCAGCCGAAGCAAATAATTAACTTAGTTTCTTGGAACATATTTCATTTACTTCCAATCTCAGCTCTTACTACAATTCACAAGCATCAATTTCCTTCTTTATTTGTTTCTGCACTGGAAGAAGCCCTTTCTGCTTGTGTGAATATCTGTTACGAGTGTTAACACAGCTTGACTTTTGGCAATTCTACTTTATTGTTCCTGACCTTTAAGACAAAGTTTCTTGGAAGTTTAGTCTTATTTTTGCCCATTTTTGTAGAATGCCTGTGACTGCCTGTTCCTAATATAATTTTTGAGATTATTATGAAATTGGCCCCTTAGACTTTCCCTACAAGTCATTTCCACTGGCCTCAGAATAAAATGATTAGTAAAACTGGTCCAGCTCACCTGCCGTTCTTTCATGAGAGGTGAGTAAACACTATATAGAGCAATAATTGAGATATCTTGATTTTTATTATCCATTATACCTTTTTCTTTCCATGTGATAGGCAAACAACACTAAAGGACACCCACACTGTCTTCACTCCTTAGTCTCAGCTAGTCATTCTCTTTCCAGTCTTGCCACGACACTGACTGAGTGTAAAAGGTTATCCTTAACAGTAGCTTACAACTGTGTTCCTGAAAGGCCAGTTGTCTTCCGAGTCCTAGTTCAACTCTGGTGCTAGTATAAGTCCATCTTTAAGTGCAGCAATATCAGCAACCCTTTGGATCAAAGACTGTTGGAGACTCCAGAAATTTATAGATAAGGGACTTTGCCCTTTACTTTTGGTGACAACACTTGTGTCTTTTCAAGCAGTGGCTGAAAAAGCAGTCTCTTCCTCCTGCTTGCACTCCCTGACAGCATGTAATGCATTTTTTGTTTTAGGAACCAAAACTGAATACAGCATTCCAGATACAAACACAATTTTGTTGTTATCACAAGCAACAAATCGAGGAAGAAAATCAGCCTGCTGAACATAAAGAACCTGCTGAAAATACACTGCTGAACACACTGCTGCATTATATTCAACTTGCTGTCTGTCTACCAAAACTCTCAGTTCTTTTCTGGGAGAAATGCTTTCTACCATTTAGTGCCCTGCCCATACTTCTGCATGAGGTTATCTTGTCATATCAGCTGCAGGGCACTGCATATGCCTTTGATGAGACTTCTGCCAGCTCATTTCTACAGCTTGCTGAGGTCCCTTCTGAATGGCAGTTGAACACTCCAGCAAACTGACCACCCTCCAAACTTGGTGTCATCCATGAAATTCCTTAAGATGAACTCCATTTGTGCTGTCCATATAATTAGTAAAGATGTTAAATAGAATCAGCCACAGCAGTGACACCTAA